>JBBPLS010000017.1:86947-149359 GCA_038089895.1 Boletellus ananas | reverse complement strand
GGGCGACAGAAGGGAGGGGGAGGGGCAAGGGAAAGGGGGGGGGGGGGGGGGGGGGGGGGGGGGGGCGGGGGGGGGAGGGGGGGGGGGAAGGCGGGGGGGAAGATGGCTGAAGAGGAGAAACGGGGTCAGAAGAGAGCACGGAGAGTTTATGATTTGTGGTGGACGGGAACCGATAAACTAACAGATAACCACACCAAAACTAAATCTGGCCAATCAGATTACTCGAATTTCAAAATTGATGAATTTCAGTCGTCTCCGTTCGAGGATTATCTGCGTTCGGCGCTGTTGTCATTCTCTGCCCGCATTCTGCTGTAGGGATGCATATGGAGGGCCCATTCGATAGTTCTTCATATCCACTATCTTCAAATCTGGTGAAAATTTATCGCTAATGGGCGCTCGTCTCGGAAATCTACGTTGCATATTACATACTGTGTGTACTCATCGTTATTTGCACATATTTATTTGCGGCTCCCAGGGTCACATCTTATCTCCCACCGCAGCCCGACTTGCCATACTTATCGCTTATGTATGCGTGCTATTGTGCGTCCAAGGGTTTGGACCTTCCGTCATTTTCCTGCGCTGTGCTCCCCAAAGGCAAGTCGCTTTCTGATCAGTAGGAGTGATCTCTGGACCCTCAACCGAGACGACGCCCATCACCTCATCGGCTGTACGTGATACTGGCCCCCCGAGCGACCCAGCGAGGAACATGTTTCGCTCTTCGGGACCCTCTACGCCCGTCGCAACCCGCGGCTCAGCCAGATGCATCACGCCCATCATCAACGGTCGTCGGACGGGCCGGGTCTTGGCGCGGCCGCAATGTTTACACACGCATCAGCACGTTTATGTATCTTCGCTCTATCGCCCCCCTGCAGACGTCCACACGCCATCCGATACGTGTCCTCGCGACATTGGCTAGCCGATAAGATAAGACAAGACCTAAACTCTCCCACGCCCACCTTCCTCTTTTGTGGGTTTTTTTTCTTCCGTCGTTTTCGCCTGTGGCTTATGTACTTGCCATAACGCCGGATCTGCCCTGCCCGAAATTTCCCCCATCGATCAATTGAAATCCTACTACGATCGGCTAAAAAAAGTCGACTGGCGATTGATTAGCTCCCGCTGCTGACGCGTAGATTTCCCGTCCGTTCGCTTCCGGGGATGAAGGAGAAAAATAACGAGCTCGTCAAGCCCTGTCGATTTGAAACCAGGCCTGAAACGCACGCTCCCACAGGTGCGATCCCCCCCACGACGACGACGTTCTTTGCGTGGGTCCGATAAAAAGACGGCGTGGGGACCCGCCATTGGCCCATCTCTGGCGTACAACCGCCGCTGTCGCCACGCGACCGTCGATGTGCTTGCTCCGAACGTGGATTCGAGTCCCGGCACATGCCGCCCTCGACGGGGTGTAGATAAGCGACGTCGACGACCCCAGCAAGGGCCGATGCGATGCCGCTGACGACGTGTGCGTGTGGGAGACAGCATCGGAGCTGACTGGCGCAAGGCCAACCACGCTCGAGCGCCCCCGTTTCGAAGAGAACAAGGGGATTCGGACGACGAACGTGCGACACCTGGGACCCGTCCGAAGCGGCACGTAAGTCTGGCGCGTGTAGCAAAAACCCAAAAAAAAAAAAAAGTCGCACCTGAAAATGAACGAGCCCGCTCGCAAAAACCCCGCCTCCGCCTCGTGTGACACACACGTCGGGGGGGGCCGACGAGTAAACGCCGGCGGGACAACTGTCGTGCCCAGTCGCGCCCACACGCCCGGGTTCCAAGCTCTGAAATTTGCAAACAGAACAGAAAAGGCTTGTGTCGGACACCGACGGATGGGACAAGCACCGACCCGCGAGCGCGCCCGAGCTCGTCCTGTTTCCTTGTGTGCCGTGGCCCTGAGGTTTGCCACGAGCGTGTTCCCTCCGAGTCGGACTTTGAAAAGGATACGGAGATCGAGGACGGGCGCGCCATCCCGTCCACGCGCGATCCTCCATCGCCCCGTCTGGTCAGCGAATCCGACTCGCCCCGTAAGACCCAGGAGACGTCGCCCGCCCGGAGATCCAGTTGGCGTGCCCCGGGTCGATGTCGACCTGGATCGGTGTGCAGGGGCACGCACCCGTCGTGGTGCTGCCGACCGCGCACCCTCCGTTATCGGCACATGGCAGGCCCACCGACACGTGCATCCACGGAGTCCGATGCGAACACGTTGGCGGGCGGACGAAAAGTGGGCAGGGTTGCTTCACCCTCGGTGGCGCTCGACGCTCCCTGTCCTTGCGCCCCCCAGGTGAGGTGATATGGACGGGCACTCGCGTCGATGGGGCACCATCCTGTACAGACACCAGGCAGGACGTCCACCGACCGTCCGGACGACGTCATTTGGCGAGACGGGGAGACACGGTGCGTGGACGTCTCGAGAACGCGAGGCGTGCATCGCTTCTATCAAGGACCCTGCCGTTCCCTGCTCTCGTTTCTAAACGGCGATTCGTCCCAGCTCCAGCCGTGGTGCGAGGCCTTGGGGAGATGGCATCGTCATGCGGTGTCCAAGGCCAACCAGGGTCCCGATCCGACGTTTTCGACATCGCGCCCCGCAACGACAATCTGGCGGTGGTGTAGGCATCGATGACGATCGCGGTCGAGAGCAGATATTTATCCACAATAAACAAACGCAAGGTGAAAATGGACCCAGGATCTGCCTAAACTGTTCTGCACGCTCGGCTAAGCTGAATCCTGATGGGGACCATCTCGCCACACGATGCAGCGGCATATTAAACCCAAACGCGACGTGGTTCCCTTGGACGCCAAGCCGCGGGCCGTCGTCCTCTGGCGTCGCACTCGTCGGGCAGCTCGAAGATGATGGGTCGCTGATGTAGCGTCATGATCCCGTTGGGTGAGATGCCAAAGGCATCGTCGACAGCGTCACGGTTTCGCACGTACGGTCATCATCCCACCTCGTGGACTTGCGAGGACGGGGACGATGCAGAGCATCTGGATGGGGAAAACCGTCAAGGGTCAGCTACATGGATGGTGCGACGAGGCAACCGTCCACCCATCACGATAGGGGACCACACCCTGCCGTCCGACATGAAGTTGGTTGCATCCGGCGTGGCATCGAACACGTCCGTCCGCCATGTATGACATGAAGCCCGCCCTGAAGGGCATCATCCGAGATATCGCCCTCGTGGAACCGGCGTATGTAGGTGGCTGGCAACGCGGCCGCATTGTCTGTGCCATCTGGCCCAAGGCGAAGAAAAAAAAAGGCTCGTCAGGCCCCGCTCGTTCGCGACAATGCGTCGCGCCTCGATGCAACGCCTCGCACGAAGCCCCCAGAATGCGGGGAGATGCGCCACGTTTGTATTGTTCGCGATGCGGCCGCCGAAATCGGGCTGGGCTGGCCTCCGTTCTAAAAAAAAGCGGCCAAAAGAAGGAAAACCGAAGGCGAAGATGGCGAAGGCGAAGGCAAGAAGACGAGATACGATGACGACCAACGAAAAGAGACCGCATCGGACTCGAGACCCAGATAACGACGGCGTGTCCCTTTTTTTTTTTCTTTGCGCCCTCGTCGGCGCTCTGCCAAAAATGTGCTCGAGTTCATATCTGGTGGGGGGGATATATGAGGCCACTGCCTTGTTTGCTTGCCCCTCCCTCCTTGTCGCCGACTGGACCTTGCCCTGATCTGGGCTGTGCCCAACGTAAAACACACCTAGAGAGATAAGGGATGAACGAGGCTCGGCCACGCGTGCCATCGCGCGATGGCGCGGAGGGGGTCTTTGATGCTCTGGCGTGGAAACGAGGCGAGATCGCGGAGAGGTTGCCTCGTCCTTTGCCACCGTCGTCATCTCCCCATCGTTTGGTGATTTGAAGAGTCATGGATGGTTTTCTGCCGTCGCCTCGGTCACCGAGATCGATCCAGCCTAGTCATGTGATCGACCTCTTCCAAGCGATCAGAGTAGATCATGGCGGATGCTTGCGGGGTCGCACCGTCCTTTTCTTTTTCTGCGTGCTACGCCCCGTTCACGGGGCAGACTTTTCCGCTCCACCTGCTCACCCGTGCGCATGCAAATGGCGGCGTCCCTCGCAGCTCCCCAACGGGGTGATCCCCGACGACGATCGTGGTCGATGACGACCAGCGACGCGCCAAACGACAGGACGCCGTCTTGACACGGGCACCGAGCCCTCTGGGCCAAGCGCACCCGATGTGACCGGGCCCCATCCACGCACGGCGTTCGTGGTCCAACACACCGCTCCAGTGAGCCAGGCTGTGGTCGCATATCCAAAAGCACTTTTGGAACGGCGACTGGAACAAGGTCCAATCGACATCCCATCACCGCGCTGCGTTCAAAGCTGCAACGGAAAACGAGCAAGTGATCAGGATGATCGGGAACGATCGGATCGGACGAGGCGGCAGGAAAGCAGAAAAAGAAAAAAAAAGAAAAAAAAAGGACGGCCCCCCGCTGGATACAGCGCGAGGCCATCCTGGCTTGGCTACATGAAATCAATCCGTCTGCGGTCTTGCGCCACGCACACGCATCATGCTCGGCGACTTCATACACTCGTGCTATCGACAGCGTTTCGATCATGGTGTGGACGATGTTGGCCCTGCGCGGACGACATGGCGGTGCGTCCAGAGATTCCTGCTGCCATGAACGTGGGTGGCGTGAGCGTCCCGCACGGACGCCTCTCGATAGCACTGTACAGTACCGTACAACGGCGGCGAGAAGGAAACAAGGAAAAAAGAGAGAGGACGGGCGAGAGACGGTCCGCATTAGATGATGTCGATGATCGCCGGCCATACCCTACGCCCGTGCCATGAGCTAGCTCGCGCAAAAGATCAGGGGAGACACGCACTCGAGCAGCCCAAACAACGACTGGATCACGGCCCACACAAACGGGATCCACCTACCCCACGCGCGCACGGTCGGACAGGGATACAAGCAGCAGAGGGGGAGACGTACGTCGACATGTAGAACCCGCCGGCGCGGTACAGTCCAAAGAGCACGCCGGCGAGGACGGCGGCGCCGACGACGGCCCGCAGGAGGCTGAAGAGGAGAAAGGCGACGAGGACGAGGAGGGAGAACGTCAGGCGGGATCGGCGTGCGTTCGTCCGTAGGTGCGTCAGCCATTCGTCGCCAACCTCGTCGTTCTCGTCCTTGACGGCGCCATTGTCGGACGGGGGCGGGTACGCACGCGAATGCGATCGAGGCGGGGATTTCGAGCGCGAGTACGTGCTCACGATAGACCCAAGAGCGACGGTGGCCCCGGCTTTCCTTGCAGGCGGAAACGAGAGGTTGAAAAATGCATAGATGCCAGCGATGAAATTAAACGGGAGGTGAAAGATCAGCGACCAGTAGAGAATAAACTTGAAAATGCCTCGAGGGTGGGTTCAGTTTTCCGACGGTGCGTGCAGGCAACGCGGGACGCACTCTCGGCATCAGAGAGGTAGTAACCGCCCGGTCGAACGGGCGGAGGGAGGAAGCCGACTTCTTTGACGGGGGTGTCGAGCGATGGCCATGAAAAGTTGTCAAAGTGGGCGTCGGGGTACGAGTCCATGACGCCTGCCACCTTTGGCTGTCGCGTGCATAGCTAGGCTAGATATCGGCTAATACAGTACAAGCAGATCCCAGGCACTCAAACACGTCGTAAATCCGTTCCACTTGCAGAGAAGAGAGAAAATCATCTAGTATCATCCACCATCATGTCTTTTCGTTTATCCTTTTGTTCTCCGCATGGGTTATCCCAGACACGCCCGTCGCTCTCCTCGTGCAACGGTCGGCATCCGTACCTGGGTGTCTCATACCCGCCGCCGCCTCGTCCATCCTCGTCCAGACGTAGCTCGCTCAACGAGGCCCGCGCCGACATTTCACTCAGCTGGATCCCCATCCGAAGCCCGTCCGGCGACGGGTATCCTGCTGGGGTAGACGGGATAGAAGGCGGCGTGTCAGCCTGCGCGGGCGTCGACGGGGTGGACGACAATCCCGGCAGTGATTGCCGATACGGTCCGTCGAGCAACACCGCAGGGTCGAATGGCTCGTCCGCGGGCGGCTGCCGTTGGACACCAATGATGCGCAGTCGTTCTACCCATCTGTCATGTCGAGTCGGCGTCAGTGTTCCCGAGTGGACGAGGACATGGAGACGTACGCGTCCGCACGGTCCAGACTTTCCTTGACGACCCCTGTGACGCCGCGCATCATGTCGAGGCTCTCTGTCGCGAGGGTCAAGACGTGTTGAGCTGCCCGGGTCGCCGCGCTCGCTGTTGGACGGCCCATGCCGGCGCGCGGAGAGGCCAGGGGCGACGAGGCGCGAGACGACGCAGGGGTCCCGGATAGAGAGCGATCTGGCCCGCCGGCACTGCGCGCTTTGCGCTGCCTGCCAGCCAGACCACGTCGGTTGCTGCCTGTGCCGCCGGCGGAAGCGCCCGCGACTGAGCTCGCACCGGGTGTGCCTTCTGGCACACCACTGCCCGCGTTCGCCGCACTTGCCCACCGCTGAGGCAGATGGAGGATAAAGTCACGCACGCGTGCGCGGGCGGGGTCCGGGAGCGCGCCACCGGCGTATTTGCTGACGACGTCGACGACCTGGCGGATGGTATTGACGACGTCTCTGCGGACGTCGTGGAGCGTGCGCATGTGGGATGGGGAAATATAAGCGTCGGATGCGGACGAGCTGGAGACATAGGACTGAAGGGAGTCGATAAAGTCGCGGAGGACGAGGATCTGGGAGTCGATGTGCGCGGTGGCGTACTGTGAAGCAAGGGATTGAGCGAGACGGATCAGGTTGATTCGGGGAGACGAACGAGGAGCCACTGGAGACAATACTTTAAGCGTCGCATGCTTTCCTCGCTTACTGCGGCACTGATGCCGCCGGCTTCAAGGAGAACTGTCTGCCATCGACTTCGCGGCAACACCTGGCGATTGGAAATCTGGTCGGGGTGGACGCCTGAGTCCTGTGATTGCGGGGTCGGAGTGCGGCTTTCGGCCGGTGCAGAGGGGGGGAGTGCAGATAAGGGGGAAGCTGGGCGAGAGGGCGTATCAGAGCGAGGTGGTGCGATAAGATAGGATGGTACCATTGTCAGCGGCGTCCAACACGGTGTCATCGTGGTTACGAGGGACCTTTGAGGCACCCGTCGGCTGGTGGGTGTCTGGAGGGTCATCGACAGGCATCCTGCCGTCGGAGGACGGTGCACGGCGATAGCGTTCGAGCTGGGGGACGATGAGGACGGGAAGCATGGGGGGATGGAGACAGACCCTGTCGAGCTGCCTGCAGGCAAACTCGTCGAGCTGGTTGACGTCGACGGGCAATCTGCCGATGACGGGACGAGAAATGTTTTTGACCGAGGACTCCATCATCTCTGCGCCATACTGTGCGAGGTCGGACGGGGAGGGGGTGCAGGGGAGAGAGACGCACTTTGACGACGCGCGAGGCGGCCTTGCCGTGCTCGTAGGCCCGCAGTGCGGTGCCGACGAGGGGGATGCTGGACACTCTGGCGACAAAGTCGTGCTCCTGGGGGGACGTCGGGGGCGAGGCTGGAACGAGGTTGTTCGCGGGCGGGGAGGAGGTGCGGCGCGTGCCGTTCTTCATGTCGCCGAGCGCACGGACGGCGATCCGCACGCTCTCCTCCTGGTCGTCGAGCGCGGGCGGGGATGCGGGCGATGGCATCGGGGCAAGAGAGGCGCGCACGTGTGCACGAGTGCGTTTCACGTGTTTTCAGACAAAGTAGCACCATAACGGGACAGCCCCTGTGTTTCCACAAAAGGAAAGCCCCTGAGTGATGTCATCCAGCCACTCAAATGGCCGCCAGCCACCCCGGACATGGCCCCTATCGCATCCAATACATTCCTCGCGTTTATACACGCCCGGACGATTCTCAATGCGGCCGCTTGCCCTCCGCCACCATGGCCGACATCGACAGAATGTTCCGCTGCGAGCTCGCCGTCCGCGCCGACCAGCCCCGCGCCGACGTCTGGTTCGACGACGACCCCTTCTGGCTCCTCGCGCCCGACCCCGCCCCGCCCCCGCCCCCGCCCTCGCCCCCCTTCGCCCTCTTCCCCCACCGCATCGGCGCACCCGCCCACCCCGACCCCCCCCAGCCCACCGTGCACCTCGCCGATGTCTCCCTCCGCGCGAACACGCCCCTGCCCGCCTTCCACATACCACCCCCCACAGAACCCGCCTCCGAGGACGTGTCCAGCGACGACCCCGACTTCGCCTACTCCGACTCCGAGTTCCTCCCGTCCCCCGTCGCCAGCGTCGACCCGTCCGCGCTCTCTGCCGCCGACGCCGTCCGTCCGTCCCGCCGCGTATCCCGTGCCACCACCAAAGTCCCCGTCCCGATTCCCCACCTCACCAAAAAGTCGCGGGGACGCAAAGTCCCCACGTCCAACGGCGAGCCCGTCTACGCCGCCAGCAGGGACAAGACGAAAAAGGGCGTGCGGACCTATACCTGCCAGGTCGACGGGTGCGGAAAGTGCTTCGTCAGGGGCGAACATCTCAAGCGGCACATCCGCTCCATCCATACCGACGAAAAACGTGGGTGGGCCGCGCCTTGGATCATGTCGTCGATGCGCTCACCGTTCTTAAAGCGTGGATGTGCTCGTACGAGAACTGCACCCGCACGTTCAGCAGGCGAGACAACCTCAACCAGCACCTGCGCATCCACAAGCTCCAGGGGGACGACTGACAGGAGGGAAACGCTCACACACACTACAGACGCAGATTTCGTCCTATCGTTATTTCATCTCATTTATCCCATGTATCGTCCGCAATGCACTCCTTGCTTCTCGACTCCACACCCGAGTCACCGTGCGACATGGCATGCAAGTATATTGTGACGGTGAGGACAGTCAACGGAGAAGGAAAAAAAAAAAAAAAAGTGTACACGACGGTGCTTCGCCTGTCCCCTCGTCCTGTGACATGGCGCGCTCATGCCTCGGTCGTTTTCCTGACGCGCTTCTTGGCGACAGTGTTTTCCCTGCACACAACCCGTCGAGCGCGTCACGCCGCAAACAGACCCGCGCTCACCTGAACCCGTTCTTGAACCGCCTCGGGACGTGCTTGAGGTACCGCATCCGGCCCGTCCCCGTCGTCTTTCGGCGCTTGGCCTTTTGCCCCCACTCGTACGAACGAAGTTTGGCAGACGGATACCCGCACTGCGCACACGCTGCGTGCCCGTATCGCATCACTCGCCTCGGAGGGACAACAGAGCACACGCACTCTTGTGTTGCTTGTGAAACGCCCGGTTGCCGCAGCGCCGACAGAGCGTGTGCGTCTTGCTGTGGCGTTTACTGGTCGAGCGCGGTCCGGGTCAGCGAGCATGTCGTGCGCACGGTGTGGTCGCCACGTACCCAAAGGACGAAGTACCTAGTCACCCGACGCACACACGAGGAGCGAGGACGAGAATGCCCTTTTCGTCAGCACGGTCGATGGCAAAAGCGTCGTCGAGGACAAACCTTTTGTCTGTCGAGAAACGAATGGTCAGCGTTCTGGCAAAGCGAGAGAGTCGCGATCCCATCAAGCACATCCACCCGATCTCGGACGCATCCAGCGTGCCGTCCACCCGTCCATCCGCAATTCGTAGCAAATAGGGCACACGGAGACGGCCTGCAAGGATCGCAACGGCACCGAGCACTCACCATGTCGTTCTCTCGAGGATGTGTGGTTGGATGGCAAGACCAGAGTCGAGCTCGCTGGAGGCTGAGACCGTGAGAAAATGACTAGTTGTCACGTGCTTTACAAAGGGGGTAACCCCATGCTAGTACTCGTCCTAGTGTACACGCTAGCGCGGCACGACCGGCGTGTGCGCACGACCGCCAGGAGGCGGATACATAAACCCGACATACCCGTGCGGATACCTCGCCTGGGTCGGCTTCCCGTCCCACCGCAGCGCTGCTGACGACTGCATCGCCCACAGGTCCCACTCGGACAGATACGCCGGCCGCTCCACCCTGTCTGGCCGGGGGTTGTACCACGCCGGCTCGGACCCCTGCCTCACCCGCCGCCGCATCCGACTCCGTGGGTTCTCCGCCGGGACGTACTCGTCTGCGATCTGCGCGTCCGACATCCACGGCAGCTTGTCCAGGCTCGACACGAACCGACGGACCCGCGCCACCGTCGACGCGAGCGAGCCGTCCGGGGACACGGGCGTGTCCAGCACCGTGCCCGACTTGGGTTCGTCCGTGCGCCGTGCGGGCGCGCTCGGGAATTGCGTGTGGAGCGGCGGGAGAACGGGCGCGGGTTCGTGCAGCGTCTGGGAGCCGTCCTCTGCCACCGGCGCGGCGACACTCGGCCCCGGGCCGCCCATCGCGGGATGGCGGGGCACGCCCGCCGCAAGGGATGCCCCATGCGCAGAGCGAAGCGAGGGGCGGGGCGAAGGCGGAATGGAAGGCGATACGACCGTGATCGCGGGCGCAAAGTCGAGAGAAGGCGCGGGCGCGGGCGACGCGCGCAGCGAGGCGGGGATGACCAAGCGTGCATCGTCAAGGTTGGGCGACCGCCCATAGGGCGAGGCGGCCGAGGGCACAGGGACAGGCGAACCGCGCCGGGAGGCGGGCTGTGGGAACTCCATGGAGGGCACGGGCACAGGCGACGCACGCAGCGAGCCGGGGCCGGGATGGATCGGCCGCGCATACGGGGAGGCATACACGCCCTGCTCTTCATCCGTCTCAGAGGGCGTCGGGTCCACGTACTCCGTCTCCTCGCTCGGCGCACTCGGATGTGGAGCCGGCATCTGGCTCCCGTATGAACCTGGCCGAGGAAAGTATGGGCCAGCATGGTACCCAGACAGTTTCTTCAGACCGTTCCAGAACGACTTGAGGAGACCCTTGCCGCTACGCTGGCGCTGGGGGCGATACGGATCCACGATGCCATCCGGTACGAAGATGATGTCGTCCACCGCCATGTGCTCGCCGACCGTTGGCGCAGGACTGGGAGGAATGGGGCTCCGCGGGCGATAGGCGGGAGAGGATGGAACCTGTGGGGGAACCTGCCACGGCGTTGCAGGCCCATGGGGTGTGTGGGTCGTCGGGTCGGGCGAGGGGATCCAAGTCACGTCTCTGAGCCGGGGAGTCTGGTGCACCGAGCGACTGTACCGGTTTCGGTGAGGTGGGCGATAGGGATCATCGTCGCTGGCATACGTCCCCGCAACGTGAACGCCGCGTGGAGAAGGATAGTCCATGTGCCGAGACGCCATTCGGTGACCGAGAGCGTGTAGAGCGGGGAGATGCTTGGCTTTCTCGTTCTCGCTGGCCTCGAGTCAGAGCCGCTGTGTGCATGAAAGGCGGAGTGGACTGCACATCGGGTGGAGCTTGTGTGAAATCACCACAGGTACGAGAAAACCCTTGTCCGCAGTGGGTCACCGTCATCCGCTTTTGCGCGTGCCCGTCCCGATACCGTCTAATCCGCAGCCAAAGTCTGTCCTCGGGAGGCAGTCGATCGCCATGAACCTCTGCGCGCCCTAGGGTTTGGGCAATGCATTCTGACGGAGGGTCTAGACCCGAGCCTCCAAGGACAGCTCGCTGCCCTCAGGCACAAGCCAGCGCCCAAGGGCCTCCTCGGGGTCACATCTCCAGATTCTCCACAGACATCATACAGCTGTCCGACGTTCGTGGGGCCCACGCCGATGAAGCAGGAGGTCACACGGCACAAATAACAAGGATGGGGCGAGCGATGAAACATGCCCTCGGCGGCAGCACCTCCAAGGTGTCCACTTTAGTCGTGGTCAAGCTGTCCGCCGTGACTTTTGTGTTCTGCTCTGGACGGTAATTTCAACGAGAGCGCCCCGAATGGTTACGCCTAGCGCATGATCGCATTGCCAGACTCGGTGGGATCTGTGGATGGACGAGGTATCCGAGCGGCTCTGATCAGTCGTACCGTCACTTGGGAAGGTCATGTCGTCCGAATCCACTCTTGCGTGCTTTCCCCACGTTGACGCGCTGCACGATCGCTCCATGCTCTGGGCGCCTGTCCCTCGCCCCATTGTCCTCGTCGTAAAGGACCATTCGTGAGCCATCCGTCGGTAAAGTTGCGGATACAAGCGGGCAACAGATACACCACGATCGCGGCTGTCGCGCGTGACATCCTCTTCGACACTTGTTCCACATCGCTCCCATGCGGATCTCATGGACAAGCGGGTCCAGCGATATCTAGCACACCTCCAAACGTGGGCCGCGGCGCGATCTGATAGAAGGGCCCGACACCATGCTGGCGATTCCTCAAGGGCTGGATTCTATCCCTATGACCGCACGAGATCATGTTGGGGGTTGTGCATGTAGGGCCCCCGTCGATTCCAGCGCCACGAGCGCAGGGTCTGTACATCGAGAACAGTACTGTAGTGCCCACTCTATCCCAGCTTGCCGTTCCCCGTCGCTCCTGCTCCGATCATCGTCCGACGTGCGACGTCTCCGCGTAAACGCCCTGACACGCCCTCACTGTCATGTCCTCGCCCACCGCCCGCGGTGCGTTCGTCGTCATCGAGGGGCTCGACAGGTCCGGAAAGACCACGCAGGCAGCGCGTCTCCTCGACCGCATCCGCACCACGGACCCATCGAGCTCGGATGCCCCCAAAGCCGTCCTCCTCAAATTCCCTGGTGAGCACGTCCTCCCTCGGCGCGACCTCGGTCTGACCCTCTATCGATCCACCACATCACCGACGACGCTTCATGGCAGACCGAACGACACCGATCGGAAAGATAATCGACGGCTATCTACGCTCCCAATCCGAGCTCGACGACCACGCCGTTCACCTCCTCTTCACCGCCAACCGGTGGGAGCTCGCGTGCGTGTCCCCTCTCTCGTCTCCGCTCGCCTATGCCCACCAGTCACCCTAGGTCGACCGTACTCGCACACCTCGCGGCGGGCACGACCGTCATTGCGGACCGATACGCCTTCTCGGGCGTCGCATTCTCGGCTCAGAAAGAGGGCAGAGGCAGGGGCGATCGTCCTTCCCACCTCGATATCACGTACGCGTGGTGCAAAGCTCCCGAGGTAGGTCTCCCCGCACCCGACCTGACCCTCTTCCTCGACGTCGACCCAGAGGTCGCGGCGCGACGAGGCGGATATGGGGAGGAAAGATACGAGAGACAGGAGGTACAGACGAGGGTTCGGCACATCTTTGCGCAGATCGCAAGGGAGATGGGCCACAACCGATGGGTCACCATAGACGCAGGACAGGACCGAGACAAGGTCGCGGACGACATCTGGAGTAGTGTTGTGTCGGTTGTCGGGCACACCCACGACCCAGTGGCGAGGCTCTGGCAGGGTCATTGAGGGCGCAGAATCGACGTCGAGACTTGGAACAACTTGTAATACATTTCCTGACATGTAGACGGGTAACGAGGGACGGAGAAACAAGAATGGGCAAGCAGACAAGGTATGGATGGGAAAATATGCCAGAAGTAAAGAGTGTTGACGTGCTTCGCAGAGCTCATAGGCAAACCAAGCGAGTGTGAGAAAATTAAGCTTGCAACACAGGAGATAAGCTACCTGAAATGCCATGCACATCTGAACAATCCATACCCTGTTATAATCAAAGGAGACAACAGAAATCATGCGTATATGTTGGCCAGTCAGGAACTTGCAGAAAATCTTGAAACGATCACCGCCAGCGCGATCAGCACACCCCACCTCCACTTCTCCCAAATGATCTGACGCCAAGGTGCCGTCCACCCCTGGGGAACAACCGGCTTGTTCGTCAATGTCAACGAGTTCGAAGGATCGACCCCAACTGGAGCAACCGTTTGAGTTACCCCCACGTTCCGCCTAAGAACCGTCTGCTGTGGGTGTGTTGCTGAGGTGGATGATGGTAGAGCGGAGGGGGACGGACTGGCCACACCCGAGATCACCGTCGAGCCCGTGTCAGCCTTTCCGGCCTCCCGTTCACCCATGTTCGGCAAGTCCCGAAGGGTGGGAGTGCAAAACTACGAGTCAGCAGCAGAACAGTGATCAACAAACACGGGATAGCCCAAGTAAGGAACGCGAAAATCACAGCAAAGCCAAGTGATGAGACGTCTATCAGTTTCCTGGCAACCAATCAAGCGGGCACCAACGTACATCCGGGAATGCCTCTCTGAAGCGAAGCTGAGTCAGGTTGAAGGCGTGGCTCTTTGCAGCGAAAACCTTCTTATGACTGTCTGACGAGGTGACGGAGCCAGTGGTCATTTCATCTGACAGCATGAACGACAGAAGGCCAGTCAATCTGAAGACAACGGATTAGAAGTTGGTCCGCGGAACGGAAATAGCGGCAATAATCCAATTGACCGTCACCATCACGAATGATGATCACGGAGGTCCGCTCGTGCCGACAGATAAATGAAGTAAGTGAGCTTACATTGTTGCGACGCTCCACGCTGGATTCCACTGGACATATGAAGATATGAGTGCCGATGGGCGGACTCGAGGAAAAAATGATGTACCGTTCCAGGGTGAAAGTCAGACATTGAGAAACAAATCTTCTTGTCTGGCTGAAAGCGACCAGACGGCGTGAATACCTGTGGGGAAATGGGTTGGAAAATGTCCAGAAAAGGAAAGAAAGAGCGAGCACCTTGATGCCTGGGGGCTTGAAGGGATATTCAGAGGGGAAGAGGAGGACGCCATGATACTCCCCGCCGGCAAAGGGTGAGTCAGGGGGCCCACGCTGCACAAGAGACGATTGGGATGGATTGAAGCAAGAAATGAAAAATCTCGCACGATAAGGAAGTTCCCTGGTGAGAGAGGATCAGATACGGATTTTCAATCGACGTCGGGGGACTGACAGGTCAGGATGTTCTTCTCATCGGGAACTGCCCAGACAAAAGGCGGCGGCTCTTTCTGCATATTGATATACTCCTTGTTGAGCTAGAGAGGGCTGTTGAGGGGGAGCCGTGGGGGAGGAGGAAAGGACATACGCGTTTCTGAGCAGCCTTGCTAGCCATGACGACGGGAGTGGGGGTGAGGCAGTCGAGAGCAGCGGTCGTGGATGGGGATGAAGGCAGAGGCGTCTGTGCGGCAAGCATACGGTTCGGCCACCCCACAAATATATGCAAACAACCCGATGGACCACTGGTGGTGCCGAATAGGGTTAGGGTTCTGTTCGTACCACTGCCAGTGGACCTTCCGGCGTGGACCAAGCGAAGGTGCAGTAAGCATGTCAACGACGCTACGACGGCGCCGGGCAGTCATTGTGGTGGGCCATGCCGAATAGGTCGTTTCACCGCAGTGCACACACTGCCCCCGCCGCAACTCGGCACAGTGCTTTCGCTTTGTTCCCTCCGGCAAATCAAAGGACTGGCTCCGGTGTGGCAGGACCCTTGATGCTGGACTGGCCAGTCCGTTTGTTTGCCGGTATCTGCGGTCAGGGGCTACCCTGCACTCTCTCACACTACCCAGAAGAGAGAAATACTGGGCGTGCTGCGTGCACGACGGCAGTGTCGAGCAAATGAATTCCTCGAGTTCTGGGCATGCTGGGTCGGCGCCTGGGGCTCATCGCATCGTGCTGCGTGAGGCACCCTCTCGTCATGCGGTTCGTCTCGCGCCGCCAACTGCATCGTGATAGGCCGGGAGGCCAGGTGCATACGTTCACGATCAGGCATCCGGTGGAAATGTCACGACAAACGCTGCGGGTGGTTTTGGCTGTCTCGTCCTCTTTCTTTCTCCGCCTCGTGCGATGGCCACTCCCATTCCTCCGCCAAAAAGAGAAAAGGTGTATCATGGCGTGCCAGAACCAGAGCCAGAGCCAGCGCGCCCTGCACCAAACATCGTCGTTCAGTTCATAAATGAGCATGACGGCGCTGCGATCGCGCCTGCCGTCAACCTCCCTGCAAACGTCGCACGAGAGACCCTCGAGGTACTCGTGAATCAGCTGCGCACAAAGGCGAGTCATCCGGACATATCTGTTCATCTTGATTGATTTGTTCTCTACCCAGGATGACGACGACCATGTGCCCTTTGCGTTTCACGTCGCCTTACCCGAGAGCGCTACAAAACCCAACGCTCCGACTCGCATCGTCATCTCCAAGTCTATCCAGGACGATGTGCTCAGTCACCCGTCCAAGGCATTCTCGGAGGAGAACGTCCTCGTCGTCCGATGTGCACCGCAGTCCGTATTCAGAGTACGTCCCGCAACACGTTGCTCCAGCACGCTATCAGGTATGTCTGTTCGTCACATCAATCATGGCCTTCATTATGGGAACGAGCGTCGTTCAATCGCCCGAGTCTAGGCCACTCTTCTCCTATCTTGTGTGCTTCGTTCTCCCCGACGGGTGCATTCCTCGCCACAGGGTCTGGAGACACCCACGTTCGACTGTGGGATCTTAATACCGAGACGCCGTCTCATACCCTCGCCGGTCATACCGGCTGGGTCCTTTGCGTCGAATGGGACCCCATCGAGCGCAAGCTTGCCAGTGGTGGTCACGATGGGCACGTGAGACTATGGGACCCCAAGTCAGGAAAGCCGATCGGCGACGCCATGAAAGGCCATTCGAAATGGGTGACTTCGCTCGCTTGGGAGCCGGCACACATGTAAGTCTCCATTGCCGGTGCTCTGATCACACATGTGATGCATGGTGTGGCAGATGCCCCACTGCACCGCGTCTTGCATCATCATCAAAGGACGGGACTGTCCGTGTTTGGTCCACGGCAGCCCGACGACTGGAATACACCCTCGGTGGGCACACGGCCAGCGTCAATGTCGTCAAGTGGGGCGGGGGTGGCAAGGGTGGAAAAGGCGTGCTGTATACCGCAAGCAGTGATCGCACAGTGAGGGCTTGGGACGCACAGGAGGTCGAACCGTTCGTTCCACATTCGACAGGACCACTGATGATTCCACAGGGCAAGCAACTGATGATCCTCAAAGACCACGCACACTGGGTGACCACCCTCGCGCTGAACACCGACTTTGTTCTCCGGACTGGCCCATTCGATCATACCGCCAAGCGGCCGGCATCAGACGAAGAAGGTATTTCGGTCACAACGATGGGCTTTTGAGAGTCTTGATCGTCTTTCCTGTTCAGCACAAGCACGCGCCTTGAAGCGCTATGATGCGCTCGTATCTCGCACCCCCGAATTGCTGATATCAGGGTCTGATGATCACACCCTTTTCCTGTGGTCGCTTTTCTCGGCCGTGGCCGATCACGGAGGTGGTAAATCAAAACCCCTAAATCGGCTGACGGGCCATCAGCGCCAAGTGTCCCACGTCGCGTTTTCACCTGATGGGCGGTGGGCGGCGAGTGCGGGGTGGGACAGTGCTGTGCGCCTCTGGGATTGTACAGGAGGATCCGGTGAATCCCTTGCTGGCCTCTACCTCCACGCTCATCTTGAGCCTTTTCTTTCTTTCTCTTTAGGGAGCATGGGAAAATTTGTAGCGACACTGCGCGGTCACGTTGGTCCAGTCTATCGGCTCGCATGGAGCGCGGATTCGAGGATGGTGGTCAGTGCGAGCAAAGATCACACTGTCAAAGTACGTCCCCCCAATTCGGTCAACCCGTACATACATCTTATCCATACAGATCTGGGACCTTCGAACATACAAACTTAAAAACGACCTTCCGGGACATACCGACGAAGTGTACTGTGTCGATTTCGTCGCCGACAAGGTCGTCAGCGGCGGACGGGACCGGACGATTAAAATGTGAGTTGCGAGCCAGCCCGCACCGCGTCGCAAGCCAATTTACATGTATGTTGTTAGATGGAAAAACTAGATTGCAGTAGATCATCAGTGGCTTGTGCGCGGAATGGAACTCTGGAAGGTTTTTCAGGAGTCTGTTGTATCGATAATGTGCCCCGTGTTCCCCGTTGGCGAAACGCACCTCATGTGTCAGTATTCGCTTCGCGCGTAAAGTCTGCATATTCGACGAATGCATGTGATTATCTATGCGGGTCCCTTATGGCGACCACCTCGATGTGTGTTCGGTGCCATGTATTGTCCGTTGACTTAAAGGTCTCAATATTGTAGACTTGTCCTTTGTATATTATTCGATCGCCTCCACGATGCGATTTCAACCATGTTCAACCGCTTGACGGGTCGCTGGTTCATCGCAAAAAAAGAAAAAAATGCACCACTGTTCCATGCTACCTCTCGAATTCAAGCCAAGTAGTCGGAGTCACGACAGTGTCACTTTAATTTATGGCGCCCCTAATCGCCTTCTTGAGTCTAGCCCGTAGAATCTTGTTGGATGTGATTCACTAGGTGCCCCTTTACGAGGATGACTCGTGCTCGTACGCTCTTTCCGTCCAGCTCTTCGAGGTCTTGTTCGTCAGAGCCCGGAGCGTGTGATGTCCAACAAAAGGCCATCGCCTCACTGGAGAGTAAAAAAAAGGGAAGAAAACACGGAGCGTGATATCTGGATGCGCCTTCGTGCAGCAATCGCGCTTGCTATACATAAAGCACAGGTAGCGAGGCAGTGCTCGGTGGATCTATCTTTGGGCTACACACAGCTTTACGAACGCGGGGAACTTGGATAATGCGGTCGATGCCGCCTCGAGCGTGACGTCCATGCGGTCACTCAATGACGCGAAATTGCCCGAGTCTATACGAGGGTGTAGATGTCAACATCGACGACGAAAAATGACCATGGCTGCGTACCTGCTCTGCATCGACTACCGACGAGCAATTCCCTTGCGATACCCAACTCGTCGACTGCTTCTGGCTTGACGAGCAGCAAGTCAAACCTGCTCGCTCTCTTGATTATGGATAGGGGCCTCTCGAGAACTTCACAGGGGACAAGTACGTTGGATAGCCATCAGTTGCGGTAAGATACCAAAACTAGGGAAGATTAGCACACACCGAGTTCGGTCTCCCTCCAAGGGCTGCTGAGTTGTGCCGCTAGTGCCATCTATTGAGAAATCCCCCGGATGTGGGAGCAATGGTTAAAGGAAGTAAAGCAGTGTGAGGGCGAGGGTTTACCGCGGACGCGTGGTACGATCATCAGTGCCGCGGTGACCGCTAAGGTCGAAGACGTGGATGATGGCGTACGTGGTAAGAGCACATAGTGGCATCACATTCGCCTTCTTCAAAAACATCAACCATCCTCTTTATTTCGATGACTGCCAAGCTTGTCCAGATCTGTGGTCGCCTCTTGTTTTAGAAGACGACCAGCAGTTTTCCGAATATTGTGTGACACAGGACCGATCTGCAAGCCCTGTTCAGGGCCACTTTTGCAGGAGTCGAGGGAGAGCTAATCATAGCTCATCGGAGAGTAGGACAAGCTTCCGTTAACGGTTCCAGAAAGAATAGGTCGAGCATTAGTTGGAGCCTACCAAGGTAGGTAGCCCAGAGCTGGTGGGCATGCCCAGGATCTACGATACATGAGTCATAAATAGGATATATGCGTTTTAAGGTAACAGTGCTCACCTGGTCAAGGATGAGCGACAGGATTTCATCTTGCGGCCGTCCAATCTCCACGAGGTTGGTCATTGTCCCATCGGATCCGCAGGGGTTCCAAAGCTACCGAACTGAACCGACCTGGCACATGTATGTAGTATGATGCATGTTGACGGCAATGATACCTGTTCTTGCCTCGCATCCAATGAACTTTCGTAGTGTCTTTTCTCTGTCGACTGGGAGGGTAGTATTGGGAACAGTAATTTGAGGGACCTTTCTTCGCTTCTCCTGCGTGAACTTACCTAGCAGCCTTCGGTATATTTCCCTCCCCCTGGCCAAAAACGACAGAAAGGTCATAGCACTCCAAATCTGCAGACCGTTGCTGGATCTTGGACCATCATTTTACTCGTTTTCAACTGTCTTCGTATCCTCTCCGATTATAAACCCAATAGTGATTTTGGTCCAGCAAGACGCATGGGGGAAGTGGCAAACCAGAAAGCACATGCCTCGGGCCCATCTCCACAAGATCTTATGGGTGACTGGCTCGGTACAAAAATCCTTTCCGCTTTTCTGCCGTCTTGCTCATGCGTCGCACCTGCAAAAAGGAGGCTGTGATCCATGCCTGGAGGGTCAACATCCATAGTGCCTGGCTTACACTTGCCTACAATATAAAACAGTCCACTCGGCGTTACCAGAACAGAGGAGACACGGACTACAGCTTCTGCAAACGGGTCTTCTCTTACGGGGTTGATGTCCGAATGCGTTTTAAAACCATCAAAGCACTGGGGGTCCCATCAAGATGTTGGTTTGAAAAAAAAAAGGTCAGATTCGGTTATCATATCTGAGACCGTTGGCGCAAGTGGATGCCCGCCTGTACGCTTTGTTCTCAGTAATTCGGACGGTGGTCGTGTCTGGGGCCCGGTAAGGGACTGATTAGTTTAACTGAGCACAACCCCCTCAATGTGGGTCACACATTGTGTGAGGCCGCCTGGTATGAGCTATACCCAATTCGTCAGGTTTTCTGCCTGGGCCAATGACTGTTCGTTGCACCATGATGTGCTCAGTGGGCGAATTTTCTGCAAATATGCTTTGCGGCGCTTCAAGAACACGGGTCAGACAAAAGCCTCGTACGATACAGCTGTGTATTTATCATCGTTCATCCTGCGACCCTCAGAAAGAGTCGACCCCTTAATTCAACACTTGCATTCACCAGGCTTACAGGTACAACTGTGTGGTTGCAATTGAGAAAGGGGAGAGGAACGCTTGAGAAGGGCGAGCTTCATAGGGGATAGCATGGACTACGCACGTCGCCCCGCAAGTGCATTGCGGATTTCCACAGCTTGGGGTGGGGCCTTGAGTACCAGTGGAAGGGTTAGACTGCGAGGGTGCGTTCTGTCAATGCATGATCGTCACCCGGAAGAGACGAGGAGGACGAACCGCGGACGAAGACATCTCAGGCTCTGATTAGATTATCAACGTAGGGTGCAAATGCGAAGCTGCGAATTTCTGAGGTGTTTGGGTGAAGTCATGTTTTATCACATGTTGGTTCAGATCTCCTATTCCCTCATGCAACCTATGACATCAGACTATTGCGATGTTTACGTAGTCGATAACAAATTTGGCCAACGAACTCGGGGCCTTGGCCAAACTATGCAAAGTCTTGGAAACCGTGTTCCTAGGTTGGAACGCAGATAAGCTGACAATGGTAATACTGTGAAAACACTAAGCGATCGGCCGACTAGCTCAGTTGGTTAGAGCGTCGTGCTAATAACGCGAAGGTCTTGGGTTCGATCCCCACGTTGGCCAGTCCTTTTTGAAACGCGTCTGTGCAGGTCAACAGAGCTCTTCCCTTTTTGGATGCGAGAGATTTGATAGCAGTCTGACGCTCGGTCCGCTAACTCCGTGAAGCTTGTACTCGAACGGGCACGGTCGTTCTCGACGTCCTCGAGAGAACTGCCGTCCTCAGCCTACGATCAGACTGTGGCCATCGCCAACGGCGATGTCGTCGGGAAGTACATCCAACCTCGTCTCGTTCCCAATGTCAGAGTCTGTATCCATCTCCCCGCTCCCTGTCCCCCACCTTCCTTTTCGCCGCATCTCTCTTCCAACCACGCCCAGTCCCGCCCTCGCTGCCAACAGAAAGTCCGTTGCAAGTCTCGCTTCTTTCGATTCACTTGCAGAGGAATCGGCGATTATTCACCAGCACCGTCGAGCAAAGCGCAGGTCGCTTAACCCAAGGACCCACAAGCGAATACCGGAAAACGAGGATAAACAAGCGAAGCGATCCAAGATCATCTCAGAGTTCTACACTACCGAGAAATCGTACCTCGATGGTCTTGATCTCGTTTACAATGTGTGTTAGCATCTGCCATTCCGGACAATTGACGATTTATCGCCCCAGCATTTCTTAACGCCCATCCTTCAATCACTGGACACGCCCAAGCCGTTGTTGACACGAAACGAACTAACTACCCTCTTCTCAAACTTCATCGACATCTGGAATTTTCACCATACATTCTTTGCTGCGCTATCCAGGCTCCTCCAGCCACCCTCCCCATCGGCACCGTCTAACAACCATACCCCACTTTCAGCCTTGCTTCTCACGCACTTTCCGTATCTTTCTCTATATGCGCCATTCGTTACAGCATTTCCTGCCGCGTTGACCCTTCTGACCTCACTCGCGCAGTCGCCTACGCCGAATTCAATCTTTGCAGCCTTCCTACGATCTCAAGAATCCCACCCCGTGTGCGCACATCTTAGATTGGCAGACTACCTTCTTACGCCCGTACAACGTTGTCCGCGATACCTCCTGCTGCTCAAGGACTTGCTCGACTCCACCGATTCTAGCGATCCTGAATGGGAAAAGCTCCAAGAAGTCCAGGGGTTGGTTGAGAAAAGTAAGCTATCGAGATTTAATCTGTCCGTGGACGTGCTTGACTGGTCTTTATGGACAGTTACTACCTCTCTCAACTCGTCGCTCGCCGCTCATGCGCAGACGCTCGCACTCATATCCGCGCAACGCAACACGCGCGATCTACCACCCGTACTAACCCCGCTTGTTGCGCCCGGAAGGCGGCTTATTAAGCGTGGTACGCTGATACGATCGGGCGGCGAGGGCGAAGGCGCAGGACGGAAACCCTTTGAATTCCTGCTCCTCAGCGATTACCTGTTGTGGCGTGAACGCGAAGAAATGGGCATCGTCGCTTTTGTTCACGATGGAGGCGGTCAGAGTCCTCATAAGAGGAGAGCACCGGTTAGTATTATTAGTGCGAATGATGAAGAGAAATGGTGGTGTAGGGGCCACATGAATCTTGTTGACATGGAGGTGGTCATGATCACCGACCGGCCAAGTGGTGTGGGTGGTGGAGGCGAAGAGAGGGTCGAGGTGCTAAGCCCAGAGGGGTCATTTGCCCTGTATCATGGTGAGCATCATTCTCTTGCCCCGTGGCCGTCGGTCTTCACGTGTCCATTTGTCAGGCTCATCCTCGCCCACACTGGATGATCTTAACGGTCTCAAGTCTTGGGTAGAGTCCATCCGGACAGCACGTGCCGCACGCCTGGAAGCGCTCGCACTGTCGAATCCGGACTCGACACTCTCTGCTAGCACCTCGGGCGTTCATCTCAGACGAGCGCTACGCGCATTTGCAAGCGAGAGCGACGATGTTGACGAGCAAGGGCAAGAAAGTGCAGGAGATGGAAACGAGGCGTCGTCCGAAAGTCCACAGACAGATTCACCGTTGGTTAGAACATCTAGCAGCCGCCTTCGTCGCGCAACGTTGGATAACTTTCTCCCGCCTATCTGGGTTCCGGATGCGAAAACGGATAGATGCATGAGGTGCGGACGGCCATTCGGCTTTGCTTTGGACCTGAAGTTAGGAGATGTTTTTGGCTGGGGCTTGGGAAAGGGAAATAACAGTGAGACTGAGGGCAAGCGGAAATCAGAGATCGAAGGAAACGGGGACGCCGAGCACCAAACCGGAAAAAGGATGGGGGGAGAAGGTGCCTGGAGAAGAAAACATCATTGCAGACTTTGTGGGCGCGTCGTTTGTGCCATTTGCTCTGCAAAGGTGGTGTTCATTCTCGAACCTTCTCTGTTATTCTAAAGTGCTCACTGGTTCTCCCAGACATTCTACATAGCCCAGGGCGATGGCGATGTTTCGCCTACGCGGAAGAGGCAGAAACCAAAGTCTGCCCGCGCTTGCACGGAGTGTTTCGAGGCGGCATTTCCGCTTATTTTACCAACCCCAACCAGTTCAGAAACTTTTTCATTCGCATCATTCTCGAGCCAACCACCCTCTACCCTAATACCAATAGATCGGCCACCAACGCCACAGGCTCACAACAGCCCTGAAGCCAACCAGGAGATTCAACCATGGGTATCCATCCCTTCTCGTCATCCAGCTAGCACGGACATTGGCGAAGCTCTGATGGCAATGGATCTCAGCCATGCTGTAGGTGCCCTGAACCGGAGTCCCTCACGGGTGGCGCTCAGCTCCAGCCCCTCACGCATCGCTATGAGCAGCAGTCCGTCCAGAAAGTCCCGTCTGAGTACGAGCCCTTCAAAGGCCAGTAGTCCTCTGAGGGACATACACAGCCAGGCGCATGTGGTACTCGGGGTTTCGGGTAGCGCCACGAGCAGTCCTCCGAGGCGCGCCGTGCAACTCCATCGAATCTCTTCTGGGGATTCGGATTCCAAACCGCCTTCTCCTCTGCCCGTCGTGCTTGCTGAAGAAGAACCCACGGACGATGTGCACCAAGGCGACGCCCGTCGAGAAGGCTGTCACGAGCGCACCTCAACTCGTCCCATCAGAATGCGCCCTTCCCCAACGCGCCCACGGAGTTACCACGACATCCTCGAGGATTTCAGTTTGCACGAGCGCGGTGTTAGCTCTGTGAAAGAGGGGGAGGACGAGGCAGAAGTGCAAGCAGAAGATGGGGACAAGGTCGAGGCCGAGAGAAAGGCTGATGAGATCGGAGTCGACATTCGCCCGCGCGATCACTCGCAAGAGGGATCTTCCGTCGATGTGTCTGTCGACGGAGGTTCGCAAGAGAGCATGGGGCTTGCACAACGGGGCTCGCCAGATGAAGGTGTGGTCTCAAAAGAAGATACTACAAGACGAAGGAAACGGTTCTCGATGCCTGCTGTCGCATTGCAGACTGCGCCAGTGTTCGCGCGTGTCCGCCAGGATCCAGAAGGGAACAATGGCGAAAGGAGACGCTCTGCCCTTGTACATGGGGGAGAAAAGGACAAGAGCAAGAAAGAAAGGCAGGTGGAGAAAGAAGGTTCCGCAGTCGGATTGCTTATAGAAGTATTACGGGGAAAAGTCAGGTATCCAGGAAGAAATTGATCACAGATAATTGTCCGTTACATACGGAGACCGCCCTCGTCCACATCTCATACTTCTCACATCCTATTCTTGAGTATTGTGTATACATCCGCCTTAGAGGCCTGCGTAATATTCACTCGTGTGGAAGAGGTACTTCAGACAATTCTGCGGAA
The DNA here is from genome assembly GCA_038089895.1 of Boletellus ananas. NCBI lineage: Eukaryota > Fungi > Basidiomycota > Agaricomycetes > Boletales > Boletaceae > Boletellus > Boletellus ananas. The sequence goes on along the minus strand of JBBPLS010000017.1, from coordinate 124,586 downwards.
TGCAAACGGTTTACAGTGTCTCTAAAAAATAAGTGCTACAAAGGGAGAAAATATTACTACAAGGATCAACCCTGAGGCCCGAGTGTTCGCCCCCAGACCACGTGAATCATGATGTGATGTACTTCGCACCTACGGCGAACTCGTTCGCTTTCCCACTTTGCAGACCCCCATGGCCAGACGCACCCGCTGGTGCCTCTGCAGAGAATCCGGTCGAGCGAACTGCGATCGACAGTTTGGACAGTGCACTTTGTCCTTCATGTGCACGGTGAGTACATGACGTGGGATGCTCTCCCTCCGCATCGACCTCCCGCACCCTTGCCAGTGGCAGACTTGGGGCATCTTGTCGGCCTTAAAGCGGACTGCGTGCACGGTCTGCAAGTGTTGCCCGATCGCGCCCTTGGTACCCGCCACTTCTGCACCGCACGGACCTACCCCGTCGGACCATTGGCAGAGATGAGATGAAGCAAACATGGCGCCTCGTCCCGCGCTGAGAGGATAAGGTGTGTGACGTGAGCGGGCAGCCGTACTAGGCCGTGGTAGCGGTCCGGACGCGCCCATGCGTCTGTCCAGTGAACGAGAAATTGGTTTCTGGCCGATGTAACTCTCCTGGATGTCGTATGGATGTCTGGTTTCGTCTGCTCTGAAAGAAACTGCCTCTGCGCGGAGAGGGGCGTGGTTAAAAGCGGGAGGATGCGGAGTCTGCATCATGGGGTTAGGAAGGGAGGTCTGATGCAGAGATGGGGCGCGCGAAAGATGTGCATCGTTCTGCCAGTGATCCTGTACACTTGTCGCGAATTGAGGTGCGAGTTGGTCCGCAAACCAACCAGCCTCGGGACTATGCATTCCAGACAACCCCAGAGCATTTTCGTGAGGCGTCCACAAGGTATGACAAGAATCATCTAATTGGAGGACGTTAAGGTCTCATAAACAAGAAAATATTTTCATCAATTACATTGGTACATCTGTGGTGGGCATGTCGTCCAGTCAATCGTGCCGTCTCTTGGCCAAATTCTGTAGTAGTGATGATTGACCTATTAAAAACGAGTCTCAACAAGAATTCCCATTCATGCCTCACCGAGAGTAATCCATGATGGTCTCCCTGATGGGCAGACGACAGTCAAGTAAGTTCTGCTCGTCGAAGTAGAACATTCTTCTGCGAGTGATCGTACGCAAGTTGATGAAGTACAGACTTCCTACCTTTTATCTGTAAGCGTGCCCGCAGAGAACCACTGCTGGGCCGACGATCTCCGCCGGCAAGATAGCACGGAGGATTACGGCCATTGGCAATAAGTTCTGGTTGTTACTAGTACCCTATAGGGGTACAACGGGGCGGCCAAGTAGATGATACCTAATCAATCGCGCGACTGAGCGGCCAGATTGTGCGTGATTGCTTGCCAACCTGTCTTCAATTCCGAATAGTGGCCTACCACACCCACCGTGCCTGCTGTGGAAGATGCAAAAACAGCTACATGATCCACGTGAGTTGGCAAGCGGGAGCCAAATTTGACGAGGCGAACCGACAACGGTGCAACGTTGCCAAAGTTCGGCTTTGCCCGGCGGCCTGCCAACAGCCAAGTTCCACGAGGCGTTGGGCCATTGCCCTTTTGCGCAAGACGCCTACCATGTATGCGATCTTCGCACACGAGCTGATAATGAACCAGGTTCCTATGAGAACTTGGCATGAGCATCCAGCTTGAACCATTGGTCCCGGCTTGCAATCGCCGATTGGCAAGGCTGCCAAGGGCCCCGTGGGAAATTTGCTCCAAGGTGTGAAACATGCACAGTTGATCAAAAGCTCACTGGTTCGGAGGGCTCACTGGCAGCTCGCTTGTCGCGTAGCCAAGTCTCCACCGAGTATGCACACCAACTGTCTAGGGTGAACTAGGGTGAACGAGATGAGCCGCAGTCGCCGTGGAGAGCAAGCTTTACCGTCAACGATCATACCTCGCTAGGCGGAGAAGACCACAATTGTATATTCGGAATGCAACTGGCACTGTCGAGTGGCGTGTTCAAAACTCGAGAGATGAGAATAAACCATGAAGGAACAGGTATTGGGTCATTACGGGGGATGATTACGGGAGACGATTACAAGCATACTATAGCTTGTATGCTAGATGGTCAACGCGACCAGAAGGAGTGCAGTCCGATAGCCTGTAATAACAGGATAATAATCAGGTAAACCATCGCATAGGGGTACGTGTTCCTTACAAGGAAGTTATCTGTGGGTCCGATTGATATGTTCCGTCAAGGTCCTTCCCCTCGTGAAGGTCATCTCATGATCACAATGCGGGCAAACCCATTTGGCGGGAACATGTTGTTCGGTAATGTGCCTCTCGAGACTGGCCAACTGCACTAGCCAGGTATTGCATCCGTCCCAGAGGCACTGGTATTGTTGCGCGTTGAACAGGACACCGTGCGTCTGATGCAAATGTGCCATGAGGTCTCTCGCCCTCATTCGCGCATTGCAGAATGGCACCCATTGGCAGGTAACAGGTGTTTCGGCAATGACGTTCCTGTTGAATTCAATCATGTCCTTGGAAGAGTCGTGAGATGAGTCGGGTTCAGGCTGAGCCCAAGGAAGAAAGAGCGCACCCCTGCGGTCCAGTCTTGGTTGTATTCGGTCCCCATTTTCCAGCGCTGTAATGCTTCTTTTCACGATGTCGAGTGAGATGTGCTGGTCATCCATGCTCTTCATGAAGCATTTTATACAGGTCGAGTACAAGCCTGGCACATACGCGCCAACAGATCTGGGAAGCCTGCCCTGGCAATGGAGAGGCGTCAGGCCAGCGATGCCAATCCCCCATCAGCTCCTTGAAACATAGTGTTGGACGTCGGCATCGGGTTATTGGTTTGCGGGCGCCCAGGCTATTGGCAAGAACGCCATGGTCGGATGGGTTGCTGACCGTGGTCCCTAAGATGCCTTGAGGGAGGAGATAAGGCGTCAATGGTCGGAAGTGTGTGGTTGGAGTCATTGGTTTGCTTGAGAAAAAACATGGCAAGAGAACCAGCTCAGCGCCGCAAGAATTCGCCACCACAAGCTTATAACTCATTCACTCGCACTTGCCGTTCTCTGACCGCTTGCCACTTGGCCGATTTTCCGCGACGTCAAGGGCCAATAAACCGTTGGTAAACCTGGCTGGTGCACAACGAACCAGCTCGACCGGGAATGACTCGCAGCGGACCGGAGGTAACCTCGAAAGGGTACACTTGGCAGACGAGTTCCAACGAGCCCCAAGCTTATCTGTATTGATCAAAGAGTTGATTGAGACATTGTGGGCCGTCGGCCTCTTCAATTACCTATTCATTCCATCATGTCTTATCCGATGACCACGATTATTGTCGCCCAGGCACAACCCATTCCCTAGATGACTCGCAGCCGAGGCTGCCCGTTCAAACCAGAAATAACGAGCGACAGGCAACCCTGGATTGAATGGTATGGCTGTCAGCAGGTCTGTTCTACGGATGTATTTGGAATTCATCTCACCTAACGAGTGCACGATAGGCGTTGCAGAATGGCCATGTTATGGCTACGGAACTATGATGTAGCTGAGCCTACGATACGATGCGTTGTTTCGCATTTCTGTGCTGGGAGTAGACCTCCCCACCCACACGGAGTTTGGCACGCCCTTTCTCATCAAATGCCACATGGGTGTCAGCTGCGCCAATCCGTGAGGGAGCCCATCTAGCTTAAATCGGTAAAAGCTGCAAAGTGGCACTCACGGATGCTTTTTATAATTACGATGGAACTGTTCCCGTTCAGTCTGACCAGGATTCGATGTCCTGAATGCAGCCCGGTGTAACCCGTTCCAACCGCGAAAGCCGGTAACGGTTCTTCCAGCAGTACTGGTCGGTGGACATTTCCTTTCGTCTGACTTGCCAAGAATTGGTTTGGAAGGTGCGCGAGCATCTACACACGACCACTGGAGACCAGCTGGGACACGCGAGTTGAATTCTGCAGATCGAAAGGAGGGATACCGGCCAGTACTGTATGCACTGGTGACCTTGGGTTAGGACTCAGTAGAGTTCGGAGATTGCGGAGTCTCTGCGCATGTGGAATCAAGAACTCTTTCTCCACGACCTCGCAAATTTTATCTGTGGGGGCCCCGTTCAGATGGTATCCTTTCCCGTCGCCCTCCCCTATGATCCGTTTTACAATTGCTCCAAGTTATAACGTGGCCATACCGGTACCCTATTCATGCACATGTCGATCAATACCACACAAATTTGCCCGTAAATTTTGGGAACTTTGGCCCGGGGTTTACCCCACTGCAACCCCCCGTCCTCTTCCGTGGATAGCTTTGAATTGTAGCAGGGCTGATGTCCTTCGGGGCTACAGCCCGGGAGAGATCAGTGCGTCAATCGGTCACGGCCGCTCCACCCATAGCCCTGGAGACAAGCTGGTGGTTGAAGTTGTGAGCGACAGTATCCTACATTCACCCCACTCACTCTACGCTCCCAGCCATGCACCCATCTCATCTCCGATGATAATGAGGGTATGGCTTGCCCCAATAGTCGGAATTCTTTGGATGTGGTGTCCGTCCGGCACGCTCTTTTCTCCCATCGTTGCTTCACGAGCAACCTCGCGCCACAATTTTTCATATCCCCGCATCAACGCTCTCAGCGCCTGCAGACTGTCATCATCACATTTGACACTATCACGTTCCGAGAACATCCCTGCTCAGAGGGACAACAGCGCAGGACACTCGGTGCGGAACGGTGAAGTCTTCATAAAATCCCGTCGCCTGTAGTGTATGTCGCGTAATCGGGGTATGACTGGTTGCCGACAGCCCCAAAAACACCGCCAGAGAGATAAGACCAAGTAACGGCCGCAAAGTTGCTCGCGGATACCTGGCTTCAGTGCGGGCAGGGCCCCTAGTTTTTTTTCATTCTCACTCTTCCAGCCTGCGATGTAGTTCGTCAAGTGGTACCAGTCTGCAAACGAAAGCACGTTCATCCAGTCCACGTATCGATTACAGACAATGCTTTGAGGGATCCGAGCAAAGTTCGGACCGAACGCTTATTTCATCTTGCAAATACAGTCCGAGTCGCCACACAAACGTGTCAGCCTCAAGACTCGATCGGCGCAGCCTGTTTTGCAAACTTGAACCGCATAGCTCGATTTGATTCTTCAAGGCAGCCCGTCCGGTTCGTCCAGGACCATGGAAGGTCCCCGCACAGGGTGGTAGTCACAATCCAAGCGCAGACCGATAAGCGCACATGCCAACATTTTGACAGCTTGGCCCGATCCACATTCTCGCTATCGGACCAATAGTTGGTGCGTTGGCTTGCGTGCGATCAAAACGGATGGCAAAAATGAGCACCCGGTTTCAAATAGGACCAAGTGTACCAACGAGCCATCGGGCAAGACTATTAATATTTTCTTTTCCGTACATCATCCAGGAGCGGTGCGTTCCACCCGGAGCCAGACCGGCCATTCATGGTTTCGTTGGCACTTCCACGGGCTGAATGAAGCTGCGTATGGCCGGTAATAAAACCCACGCTTTCCTAGGAACACGGTGGAAAGTAAGCTCCGAGTGTGAAAGGTCCAAGACATCCAACTTCTGCGAGCGGCTGGACGCACAGGGCAACTACCGCCTAGGGCGGCCGGGCCCACCCCTTCCTCTCGTCGCACGCTTTCTCTCTCTCTCTTCCTCCCGTGCTCTTGCACTCCGCTGTCTTGGGTCAATGACCTCGTAATCCCGCTCCGCCTTTCTCGACTCTTCCCCATTGTCCTTGGGAAAGTGGAGAGCATGGTTCATGAACCCTCGGTCGTCATCCACTTCCATACCCTCCTCTTCTCCAGGTTTTTTCTCCCGCTCCCGCTCCCGCTCTCCCTCCCCCTCTCCTTCTTGTTTTTCAATTTCATTCGCCTCACCTTCGCCATCATCTGCATCCCATGCAGACGTCAACGAAGCTTGCAGCATACCCCTGAATTTGCTCATCGCTGAAAGTACATCCGCTTCGTCTTTCCGTTCCTTCCCCTTCTTATGCAGTCCACGTCCTTTGGAGTACTTGGCGAGTTCTTCTGCCAGGTATGATTTTTGAGTCTTTGCTTTCTTTCTCTCAGCTTCTTCATCACTATTGTCACCGCCCTCGCGTCTCCGAGTGAGTTTACGGATCTCAGCTTCCATCTTTTCGATCTCGGAACGACGCGTATTGCTGCGTATGGTGGGGAAGGCAGCAGGGAAAGGGGCTCAGCGCTGCTAAAGACTCCGGAAGCTTGTGTTACCTGGTAGATGCCTTGTCTCGTGCATGCTCTTCTCTGATTCTGGACACGTCAGTTTCTTTCCCCTCTGCTTCTCCTTTCTGAGAAGGTTTCAGCGGTAAGAGTTATTGCTCAGTAACATCACTTACACTTGATCGTGGCACTGGGGGTCTGGCCTCACCAAGCCCTTGTTCCTCCTTTTCAGCGTTTTCAGGCAGGGGTTTCAGGGCATCCGGCGTCGGTATTGGCAAAGCCCGCGGGTCATCAATTACTGTGAATATAGTGGCAGGTAAGAAGCACGACTTTACCGAAGAAAGAGATAAATTTAAAGACTCACGATCAGGCCGTGCGATATCCTTTTTCCTCAGAACGGCGGTTTCCTCACTTTCAGCCTCTGCTCCTTCGTCGTCCCCAAAGCTCAGTAGTTTCACGTTCCTGAATGTAGACGTTGGTGCGACCACAATACAACAAAGACACATTACTGACTTTTTGGCACCCCTGCGCCGCGCCGCTTCCTCCCGTTCACGCTGTGCGGTTTCACGGGCACGTTGTTGAGTGCGTCTCTCAGCGGCTGTGATACGCGGTATTATATCAGGGAACGGATTGTCGACGATGGTCACAGATTTGATCTTCGGTGGGCTACACGATCGTAGGGACGTCGGCCGATACCACAAAAGTACGCTGAGGGGCAAAAGGGGATAAACAAACGTGAGTACGTACTATAGCGGTCTTTCGTTCTCGCCGAGCTCTACAACCAGCGCTCGTCTGCACCACGGAACAAATCAAGGAACATGTGCACGCACCCGACTCTCCGATCTTCAAGGCATCTTGGATGGCAAAAGCACGTTAGACAACCGAGCCTGCAGAGAACACGGATTCACAACAGGGGAACGTACTGTACAGCGTATCACCCACGACCCTTCCGAACAGCGTATGCTTTCCATGTAACTCGTCCGCGCGATCTTGTTAGGAGAACCACGCAAGGTCAGTTTCCTACTACACCACCGCCCTCGCCGCGCAAGAGGGACGGACGCGACACGCAGGAAACACACACCGAGCGTGATAAAGAACTGGGAGTCGTTCGAATTCTTCGTTCCACTGTTTGCCATCGCGACGAGCCCACGATGGGCGAACCGCAACCGGGGATGGATCTCATCTTCGAACGGCTCTGGTTAATAATAAAAAAAAGGGGAGGCGGCGCAAAAGCCCTCGTGTCATTCTCTTTTTTTTTTAAAAAATAACGCGTCTGATAAGACGGCCACATACCGCCGTAGAAAGACTCTCCGCCTGCACCACTACCTGTCTTGTCTCCAGTCTGGACAAGAAATCCGGGAACGACTCTGCGTCACGACCAAAGACGGTGGTGAGCCACTAGTGTGACATGTTGGGACCAAATTCCTACCTGTGGAAAATGACACCGTCGTAGTATCCTGCCAGTAAGACACAAGGTCAGCTGTGGCTTGTGGAGCGCACTGCCGGACACACCCTCGAGCGCAAGCGCTATGAAGTTCCGGCACGCTTTTGGTGTTTCCTTGGGGGGAAATCCATCACTTGAGCGGGTTGCCATCGTCTAGATACGCTCACGCGTACCTTTGACCATAACTCGATGTCAATCTCGCCGGCCGTGGTGTTGAGAATGACGCGTCCATGAGTGGGTAAAGCCATTTCGGGCGAGCAGCGGCATTGGCTCCACAAAATTCAAGTTCAGTAAGGCAGTCAATCGTGGTTAGGGTTTGTTGACTACACAACTTTACACGACGATCCCCACGCCCGTGCTACTCTCTCTCCCTCGTTTAAGACGAAGCACTTCCGGTCACAGCGTATGCGTGTTGCTGCGTCCCAGGCCCAACACCCATTTCCGAGAACTGTTGCTGCAAGGTTCCAACTCCATAGTCATACGTTTGTCCTCCAGCGTACGTTGAAGACGGAACATGTCCATGCCCACTCCCACTGCCCGGTCCACCTTCGTACGTAGGCCTCAGGCCTTGTGAAGATTGCGAAGCAGGTTGAGGAGAGGGATAACTATACGGTGCTCCCGCCCCGGTCTGTGCTGGCAACTGGGCACCATCATGGGAATCAGTGGGATACCCATACGGTCCTTGGGACTGTAGCACGGGAGAGGTCTCTGGGAAGTAATGGTTAGCACCGTTTTGCTGAGACGTCACTTGGGGTTGGGAAACAACGATTTGGCTTGTTGAAAGTGGCTGCCCTTCAGGTTGAACGCTTTGCTCTGGACCAACTGAACCCTGTGGTGAGGGCTCTGGAGGACGGTCTGTTACCCCAGGCACTGAAAAGAAATAAACAGATCCAGCGGGGTCCTTCCCTCCTTGGGCGTAGTACTGTGCCCACGCCTGAACGTTTGGATCTGCGTATGTCGTACGTGGATCATACACATATGGCGGTCCGGGCTGTTCTGGTCCTGGTTGACTCTGACCCTGGGGCTGGGCTGCTTGCGCAACTTCAGTTGCCTGGGTATACTGCTGCTGCGGTTGAGTTTGCGGCTGGGGCTGGGGTTGCGACTGAGGTTGGGGTTGAGTTTGAGTTTGGAGCTGAAGCTGAGGTTGGGGTCGAGTTTGAGTTTGGAGCTGAAGCTGAGGTTGCAGTTGTGGCTGGAGGTGTGGTTGTGGTTGTGGTTGCTGGGGATAAGGGGACTGCGCAGGCTGTGGGACAGGTGCACCGTATGGTTGAGTAGTGGCAGGTATGTATCCTTGTCCGGCACCGTAACCAGGGTCACTATGCTGCTGTGGGAACGCATTCTCGGGATAGCCAGTCGGAGCAACATAGCCATACGGAGAGTGATGCTGGGGAAAGGGGTCAAAACCAGGTGTAGCAGCAGGGTAACCATATGGCGGCTGAGGGCCATACTCCTGACGGACATAAGGCGCTTGTCCGTGATTATAGTCTGGATGTGGAACAGCCTCGTACACTGTCCGATGTGAGTGATATGTTGATAATTGGGACCAATCTACGTACCACCAGAATGCCTCGTAAGACTATCTTCCATCATCCGATCGAAAATGACCCGTGCCTTGACGAAGCTTTCGTTCATCGATACAAGATCGGCTGAACGAGGTTCTTAGCATATCCTTGGAGAGAGGGCCCAGAGTCCGCACCTCGTTTCTGACTGTATTTATCAATAAGCTTGACGATCTTGGGCCGCAGAGACATACAAGAACGATATAGTTCCTGTCAAGACAGCTTAACGATACTATGGCGGGGAGTCCCAGAGCTTTCTAACCTGAATCTCCTCGTTATCTGCAAGGCTATCCCCTGATGCATCTACGGCGCGAAGCATTGTCAATAATCTGTCAACATTCGCAGCCTGCGCAAACACAGCTGCTTCTTGCTCTGCTTCTCTTGCAAGTTCAGTTGCAGTTGGTTCCGGTAACGGTTCCTGTAACGCCCGACTAGGTGAGAAGCAACAATCAAGCAGGGGTAGCACCGACCACATAGTTGACAGGGAATATCCCAGTCCTTCCCCTCAACTGACCGCGCCACCAATCCTTATAGCCACGGTCAACGACCTTTATGATGTCACCCTTCTCAAACGCGAGTTCCCCTGGTTCAGTGGGCTCAAAGGTATGCAAAGCCTTGACACGAGTGATTGTGGGGGTGGACGCAGATGGGGAGGTAGCAACTGATTGCGATGGCAGAGAAGAAGTAGACAATGCTGCTGCTCTCTGCGTACTCTGTGCTGGCACATAGCCAGTTGGATGAGTAGGTCCTGCAGCATTGCTAGGGATAGGCCCAACACTCAAACTGGACCCTGATCCGCCTGCAGTACTTGGCTGTGCCGAGTACTGGGTGTACCCTGGTCTACCACCCTTGTCGTGCATGGACATCTCCAGGACACGTTGGAGTTCCTCTTCCTCCCTCCGTCGTACTTCGTCATCAACGGTGGGAGGAGCAGGTTCATCTGGTGGCTGGAATTTATAATCTTGGGTGCCGATTAACAACTAACAGAGAGTGAAACGAGAAAGTCTCACTTTTCGCTTTCAGATTGTCATAACATTCTTCCATAATACTGAGAGAAGAGTCGTTTTCGAACTCGGCTGTCCATACGGCGACTAAATTCAATGCTCTCTTGCGAACTTTGTCATGGGTAGTCTTGTGTAACATCGTGAATATATGCGCCTAGACTTGGACTCAAGGAATGCGTACCCGATCAGTGATGAGCTTCTCAAGGGCCTGGGTGAACGCGCGTGAAGCTAGTTCGCGATAAAGATCGACCCCACAGTTCTTGGACAAGGACTCCGCGAGGGAAAGTGAGTAGAGTTGGACGTTTGGACTGCGGTGCGCGAGACGTTTGACGACCGAAGCGATGACATTGCGAGCACTGCGGAAACGGGGCTGTCAGGGAGATGTGTTGCATACGAGAAGGCACAGTACCCCGCTTCACCCTCTTCTTGTACTTTGTCACAGAGATTGAGGATGACTTCCCAGTCCTCGCTCGTCAAGTTCTCATCTGTGGCTTTGACTATATATGTGACGCGTGGGTGGTTGCACAGTCAGTCGCAAGCTCGTCGCAGGAATGCTGATAGCGTACCAACTATATCATCATAAGGGTTCTGCTGGCCGGCTTTGAACATTGCAAACGCTGATCAGCCTACCGCTGAGTTCGCTGCTGTGGTCGTTGAGGATGATGGGGATCTTGAGGACCCGTAGCACAAGGACACTGCGAAAGGCAGTGTCGATAGCCATTACCGTGTTTGGCGCGTGGACCGCCACCACTGGCACTCGTCCCAAGGTCTTCAACACTCTGCCACTCGGTTTTCCCCATACATCATGGCCAAGGGTACTCAATATTCAACGCTATTCAAGATACGTATACTAACACGCGTGTACCCAGTCCCACGAAATTTCCGCCTCCTTGAAGAACTCGAGAAGGGCGAGAAAGGTATTGGCGATGGTTCATGCTCGTACGGCCTGGAGGAGGGCGATGATATCTTGATGAGCAACTGGAACGGAACTATCATTGGCCCTGGTCACGTAAGTCCCCTCCAATGGACCCCCGATTCCCGATATCGCACGTTGATCGCACGCGGCAGACTGTGCACGAGAACCGCATCTATAGCCTTAAGATTCACTGTGGAGACACATATCCTGAGGATCCGCCCACCGTGCACTTCCAGTCTCGTGTAAACCTGCCTTTTGTCAGTCAAACAGATGGCAAGGTTGATCCTACCAAACTTGGCGTCCTTTTTCAATGGAAGAGGGATAGCAGCATAGAAACCATATTGGTTGGTATCAGGAGGTACAACGTTCCTTAAACCTTCCATTTCAGAAGTCTCATCCACTCGTCTCAGGGAAATGGCGTCCTTCAACAACCGAAAGTTACCCCAACCACCAGAAGGCAGCACGTTTTAAAGCGATTCGCTAGCGCCGTTGGACATCGACGCATCAGAAGAGGGATATTATCGGAAGAAGAGATGTCAAGCTATGAACACCATATCGGTTGTCATAAGATGGGTCCTAGCATTAATTCCGCAACTTGTCTTGTTTTTTTTCTCTAGTGAATCTGCATCTGTCCTGCACAGCACTTGATACTATCTGGCGCGCGTTCTCTGAAATATGAGTCACTTGACTATCCCTCTCTCATGATGAACAATTTGGTTCGGCCCGGTTGGATATCAGACTTTTTCAGACGCAATTCACATTTGAACTCGTTCAAACATTTGTCTGTTCAGGCGGACTATCAAATTTGTCCCGGGCTCACGTACGGCTAGCGTGCTGTCAGGTTCGTTGTGTGCAGTTGGCTAATCTGGTGACCAGACTAGCGGTTGGCGACGACTGGACTTCATGGGAGACGGCCTGACTACGTGGCGTGAAATTTCGGTAGAACCAGTAAGTACTGGTTCGGCATAACTGCAAATCCTCAAGGTGAACCAACGTCCAAACTTCGGTCGAGAAGACGTTTGGTTCAAATCGTGGCCCAGAACCAAACCCAGGTGTCCCCTGGGCAAGTTGATGCATGTTTGACATCTGGTCCACAGGACGATGTGATAAACAGCGGTGAGGCAGTCCAATTAGTGACCGTGACCCTGCCGACGTCACTTGGTGTCGTTGAGGTTTTTCTATATCGTAAAACCCGACTCGACCCCAAACAAGTCTGCAGTCGCAGGAGTACCGCATTGAAAAGCCAATTTAAGTAAATCACTCACAGGAATCGCCGAGTGTATGACACTGAGGAGTCCTGCAATGGCAGCTTCGCATTCGTACGAAACCCGCCCTAGCCGATGGATGGATATTCTTTACACCCCTGGGAAGGGATATCATTTCATCCTCAATTCTGTTCCCAAATACGTGACCGGCGTACGCTATGGTGCGAAGGTAACATAGGATTTAATTTTCAGAGTGAGTCCGCACGCGGGAGGGCGTCAGCACGTAACGCGTGGAGCCCAGAGTTGTCCGCTTGTGCGAAGCAAAAAGGCGACGCCAATCAGTGGACTGGCCAGGGGTCTATAACCATTCAGTATCAGCTAACAGCTCCACTGAAGCAGTCTGGTGAGAACAAGGTGCACGGGTTGGCAGCATTGACCAATCAGCTTCGTGTAGCTAAATTTGGGAATCTTCCATAGTGGTGGGGTTTGAAAATTTGGCCCTTGAAGCTTGAGCTTCCACAACAGAGAACTAAATAGTACCTGGTGCCCATTTACATGAGATACTGGTTGACATTCGCCAATGCTCCAGACAGGCTATCTTGCTGCCAGTCTTTTTGATAGTGGATGTTAATATGATGGCATGTTGATTGGTTGAAGCAGGTTGTTTGACTTTTTCTTAGGCGAAGGGCCTCTGTGCAAATCTTACCCCACATCCTCATGCCCCTTCCTCATGACATCAGTAAAACGGAGTAACTCTTATTTACCCTCATTACACTATCCCCTCAAATTAAGTATGCTATGCACAGGCGGACTAGGCACCGTGCAAGATAAGTCGTCGTCTTATTTGCTCCTTGATCACGCTTTTCGCGCTGCACAAGCACGTAAAAGCAAAAAAGGATAATCAGGTTTCTAATTTTAAAACGATACACGGAGTGACCTGCGTGACAGCAATAGTGGGGCATGGGACGGGCTGGTGCGGACGGCAAGACGGGGATAGCGGGGATAGGGCAATAAGTAGACGAGATGGCGACGGGGCAATGATGGGACGCGAGACAGGGCGACTGGGCAACGGATGGACAAGGTGACGACAGGGCGATGGCGGGATGCGAGACGGAGCTAGTGGGGATACGGTGACGGGTAGACGAGATGACGATGGGGCAACGGTGGGGCACGAGACGGGCTGGCTGAGGCGAATGGCGAGACGGAGCTAGCGAGGGATCGGGCAACGGGTGGACGAGGTGACGACAGGATGGCGAGAGGCCTGGATGAGGCGACGGCAGGCGAGGTGACAGCGATGGCGGGACACGAGACAGGGGTTGTAAACGGGGTGGGTGGAGCGGCAGCGAAAGGGCTGGAGAGGGCAATGGCGGGACGAGGTGAGGGCAGTGATAGCAAGGCGCGAGATGGGGCTGGTGGGACCAGGTGGGTTAGAGGGCGGTAAGACCAGGTGCGGTTGGCGAGGCGGGTGGCATAGTAGCAGAGACAGGGCGACAGGCGGACAAGGTGAGGGTGATAGCAGGGCGCGAGATGGGACTAGTAATCCGGCGGGTGGAAGGGCAGCGAGTTGCCGGTACTGGGTGGGAACAGGCCGGATGGTGCGTCTGGATGAAACGATGTCGACGGACGCCGAGATATCCTCATTCCCTCAGGGTTCTTGGCACGGGTGGCGCAGGAGAGTGCACCGGGCGCCAGCTGGATGGACAAATGCAAGGAGATGGCCTGGCCGAGATAGATGCAGGTCACCGTGGCAGCCGAGTCGTGCGTGTCTGGATGATGATCGAGTGGAACGGCCGGGATGGAGGTGTGCCTGGCTGTGCTGGACGTGTCAGTGTCTTGATGGCTGTGTGTGCCAGTCAACGGGCGCGGGTGCCGATAGAGATGAAGGGGCAGCGAGAAAACTTGTATCCAAGCCGTTAGAACCGGTGCGGCCCAGGCATCGCTCAGCGTCTGAGCCGCTACTGAATCAAATGAATCGAGACTCGGACTGGTTTGTTAAAAAGAAGAGAAAAGAATACCCAGTGATTTTACTTTCGGCGCTGCGACGGTGAGACGAGGTGGTAGCAAGAAGAGGCGACAAGAGCTTGAAGCTGCAGGCGAGGGTAAGCTATCGCTGCGCTGACACAGTAGACAGCGACGCGTTGATTACATTGCCATCACAGGACGTGAGATGTACAAGAGAAGGTCAGAACAGTGATAGCGTGCCGAATCTGCCAATGGGCAAAATCATACAGGAAGTGGCCAGTAGCCTCGAGTCTCAGGAATGTGGGCATGCGGAGAGGACGACAAGCGCTACAGGGATCTTTGCCAAAGTGTCAAAGCCCTCACACATCATCTATAGTATGCCCCGGACACGACCTGAAATGCCCCAATAACGTGAACCGTCTAGTGAACGTCTTCTCACACGTGGGGCAAGCCCATCTTACCCGAGAGTGCTGTTCTTGGACGTGCCTTACGAGGCTTGAAAGCTTCATCGATTTTCTGACCGAGCATTGATCCCATAAGCACTTCTGTAGCGACAACCCGGCTCCATGTTTGGACACTAGGTGAGTTTTGATGTCTCTAACCTTGATATTATCGCTACAGATTTTCTCACGTGACGTCCATAGACAAGTGATCTCGATAGCAATGCCGTTGAACACTACCATGTCCTTTGCAGAATAGTTAGCAAGAGACGACAATGAAACCAGAGAGGAAGCAAACTTCAAATGACCAGGTTCGATTATAACGAACGCCATCTTCCCGAATGTCGGGAGCCATGGGGAGCAGTGTGCCTGCGTCACGAAGTAAGCCTGGGGTAAGCAGGCGCACGTCTTCTTCGGTGTGTTCTGCAACTGGACCACACGGCTCCCCATTCCCAGAAAGTTCACACAAAAAGTACTCAAGCCCTGTCGCGCTGTTTGAATCGAGGGGATAGGGAATCAACCGTGAAGGAGTAGGGAGGGGTCGTGCCAAGAATTGGGGAATAGGTGCCCCAGGACCAGCTTTTGGGGTGGCGTTGCCCTCAGCCGAGAGCCGTGGCACGAGGGTGCGGATTGCGTAGGGGATGGTGCCATCTTTGATAAGTGAGGCGCCTCTCTGGACGGGCGGGAAGGGGGAAGAGGGTCCCCGACGATACTGAATACCAGGAGAAAAATGTGCTTCGAAACGCACGACGTAGAGAACGTTAGTCTCTGGGATGTAGATCAAGAATGATGTGCTCACCTGTGATAATTTGGGAAAAGTCAGGAGGGGTGTCCGTAAAACTACCGCCTAGTTGCGCACTGCCAATACTTGCGTTGAAACTAAAATTCGGGGAAAGAAATATGGGACTGACCGAGCATATTTCTGAATATGGGTCCCGGAGACGTGGCTGCTCGACAAACCTTGGTCTTCAGAAGAGTATATCATGATTCCGACCGTCCTGGATTGCTGGGGTGCAGAAGCACCATCTTTTATTCAAGGTCATACGCTCGCGTTTGCTGTAGTATATTAGCTGCGCCGGATCTTGGCATATGCAAAGGCTACGTGGATCAGAGCAGGTTGGCGAAGGTGTGCCAATTCACCAACCGTTTTGTTGTCTTCGATATGAACGGAACGCGGGCCATTTCCCCTCCAAGGTGGCAACCCAGAGCGTAGTGCCAATGCTCGCATGGAAAGGGAAGAAGGTATTTGATTTCTACGAGGCGGGTAATACAAGTGGAGAGGTGATCGGTTTCGACCTTGTGTGGCTCCAAGGCGAGACTTGCCGTTCATCGGATGTTGGGAACTACGCTGGACACTCGCTGGACATGCTACAGACGCGTAGTTTGGACAGAGCTACGCAGACATATGTTTGTGACAGTGGAGAGTGCCCGCCCGTTGCGCTTCGCCACCGTTCAAGCCCCACGAGCCCAGACAGAGTGAAGTGACAGCGGACGGACTTATGGTCAGTCATTCATAGGGAGCGTTTCATTTCTGCTGGGGACCTATATCGTGAGATCTCCCCGTCGTAGATGTATTGTAATGTCACGATTGAGTGGCACTGTCGCTAGAAACACGCACAAGCCACGTAGTATCCTTCAGTTCCAGGTCGGGTTACATGCCGAGGGGTTGGTTGGCGATGTTGGGGTCACGACGAATGAGGCAATGTATGTGTTTCCCACGTTTATCGTGTTGCCACTCGAGGCCTTCGTGCACGCCGGCTTCATATCGAGACTGCAAGCTCGGTCGATACGCTGCCGTGCTTTCTGTCTGTCTTTTTTCTTCACGAACAAGCTACGACGACGATGCAATTCCCGTTCACCTTCACCCTCAACGTTCCAGGTCTGCATAACCCTTTTTTGGCCAGCCCCGGCCCAGTTCTGGCACAATCCCGGAACGATGGCCATGTCAAATCTCGCCAGATCCCATCGCACCCTCCAAGGTTCCCTCCCATCCATTCCCTCTCCCCGCCCGTACCGCTCGCCCGCAAGAGAGGCTGGATACCGTCCGAGCCAGAACCGAGCCACGCTGCCACCTTCTCAACATCGACCACTGGCTATCTGGATACGCCTGCAAAATACAGGGGCATGTCGCCGCATGGGCCGGAACAGGAGGCAGAGGAAATGACTGCAGGTGCGTCTCCGTCCATTTGCGCCCCATCACATTTCGCCGTGTATGCGCATATGTAATCCCACTTCACATCCCACGTGAGCTCTGGCGGGGGTACAAACCAAATTTTAGACGGAATCGAACCATCTTCTCTCCGTTCTCCACATCATTCGTTCATGCTTCTTACCTGCAACTTGCTCATTGTTATTCATGTAGAACTCCCTCCCGCAAAGCGGCGCCGCACGCTCGCCGGCTCGATCGTGTCCACAGCGCTGAGCGCAGCCTTAATCGGCACCGCAGTTGGTCTTACTGTATATCGACTGTGCGTTCTCAACGTGATCCCCGTCTTTAATCGTTTAATGGTTCCCTAGCTGGCGGGACCGGGGTAAACAACCTGACCAGCTACCCCCTCCTTATCAACGTGGCGACTGGACCCCCGACGTTCCAGAACCAGACCCAGTATGCCTTTCGCTTTTGTCGTCATTCTCACCTCACGTTGCGTAGCCCAAACAGGCCGAGGCCGCACCCTCTCCCAGAGTACGCAAGCACCGTCAGACCCCATCGTCGGTACGGCGACACGCGGGGCGCCATTCTCGTAAACCTCGCGCAAGGCTACAAACAGTTACCCCTTCCCGAAGTGTATCACCCACATATACCACCTCCCAGTCAGAGCTTGACTATGTTCACGTGAGCCATAGCGTGGATGGCGTTAAGCGAGATCTCGAGCCCGAGGCGGACGAAATGGATTGGATAGGTGATCGTCTCATGCGCCTCATCCAAGAGGGCCAAAAAGCCCTTGGCCGCGAGATTGTGGTTATGAGTGATGCCAAGGAGGACGAGACCGACGATGGCTCCGACGCTTGGGAGGAGGAGCCAGGCAACGAATTCGTTCTACCAGTTTCTGGACCGTCCATATCTCGTCGCGGGTCCACTCGATCATTCCACCGGGGACATGGACCCCGCGACCTCACCATACCCTCTTCCAACTCTCCGTACCCTATTTCACCCCCGAACAGCTCATCCCCGCGAAAGTGTCAGTTTGACCTAAACTCGCTCCACCTCTCGCCTGGGCAGTCGAGGGGCGGCGGACCCATCGTACCAAGTACCCCCCACCGTATCGCTCGGGGGACGTCGGTCGAATCTGACGTCTTGGCACCCTTTGCTTCAAGTTTCAAAGAGGACGAGGGTGCGTGGCAGAGTCCCGAGCTTCGCGAATCTATGGAACGCGCTCGTGAAAAGTACTTACAGAGATGGGCTCAATGAGTTCCTACATGCGTGTTCCTACTTTTAGCTGTTGTGTATTTCTGTCGTGTTTCCAAGGTGCTTTGTAGTGTCAATACACCAGTAGCCAGTGACTTGTCATTATGGATTACTTACGTCGTTACTTTTTCGTCCGCGTTTCTTTACATGACATGTTCACTATAAATTTAGGGATTGTACGAGATAGAGCGATTACATTCCGGGGCTTCTGGCGGCCGAACTAGCACCTCAGGTCAACATAGCTCATAGGGGACATGTGCAGCTGGGAGGTCAAGCTACACTATCAGCTACTGTGCCTGAGAATTATTGAGTCCCTTAATGCTGTGGGTGGCCATGAATGGGTATGCGTTATAAGGGAGTTGACCGTACATCAAGCCTTGGCAACCCATGGATCACATTTCAACGTTTACATTGTCGAACCTGAAACGTTCCATCGAGACACCCGATCAATCAATGCCTTGAGGACGACTTTCCATCACCATATCACGTGGAGTGTCTTATCCTCAATCTTGCTGTGGCAAGAAATATATCTCACTTCGGGAATTATGAGTGGGCAAACACCAATTACCGCCGCTTGCCAGGAAAATGCTTGTAAAGGATAACACATCATGCCGCCAACCGGATCAGCACCATAAAGATACGGCGGCGTGCTGTGTGCCCGCATGCACAGAACACGGGTTTTTCACCGTGGCTCTCGATGTCCTCGGCCCTAAGCTGTTGCTGCCGTGCGCCCGCTTGTGACCCCTTCGACACAGGATGTTTACGACCGGATGCTTGCCATTGTCTCTCTGATTCTGTGCTACAGTAAGAGCTGCGTGAGACTGCACGTGATTCTTAGCTGTGTGTTCCCGGGATCGAATAGGAACAGGCAAAGCGAGCGGATCCAGACCGGGGGGCCTTGGTATCATCTGGCACGTCATTATGCCCGCGTAACGGCCAGGCTCCAACGGGTCAGATGTTGCGTGAGCCTGACACAGCAACCCAGGTTCGACGCCCGCCGAACTTGTTGCGATCGTAGACTCGCGCCCATATCGGTTCCACCCGCTCGTCACCGACGCCACCGTCCTGATGACGAGTGGCCGCGAGCTGTGCGTCGGCCCTTGCAGCACCCGTGCTGGCAGAAAAACGCACTGGATGCATTGCTTCATCGGCACCCACAATCTTGTTTCTGTTGGCACCCGATGATGCGATGAACTCGTGTAGACCATCATGCCGCCGCCACGGTCGTATTTTCCTTTTTCAAAGGGTGTGCACCCTCGTATTTCTCTCCTTCCCTGTCCAGTTGCGGTGTCCAATCTCGATCTTTCATGAGACTCGCCACCGACAGAGTGTTCGGAGTCAATTGAGCGGTTGCGTCATGCGTAGTTAATATACACACCCTTGCCAACGTCACAACGCATTTAGGGACAATCGCTTCCCACAGGCAGCCTCCCCTGGGATCTGCGAGCACGTAGATCCAGCTATGCCACTACGCCGCCGCCCAACAAGATGGAAATAGGGATGGTGATGCCGTATATGATCACCGACGGAGGCGCAACCGGAACGCGTTCTTGGACGCTCTCGACTGCGCATCCAGATATGCATCGTAGAATCCTACAACAAATTCTTCCGCCTTGAATCCAAACCGGTTATACAGCAGCTGCACGTTGCGAGGGCGTGTGTGCAGACGGACGGTCAGCGTTCCGGTGAATGCTCCGGAAGAGGAGCGACGCACCATCGCCGGGTTGTTGGCAGAAACATGGAGAGTGATATCCCGATGGGGATGAAAGGTGATGAGGTGGTACAACATGGTCCTAGGACAAGCAAGTCAAGCCCAAGGTCTCGTCGGGACCGACAAGGGGAACGTGCGTTGCAATTTGTGCGTTCTCCCAGCCGGTTCTAACGACCAGGTACGTGATATATGTTTCCTGAGGCGAACTCAAGAACGCGGCACCGATGACAAGGTGGCCATACAGGGCGACTACCGTACACCGCTCTGGGGCGTAGTGTAAGGCGTCGCTGACTGTGCGAATTTGGTCGGTGGCCGCGCCCAAGTAGAAAAGGATTACTAACCATTAATGCCGTCCCAAAACACTCGAGCCAAAAGGCCATGCACCTGCCGTAAATGAGATGACTGGAGGGAGACGTAGGTGATAGGTGTCCGCGGTCTCCTGGTTTGGTCTCTCTCCGGGCTTGAAGACGGCGGGTCAGGACGGAAACCCAAACACACGTGTAAGCATGTCGACTGACTGTGCGAGAGCGTAGTGGGCGTGAACATCGTCCATGAGTGACGTCCATGGTGGGTGCGATTCCCAGTCCACCGCGATCAAACCGGGGGTCCTTTGTGGAGTGTGCCCATAGACACGCGCCGCAAATGAGTGTTCGTACTGGGTGGTTTGGATTGCTCGGAGCCCATCAAGTACTGCAAGTGGAACGGGCACGGAGGGCGAAACGTCGAGCGGAGTCAGTGTTGCAGGTGTACCAATGTCTAATGAGAGTGACGCTCTTATACCGGCTCTTCGTCTCTCCTGTCAAAAAAAAAGAGGAAAGAATGGCGTTGGCTTCATTCTCGGAGAGATACCTACCTGATATAACTGCAGTTTCCGTAGTACATTCCATTCGGAAGGAGACATCGCACGCCCCGCCATACGTTGCTTTGCATATGCCACGATCCTTGCGATCTCGAAGCGGGAGAGCGGCCGAACGAGTTCACCCTCGCTTTCTTTCCCGCTTATGCCACGGTTGTCGGCCTGACGCGACAACCAAGGGCCAAACACGAGTATAAACGCGAATGCCAAGCTCGGTGGTGTCGGAGACGTACAGGCAGAGTGGTATCAGCGGACTGAGCCCATATCACTTGCCGGGACTCGAGATACTCGGGAAGTAGTCCCTTCATCGTCGATTCAAATCCGCCATTCGCGTCTTCATTCTCGGTGTGCACTGTGAGGCCCTGCCGAAAGGCATCAAGGAGTCCAGAGAGGGATGTAGATGTACGGGTGTGGGTAGTCGCCGCTTTCCTGGAGTTGACTTTGCGGCGCTTGGGACGGTGGGGCTTAGTCTGGGAGCGCGTGTGAGGGAGGGTCGACGACGATGTGCGGGGTGTACCTCGACGTATGCCTCGCCGTCGTCGTCGTCGGATGACATGCCTTATGTGAGAAGTGTGCTCACTGGACGACCACCAGGGGAGCGAGAAAACATGCGCGGGGTGGTTCGGTAAAGGTCTGGTCGAGCCCAAGCGACTCGCCACGTCAGCGGCGCCTCTTGGCAACGTCGTCGGTCGAGTTGGCGGTTGCTTAGGTTCACACTAAACAAGCGATATGCCCTGCAGGGACGTCGATCTCGACGTCGGCGCGGCGCAAGTTCGGCAAGGAATGGAACCGATGCATAGGAATGGATGTAGGAAAGTCGAATAAAAAACAAAGACAGAACCAAGGATCAGGAAAATAAGTTATACTGGAGCCAAATCCAAGTCCATTGAAGCAAAGTCAGAGGCGCGAAAGCGAAGGGAGCGTGCATGCAAGTACAAGTGAGGCTGGTGAAACAAGTGGAAGGAAAGCTGTCCATTCACAGTCGCGTCACAGCCTTGGAATCCAGTGGCATCCCTTGAGTCGTCGTTTGTCAGACACACGAATGAACGCAGACAGGGAACGTGTACCAGAAGGATCGATGCCATTGCGGGCAAGAATCTGGTTATGGCGGATCAATCTTGCCTGGTCAAAGCTGATGTGCGCGGGTGGCATCAGCACGCTGTCACACGGATCGAAGAAACGTACTTGACGCGTTCTCTGTGCATGATCTCCAGCACCTCTTGCGTACCCTGCTCGTCGAGACCAGCTCGCGAGTCCCCGTCAGCGATGTTCGCCTCGATGTCGAACATGACCGATGTCAAGCCAGCTTCGGCTTGGCTGGAGAATGTGGACAGAGGGATGTACTGGTTGAAGCCAAGGAGAGACCTGAGCTTCGTGGGTACGTGGGGGAGGACAGTGGCACGGTAGCGGTATCCCACTGGTCATACGGATAGGAGATCAGATAGGCTGAGGAGCAGAGGGGCGGGGCACTTACGCATTACCAGTAATGCAAGGGCGGCGAGGAGGGAGACAAAGAAGAGCATGGCTGGCGTACCGACGAGTATTTGAGGGCGAAGGTGACGCGACGGTCGGATAACAAAAGCAAGCCCGCAGCGAAGCAAGCACGGCCACTACTAATATGGTCACGTGACGTTCTCCTGTACGCTCCTCACCCGGTCAGAAAAGTCAGATACGCCATGTCTGTATCCACCTCCGCCTTGTACGATGCCCTGCAGGTTAGAGAAACAGACAAGCTCTACGCCCCATGGCTGACTGTCGCTGTAGGCAGAGTTTTGCCCACCCCTCGACACCTCTCTTCTCGCCGCCCTTATCGCCGATTTGGACCACACCGCGTCCCTGCCACCGTCAGAGCAGGTTGACGCCCTCCGTGCGACGCTCAAGGAGCTCGCGTGCCAGGCATCCGCACAACATGACCATGAACTCGAAGACGAACTCGGCTCCGCCCACCTCTCCTCCCTCTACCTCACTACAGATGATTCCACCAGCAATCCCGACTTCTGTGGCGAGACGGCCGAGTCCTCCACCACCTCTGACTCGTCTGCCTTCTCACCCCAGTCTTTTAGCTCACCGCTGGGATTCCTGCATGCTGCATTGCCACACATACCACAGTCCCAACTAAGGCGCGCGCTTAGTGATGCGGGCGCTGGCGACGATGGGGATGTGGACATGGAGTCCGTCGTAGAGACGATATTGACCAGCGAATTCATCCGTGAACTCGAGGAACGAGGGTTGGACGCTCTCAACGTCGAGTCGCTCCATACTTCCCTGGATGACGACCTCTGGGAACGTGTCGGACCAAAAAAAAAGCCCCTCGCCATCACAAAGGCCGCTAAGAAAAAGAATGCCCGCGGAAAAACGCTCGTCCTCGTCGATATCCGCCAAAAGCATCATCTGCCGTCTTCTGCACCCAACCTGCCACCGACACCCGACCCATGGACGCAACTCTCCTCCCTCTCAGAACACCTCGCAACGCTCCTCCCACCCCACCCGTCCACCTTCTTCCAGTCCTACTTCCATTCACCAAAGTACTCGTCCCCTGCAAAGGCGCTCCGCGCTGCACTCTCGTCCATCGTGGGAACCCAGAGTGAATCGCTGTCCGAGACCTCCACCAAGGATACCCTCTTCATCATGCTCGACGTCCTCCGTGATTCCCCCGCATACACTTCCCTCGACCCCGAACAGCGCTCTGCCCTTTACACCGACGCTCAGCTCGCCCTTCGTGCCACACGTGGCCGCGGAGACGACGCAATCGACATCGTATGGCTCCTTCTCCAGTTCGATCTCGACCTCGGGTCCGGAACCCTGGCTATGGGCGTCTATCACAGTCCCCAATCACCACTCTCATCAGATCGTTCGTCTGCTTGGATCTCTCCTTCCGTGGCGTCGCCCCCACCGCTACCGTCGAGTCGCGATCGAAGGGCGAGTACCAGTGCAGCGACCCGCCAGCTCCCCAGCGGTCCTCCGCCCGTTCAACCCCCACCGACCTCGAAGCGGAAAGGTACCTCTTCTCCAGGGACCTCTCCGGTCAAATCGCAGCAGGCGTTCTCGTGGCAAACGGTGCCCCAAAAACCACACAAAGGCCCACATCCGCTCGCATTGCACATCCCCGCATACGACAGCGCTAACCAGAGCCGACGTTCTGCGGGGGCGGGCAAGATCCGAGGGGCGGGCAACGGAGTGGGAAAGGATGGCAAGGGCGACGTGGGTGAGCTAACGCGACCCGATGCGAAGAGAAGTAGGGCAGAGAACCTGAGGAAGCGGGACGAACTGTTGAGGGAAGCGTCCAAGGCGTGGAACAGAGGGAACGCAAAAACACGTGGGGGCGAAGTCGCGCTGTACTTGGCGGAAAGGGTACTTTTCTCCTCCCTCCTCGTTTTCTGTGCCGACGACCGTGTTTGCTGACTCGTCCTCCCGTTTCCCTCCTCTCTTCCTCTTTCTTACTGATGAACAGGCACGCGAGCTGCAAGAGTTGGCACGACGTGAGGCGCTCGACGAAGCAAGGGCTATGGTTGAGTCGAAACGGTACGTCCTTTATACTTGGGGACGACCGTTTCTCCCTCTACACGCGTCTCACGCGCATTTCCGTTCTGCCTTCCGTTCCCCTTTTGATGATGTCACAGGGCGGCGGCCGTAGATCGTCGCGCAGTCGACCTGCATGGCACCTTGATCTCCGAAGCGATTTCTATCGTCAGAGAGATTCTCGAAGAAGAAGGATGTTCTACCGGTACGTCCCTCGCCTCCTCATCCAACTTTTCTTTTTCTTTCTTCTGTTTCAACGCCCCACTCACATTCTGTTCCTCTTCCTTTCCTTCCTCTCTTTCCTCCGCCGCGCTGTCCGTTTCTTTGTCTCCCTAGCGAACCCGTTGCGAATCATTACCGGTCGTGGGACACACTCTGCCAACGGCGTCAGCGTACTCAAACCCGCCGTTCGGAATGCGCTCGTCCGGGACGGCTGGAACGTCGGCATCTGGGATGGTGGGCTTGTCGTGCGCGGACACACCTAGGTTATCAACTCCCGTGTGCTCGCTGTCTGTCTATCCGCCCGTCTGCCTTGTCTCCTCCCCTCCACCGCCCACCTCGGCTGTGGACCGATAACGATCATGCCTATTCGTATCCGTGTACGTCCCTTTTTCCCTTTGTTCATTTTGTCCATCGTGAAGGCTATAGAGTCAATGTGTGTGAGGTTGCTCTCATGTTTTCTTTTTGTGCGTTTCGAATACCCGCTGCCCAGTTGGAACGCATTTGCTGCTCTCCTCCCGTTTCCTTTCTTTTGTGTCTCTGTTTGTCTGCTTGCTTGTCCAGTATGCTAGCGCCGCTGTGTAAGAAAGGATTGTACGCTGGTGTGGATGTCTCCGCGCGATCAATGCTCATATTTGTACATACGTCGTCTGAATGAAGTCGCAGTCCGCGGAGCGAATGTGTGCAAACGCAGGTCTTTGATGATAACTGCTACAATGGAAAAACGATACATGCCTCCTGGGAGCCTTTACGGGCCAGGCAAGGTGGCAAGAAAAAACAATTTGCGAAGCAGTCTTCGACGGCGACAACCCGGATGCGAGGAGATACACTGGTACAGTGAGGGTGGTACAGAGTAACCATTCCTTCACGTGAGCCCAAAGAAAAAAAAGGAAAGAAATGGTCACGGAATGCAGCAAGTTCATGCAGTGGATAAACGAAAGCAATACACCGAAAACAACATCGGAGGGCCAGTTAGTGTGAAAACATGCAAGTGCAAAATAAAGCCATTCGGTCGATCCTCACCGATTCATCGCCTCCTCAACTCTAGTCAACGTGGCTAGCCAGGCAACAAACCACTCAAGTTCAGCTCATCGATCTCGACGTCCTCGTTAACCGGCGCCCCAAGGCCGAGGTACTCTAGGTCTTCCATCCAAGCAACTTTCAAGAGCAACTCGTCGTCAGACTCCGGCTCAGATCCATATTGGGCAGCCCTAAGCCTGGTAGCAGGTGCTCCCTCGGTACTTGAGCCCTTTGTCGCAAATTTTGAGTCCAGGCCAACGACAGTTCCGGAACGGGTGCGTTTCACGTTGGAGAGCAAAGAAACGGTTGGGCCGGGTGCACCGCCAGACGAGGAAGTGCCAAGCCCGAGTTTGACAAAATCAGAAGCACGAATGGTACCCGCGCGATTCCGAGTAGGCATTCGTTTAACGGATGTCTTCGTGGCAGACTCGCCGAGGGCGTCCTGGAAGGAATGAGCACGCGCTAGAAGCACAGGGACGGTTGGCCGTTGCATTTCTCCATCCGAGTGGGTGTCTAAGTCACCTGCTCCAGCCTGTGGCAATCAAATAAGCATTGCTTAGAAGACATACCGCCAATGTCCATCGATCCGAACTCCTGCGCCAAGTCAGACGCCGGGCTTGAAGGAGGACAGGGTACAGTTGTCGGATTTGGCGAGGCCGGTGAAGTCAGCGTGGTAGACTTCTTACACGTGCGGACAATCAGGGCTCCACCATGTACAGGACTGGTTCCAGGAAAGTTGCACAGCTGTTCCCCGACGGATGGCTTATATGCCCCTTCTGCGCCAAGAGCTTCGGTGGATGCAGTCAAGACAGGGGAGTGGTGTAGGGGTATGCCGTAGTCGGCGACGAAAGATCCAGCCGAGTTGCGCCCGCGCGAGTCTGAAGCCCTTCTCGGTCGGGATCTGGCGGGAGTCGAGCAAAATTGTGGTCGGCCGGTGTGAAACGACCCATCGCCATGAAGAGTGACTCCCGACAAAGTAATTGCATCATCGTAATGATCAACAGTGCGGGAAAGGACATTGTGAGGCACAAACCAATCTTCCTGTGCAAATTGGGAGCGCATATACGAGGTCGATGGACTCGAGGGATAACGGTGGTGTTTGATTGACTTGGCATGAGACGCCCTATTCGCATCCTTGAGCGATACAGAATTATTTCGCGAAACTCGTCGAGCGTCTTCTTTAAAGTCTCCTGAGAGGGTGCGGGATTTTGTATGTAGGGAGCCATGCAAGATCCGACAGGAGGAACGTCCTCTGCCTTTATGCTTGGGAGAGGAAGCAGCTGAACCAGGACGGCTACTGAACGGCGATGCGAGAGTATTGTTTTCCTTGAGCTTTCTGGAACTGGTACGAGATGCGGTGCGTTTGGCAGCAGGAACCGGCGAGAGTTGCTCCGGACTCGGTAGTTGCGCGACAGCCGACTCGCGAACTGCATGCGGAGACGAGAAAGGTGTTTTAGAAGGCTCGATATGCGACACACGTTCCCGATTGTACTTTATCCTCTTCGCAAGGTGTTCTCTGATATGTTCGACACTCCTGTCTTCCGACTGCTCAGAAAGAGCAACCCGACGGGACCGTTTGAGCATGCGACGGGCCATCTGAGTACGTGTCAGGTCGTCTGTTTCCAGGGAGAGAACCTCGAGCGGGGATGAAATTAGCTTCTTGCTTGTATTCTGCATACGCCGCTTTTTGTGAGCATAAGTTGTTCTGACCGACTGTCGACTGGGCATGACAGTTTCGTGATATCGGCGGGGGAGACGCCGTCCTCGACAAGGAGAAAGAGATGGTCGTGCGACGGAAAGATTCGAAGACAGGGACCTCCGTTTAAGTATGGCACTTCAAGATAAGGGGAACGCTCGATTATGTAATATTAATCAGACTAAATATTTTTCTTTGGTTTTCGTCGCTTATATCAGTATGTGGCTGTGCACCCGAGGCACCAGAACATCAACCGAACGAAATTAAAAACATACCAACCCGTCGCTGAGCCAATCGAGACGGCCTTTATGTCCCTCTCCATCTGACCGTTACTCTATCTACTCAAAGTTATCTCAATTCTCGACACACATTCTGTAACATCACCGAAAATCTCCAGAGCGACTCCAAATGGTCGTCACCCGCAGAACCCCGGTCGTGCCACCACCACCACCACCACCGCTGGCACGCAATCTCCCTTCTCGCGGGTCACAGCGTGCTCCACGAACCCCGCGTACTGATGACGCTACTGGCGCCTCAAAGAATGCTACCTCTTCTGTCTCCGCAGCATCTCCTGGAGGTAACAATGATCACCACAATGGTCTTGTGAGTATTCGTCTTCTACACAAACTGAGGCTCTTTAAATCATTGCCGTTGGGTCGGGTGCTGTTTGAGTCTCGGTTCACCCCCGATCATATCGTTGTGGCATGTCGACTTTATGTCCAGCGTTTTGTGTGCTAGACCTGAGGGGCTTATCCCAACATTACAGGATGACAGCTCTTCCAAGAAGAAAAAGAGGTCCAGGAGACCTGCAAAGGTGAGTATTTCCTTTATCTCATCGTCATAACGTTTTTAACGTTCTCAGACCAAGTATCAAAAGTCTAACTTTCAAGCTCTCCTCGACTTCCTTACCAAACTACTCCTCCTCGCGTTCACTATTTATGCGTTCACTGTGTGTCCGCAGGATACGCACCAACAGTCTCCCATATGTCGCGGCTTGACGGAATATAAACGCATCGTACTCGACCCCTACATCATCCCTCCGATACAAGCCATGCTTGCCCACCCCTCCATTGCCCCTCATATTGAACGTGCGAAACCTTACGTTCATCGCGCTGTTGACGTAACGGCTCCTATCCTCCTTCGTACTCAACAGGAATGGGACCTCCATGTTGCCCCCCAATGGGAAAAGCGCATCATACCGGGATGGACAAAACATGTCGTTCCCCGTTGGAACAAGCACGTTGTCCCTCAGTGGGATAAACACGTTACACCACGCATCCAGCACGTCCTGTCTAAAGTGGAACCTTATCGCCTACGTGTTACGCAAAAGTATGAACAGCGTATCGCGCCGCGGGCTCAAATGGCGTTTCATAACCTCCAGCGGTGGCAACGCCGAGCAGAGCCATATGTCCTTCTAGCAGCGTCAAAGACAAAAAACGGGTATTATGCGGCCAAGCCTTATGCCGTTCCGCTAGCGAAGAAATCTGGCCAGCTTCTCCAGCGGTTCGCATTACTCCTCCAAGAACAACGTCGAAAGTTTGTTGATCCTCACGTTGCCAAGATGTGGGAGAAGGTTAAGGAGTTGAGCAGAGGGCAGGTTATCCGCGAGGCTATGCCTGATCGTCAGTCGCCGCAGTCCGATGGCATATTCACGGTTTCGGATATACTAGGGTACGAAACCACTGCCTCATCCACGCGTTCCCGTGCCCCTGCCCATGACGCCATCCCCACTCCCGAGGGAACCGATGTCACGGACATTTCACCGTCGGCTGGTGTCTCCGAGACAACGAAAGTCGGGTCGCCTTCCGAACCTACAGGCCCAGCTTTCACACCAATGCCAGTATCAGCGTTGTCTCCGGAACTCGCCGGCGCATCCATGAGTGTTGGGAGTGCTGAGCCTCTCCTTTCAGAAGCCTTGCATGAATCAGAACCCCCCCGATCCAGCGCCTCTGCCATTGTAGAGGAACCTGACACTGTCGCATCCCCAGTCCCGACCTCCGCGACCACTGCATCCTCGTCGAGCGTGCCTCTCTCCGCAGGCAAGCCTGCAAAATCCCCAGCTTTGGTGGCATCATCCAAAATTACTGTCCCGGCGGCTTCTGCAACGGTCCTTCCAGTGAACCCACCTGCGGATGACAAGATCGACCTAGATGCTTTCTACGCCGAATTAGGACTAGACGAGCCGCTAGGAAGTCCCGGTAGTTCCGAAGGGCACAGCTTGGCTTCCCCCAGCCCACCCAGAGAGACAGAGGAAGAAAGGGCGGAGCGCCTTCGTCTAAAGGCGGAGGAAACTGCACGCAAGCGCGCTGACATCGAGGCTCGCCAAACCAACTGGGAGACAGCGCTCGAGGCGCAGATGAAACGCAGTACTTCCCAACTTCAGATCCGCCTGAGTAATCTGCGCATAGCGGCGGCCACAGAGTTGGCGTCCTCTGCCGAGGTCCGTAATTCGATCGAGGGGCTCGTCAGCGAAGCGGAGAAATATATTAAAGGGGCAGAGATTTATCTCAAGAATCTGAAAGGGGAAAATCGGAGGTCGGACGAGAAGCAGGCACTTTGGGATCGCGTCGCCGATCGGGTGAATGACAAGTTCAACGAGCGTCTGTCTGCCACCGAGGGTGTCGTGAACGCCTGGTATAGGATCGTACTCGACAAGGAACTCCACGAGGTTCGTCAAACAAGACAAAATATTTGTGTTATCTTGGATCGATATCCGCTAAAAAACGTCACAGGTCGCTACAGTCACTGCCGAAGTGCGAGAGATTGCGGAGAAAGGCCAATTGGATCTCGGTCTCGATTATGCGTGGTTGGAAGACGTAACGTACGACGACTGGCAGCGATACCATGCCCTGATAGGAAGTCAGTCTTGACTTGAATGGCTCAAACTAGATGACAATAACTGATGACTCCTTACCACAGCCAGCGAACGGTATGCTCACGAGGCCGCCTCGATTCAGAATGGAACGCATCCCGAAGTGGTGGTAGCCAATCCGATTGCGTCGATTTCCGCAGACCTCGAGTCTGAAGTTCAGGACGTGGTGATTGGGTTTGAAACACGGCTACGTCGGATAAAGCGAGACGGCGAGCGTGCATTCAACAACCATGGTAATGGTGTTGCACAAAAGGGGGAAGAGAAAGGGTCCATTGTTGAGCAAGATCCGGAGGTTTCCACCCAGCCCGTGCCACATGAGCAGGGTCCTGTCACCGTCGGACGGAGTCAGGAGGTGTTGGAAGCGCTAGGCAAGGTTGAGCCGGTTGGGGAAGGGGAGGGCGCAGTGGGCGGATCAAGTGTTGACACGAAGGAGGCGGTATTGCGCCTGGTCCGGGAAATAGATGGTGGCGCAGAGGTCGACCATACGGAGCTGTGATGGTCTGCGATGTTGTTGGAGTCGGCGACTTGGATATGGGTTATCATGCAACGAAATACAGCCATGCTTTCTGCTCACACGGGCGCTAGGGTCACTTGACGATGAAGAGATCTCGGACCCGAACTTGGGGATGTGACCGGCACTAGAGCGTCATTGAAAGGCCCCTGGAGGCCGCCCACCCGCCAGCGATCAGAATCAGAAAGTGCAGGGTCCAGGCGTTCCCGTAACCTTCTGACTCGGCGGCATGGAAGCCATGCAAAAGCCACGAGAGGCTTGCATGGCAGCCCACCCTGAGCGACTCGGGGGACCCTTGGTCCGGTGGGAGTACGGTAACCACCCACCCAGCTCTTCCCACGTGGGACGTCCCAGGCCGACAGAGTGGGACCAGACAGGGCTGTGTGCCTCCCCCAAGTACCCTGTCGCCCACCCGACCTGTTTCGAAATAGGTGTATCGTTTCTCGAAGAGTCTGTACAAACCATCCATTCGCGGACACGGTCGCCGCGTACCTGTGTGCGATGTTGTCACAAGTACTAAACACTTGTACCAAACTGCCTCCGTGTGGCGCTTCGTGTCTCTGCCCCTACTGCCCCTTACACACTCGCTGTCAACCCCGGGTCGCCTATACACGAACCTTTCCCCATTCGACTTAGAGAATAACGCCTTTGGAAAGCATGGGGGAAATTCGCTTGCGCGGAACGAAACCCATCAATCGTATATAGCATAGAATTCAAAAAAAGAAAGAACACGATACAAATGAATTGTCAGAGTAGCCCCCCAAACAGCAGTGAAACCACGGGGTCCAGGCGGGGAAGGAGAGGGAGACATATCTGGGAATCACTCCACCTCGGCGCCGTCCTCCCGTTTCCAGCGCAGATTCGATTCATAGAACATAATAAGCTGGATCGGAAACATGATTAGCATCACCCGAATATCCCACAAACGAGCGCGAACCTTTTGGGGGAACTTTTCAGCGCAAATGCGCGAGTTTTCCCGCACCCGTTTCTTGTCCTTTTTTCTGGTAATGCCGTGAGGACAAACAGACAGGCCGAGGGACGAATGACTCACAGGGTGAAGAATACGTGGAGCTCACCATCGCTTTCGCGTTCGACCGTGTCGACGGACTCGATGAGCTCTTCCCATGACGGGACCTTCATGTGTTTCTTCATGTCACCAATCAGTTCCTCGATGTCGGATTCTGGCTTGCTATCTTTGCGAGTGAGGCCATTGCTCTTCCGAGGCTTTTTCTTTGCCCTGTTATCCTCGTCTTCCTCCCGAACCTCTGACGGTAACTCGTCTTTCTTGGGCCTGCCACGCTTCTTCACACCACCCTCTGGCTCAACAGACGACTCCACCTCAGCAAGGGATTTCCTCGACGACTTGCCAACCAGTTTGGGCTTTGGCTTGATAGGCTCTGACTTGCGAGGGGCCATTTTCCCCTTCTTCTTCTCTGCCCAGAACCGTTCGATCAGCTCCACCGCATTTCTGAGAAAGAGTCAGCAAGGTGGCAATCAGACGGAGAAAGCGGAGACGCGCGCACCCTGCATCTCTCTCGTCCACCCAACTATTGTGCTCCTCGCCATAGTTTTTCCATTTGACGAGATACCCCATCCGGCCCTTTTAGCAGAGAAACAAAACGCGCGCATGTAGCACAGTCCATCATCACACGCATGTGGACGAGCGACCCAAGAAGGACACTCACCCCCGCGAACTGTCCCTTTTTCGCATCGATGATTTTTTCAATCTCGTACTCTTCCTCCTCTTCCTCCTCGCTCTCGCCTTCCTCGCCCGCTTCCGCGGGTTCTTTGGTCGCGTTCGCCTCCTCGGTCACCCCTTCGGCATCGGATCCAGAGGCAGACATCGTCCGTCGCTTCTTTCCAGTGTACGTTTTCTTCGTCGACCCGGAGACGACACGTTCGTCTTCGCTCTCGGACTGCACTTCCACCGCGCGCGGCATTATAGGGCGAGTCTTGGGCGCGTTCGACAGGGTAGACAGAGGAGAAATGGGCCCTTCAACAAACGCGCTGGTGGCACCGAGCGGCAAAGCGTGAGAATGTGTACATTCAACCCCCGCGCGCCCACGGGCCTTTGTCCAGTCTTGTGACCCCGGATTAGGAAAGAACACCCCCCGAGGGCGTGCGACGGGAGAGATCGACCGAAGGTGTTTGGTGAGCGCCGGGAGCGGTGCAGCGAGGCGGCGACAGTGGTTGCGGTGCCAGCCCCTGCGTAGAGCGGTGAAACTGCGTCACGACGCCTCAAGCTTGCAATTGCTGTGCTCCTGGGCGACGCTGGCCGCTTGGCAGCGACACGCCCGCCGGGGACGGGAATGAACATCTCAGCGGACTACATGGGCGGTCGGCATCAAAAGCCAAGCCCCCTAGGTGTGACCTTGGTGTTGGAGTTCACCCGAGAGAGGAGGCACAATGTGCTTGGACAGTGACAACGGCACACGAGTTTTTGCTTGGTGTGACAGACATGTGCAGGAAGGAAAGCAAGCAGAGTCAAAAACTTTACAGCCGCGTCTCTATCTCCGGGACGGGCTGGCACTCCGACCACGTGCCTCTCGTCCTCGGCCTTTCTTTGGTCCCGATGGTGGTGGCCGGACAAACGCATAATCGCATTGTATGATCTGTTCTAGCAGTGGTGTCCCTGACGCGCCTTCGATAGCGGCCTGTGCCTCTGCCATGGTTTCATACTCGACCAGTGCGTATCCCTGGTGTCGAGACACGTTAGCACGCACGCGCGCGGAGCGCATCTATTGCGCACCTTGACGTAGCCAGTACGGCGATCCAGGTTGAGATGCAAGTTTTTGATCTCACCAAACTCGGCAAACTTGTCGGTGACATCCTCCTCGGTTGCCTCTTCGTGCACGTTGGTGACCAAGACGATCCATCCTTCGACCGCTGCGCCCATTTACCGAAAAGAAAAAGAGCGGAGATCAGTGGGAGCGGCGACAAGGCGTTCCATCGAAATGGAACGGGGAACAGCGGAACATACAGCGCGCGGCACGGGTGTCCGGATCCTTGACATGGGAAGATTCGACCCTATCGTAAGTAGCCTCTGTGTTCGCCGCAGCACCATTTCCACCTGCGCAGCAGCGATGTGGTTGGTCTAACTGAAGACGATCTTGGCGGACTTGCCTGCTGTGCTGTTGAAGCCCCTCCCTCTGCGTCTCACGGCACCCGCGCTTGCGACTGGAAGCAGAGTCGGAAAAAGGAGGACGAGAAGGAAAGAGACGGACCGTCATCGATGTTCATCTCATCGTCGGACATGGTGGTAGTGGAGGATGGCCCGCGTGACAGGTGTGACAGGGCTGTTTACCGGGGTGGCGGCTCGAGTAAGCCGGAGGTCCGGCGCCGGGACGGAAAGAAACGCGCCGGTAAAAATTTCTGGGAATTATCGTCTCTCGGGGTCTCTGCTCACGGCATCGGCGGGCTTCTAACTGGCTCGCGTTAGGCTGGTAAATTTTCTGGTTGGACTTGTTTGAAGGATGGTAAATCTGCCGTTCAATGTGTCACGTAACGCCATCTGGATCTCTTGCTCATTCCCACTCCAGCACTGCGTCCCGAACAGAGCTGCGCGACCACGTCGGACTTGGGTTTGGGTCCAGCGACCCCCAGTCTGGCTGTCTGTCATCGTTTTGCCGTGGGCTGCTGAAACGGTGGTGATTCGTATTGACCTTGTTTCGGTTACTAAGCAGGTCCTCTAGTGAGGCCTCATGATGCGGCCCTTCCGGATCGTCTTCACGTGCCACCCTCGGTAGCGAGCGTGCTCACGTATCCCTAGCGATTGCTTCGCCATCCGCCAGCGCTCCAGTACCCGGTCTGAAGGTTTTCTCTCCGTGCCTGGTTGAATCACACCGCCTCGCACCGGGATCTCGGTAGTATTTCTTAGGGACCTCCTGCTCACACGCTACTTGACGATTCTCAAGGGTCGCGGGGTTCGACATTGTCGAAAAACGTATTTAAACCCTGTCATGTCTTGCCAGAGTCCATCGTCACCAGCAAGCCGTCTGTCCTCCCTGACCGCCCCTCTCGTCTCTTCCACGTGCAAACATGAACTCGGTCCCCCTCATCAACCACCCTTGCACGGTTTGCTGCAGGCCCACTTCGATGTGGTGCAGCCGCTGCCAAACCGCCTGGTACTGCTCCCCGGAGCATCTCTCGAGCGTGAGCGCGCTGGTCGTGTCACGCGAGTCGTCGTATACTAACCGCGGCGTGCTTAGGACTGGCCCCGCCATCGCGAGGAGTGTGTCCCGACAGCCCACGCGCAGAAGTACAACATGATCGCTACCCCACCACCAGCGGAGCAGCAGCTGATCCCGGTCTCTGCGATCCTCTTTGCCCCTGAAGAAGGTGTGTCCGTGTTGACGTGCAGAGGTGCATATGCGGATGCCGTTATTCATGTTCCGCTAGAGCGCCCAAGGATCATTACGATCAAGTGCCGCCCATCACAAGTTCCGTCGCAGGGCATCTGCCCACAGCCACTCGTCGGTGGCAACTTCCCCGACGGGCATGCGGAGAGCATCGTGTTGACCCAGGGGCTCAATGGGGAACCGCTCCGGTTCCCCCTCCACCTGTGGTACTCGCCGAGTGCCCTGTCGCGCGGTGCGCCCGTCAACCGGGCCATCTACCACATCACGTCTGGTGCTGCCGCGAAGCAGTGGTGTGGCACCGTCGTCGTCCTCAAGTACAACGGATCGCGCAGGCAGGGATACTCGGATGCGGGCTCCAACGACCTGCCAGCGCTGTCCGCCTACTTTTTGGCGTACAAGTAACGCATAACGCGTCGCTGATGTCCGACACGGACGGCCCTGTCAGAGGCACGGGAGAGGGGGCGGGGCGGTTGCACGTTATTTATTTGTTTCGCTGTCGATTAAACCTTTGTAGCCTTTGCTTTTTTCGCCGATTCGTCTATCCCCATCGTTGACCGCGTCGGTGTCTGTTATTACCAGATTGCTCCGTCAATAGAAAGGGTTGAACCCTAAATCGCTGTTACCCGGGTGATTGAGGCTCGCTTGCCCTGACGACAGGCGATCAAATTCATGTCAGAGATTAACGCGAACGTGTCTGCGGGAGGGACATGAATCTGGACGACCTCGTGGAACAGCGGTTACTGGCCATGTAAGCACCCGGGCACAGATAAGAACGCCAGATTCCAGGGGGGGGAGGAAATTAACGAGCATTACGTCAGCAAAAGCTTAATGGCGCCGTGGTCGTCGCTGAGGAGGGCACGATGAACGTCTCGTTCGTGCACACGACGGACCGCGCGTACCCCGTCGCCGCGCGCCATCACCCCGACGTCGAGGGTCTCATGGACACCGACGTGCCCAACCTGGTCTACCCGGGCGAGCCGATCACGTCGGCGCACGACTCGATGCGGTGAGCCCAGCTGCGCACCGATCTCGGACATGGCTGAACGCACCAGTGGCCACGGGACGTACGTGGACCGGGAGGAGGTAATCGCCTCCGTGGCAGGGAGCGTGGAGCGAGTGAACAAACTGGTCACCGTGCGTGCCGTTCGCAGCAGGTGAGCACACGTTCCGTTCTATCTCGCCTGTGTCATGTCCCTGTTCCCCGTCGCCAAGGTACACGCCCGAGGTCGGCGATCTCGTCGTGGGGCGCATCACCGAGGTCCGTCTGCCCGGATCTTGCGCGCAGCCCGTCCATAAACATCCGCTCAGGTCCAGCCCCGCCGGTGGAAAGTGGACGCAAACGGCCGCCAAGAAGCCATTCTGATGCTCTCCTCGGTCAACCTGCCCGGTGGTGTTCAGGCACGTCCCTTTTTCCGCCGCTTGCACGCGTACCTATGACGTCCCCTGCATTCCAGCGCCGGAAATTGGAAAGCGACGAGCTCCAGATGCGCTCGTTTTTCCAGGAAGGCGATCTCCTCGTAGCAGAGGTCCAGGCGTTCTTTTCGGACGGCGCCATGTCGCTGCACACGCGCTCGCTCAAGTACGGCAAGGTCTGTCTCGCCTGCGCCCACACTGCACACTGCCTCACCCGCTCTCGCTCCAGCTGCGCAACGGCCAGCTTGTCGTGGTCTCGCCCGCCCTCATCCGCCGCCTAAAGTCCCACTTCATTTCCCTCCCGTGCGGAGTTGACCTGATACTCGGTCTGAACGGCTACATATGGGTCAGCAAACACGTCCAAGACAGCGACCTCGGCGAACAAGGTTTCGACGCAGAAGCCGTTTACTCCAACCAGAACGACGTCAGTGCCTCTCCCGACACAATCTGTTTTATTCTCATTTCCCCTCGAGGATATCGACCATGAAACGCGTGCTGCCATCGCTCGTGTCAGCAACATCATCCGCCTCTTAGCGGACCACTTCGTTCCCTTGACGGACACACGCCTCCTGGAAGCGTACGCGTGGGTGGTCGAGCAAGAAGTGGCCACCAGAGATCTCGTCTTTGGCGACGTGGGAGACGCACTCGTGGCGATCGTGAGCAGCGATAGATAGCACGGATGTCCTGTCCTACTACATGTCGTCGTCGTCGCCACTGTTAGTACCGCCCTCGTCGTCGTCTTCGCTGCCCTCGAGCTCGTTTTCGTCGTGGTCACTGCTGTTCTCCTCGTCCTCATCCTCGTCCTCGTCTTCCTCGTCCACCGTCTGGTCTGCCTCATCGGCCGCCGGTGGTGGTGGTGGCGGTGGCGGATGGTGTGCTTGTCCGGTTGCCCCATTGGCCATCTTCCTTGCCTCTGCTGCACGTTTCATCTCCTCCTTTTCCTCGTCCAGAGGGAGCAGCCGCTCCAGGGCAAGATCTTTCCAGCGTAGCGCACCGTTGACACCGCCACCGCCATAGCCCATGTCTTCAAACAGCGCTCGAGACGTGGGATCGTACGGTGGTCTGGGACGTGCCGCGGGATGTTTTATGTTTGTCGGGTTCCCATACGGATACGACGGGTGAACCTGCGAGGGCAGCACTGGAGAGACCATCAGTGGGAAAACGGCCAGCGGGCAGGGGCAGGAGACAAGCCGGGGGTCCACACACCGTCCGAATCGTCGGGGTTCGGTGGCACCATGTGCGCGGGGATGTCGAGATCTGGGTGCAAGGGAGCGTCACGGGCAACCATGAACGGGGGGGGGGGGGGGGGGGGGGGGTTCGCACCGCCCCGGCCCAGGACCCGCCCCGCGG
>JBBPLS010000017.1:0-86937 GCA_038089895.1 Boletellus ananas | reverse complement strand
GGGGGGCGGGGCTGGGGATGTCGTCGCACCGTCGTCAGACATCTCGCCAGAGATGTACTCGAGGCTGTCGATCGTGTCGATGACCTTGAGGTCGTGTTCTGTCATGTGCAGGTAGCAGTATGTGAGGTCCTGTCTGACTGGTTACCGTCGGCGTGCGACCAGAGAGCGCGACGGCCTGACTGTCATGGTGACCTTTGGAGACGCCAGAGTCTGGTCGCGCGCCCGCGAATGCTGTCAGGAAGGCGGGGTCGCAGGATCTGCGAGCTGGCACGTACCACGGCGTCAGCGCGTGCTGGCAACACGGACGACGTGGGTGGCTGTGCGAGGTCGCTGAGTTGGACTCGGTCGGGCTCCGCTCGTCGACAAAGCGAATCGAAATCTGAAACGGCGTGCGGACAAGCTTTGGAGCGACCCCCAGCTCTCTTCGCAGGGTCTCTCCTTTCGGTGTGCTACCATGCCAATTCGTTCTCATGTTCGCGGATCTACACGCCCAGCCCCTGTGTTCGCTCCCCGCCGGTTCCTCGGGCGTGTCCTTCCAAATACCCGTCGCGTGTAAGCGGGACTCCGTTGACTCGGTGCGGTGCTGCCCGTCGCGTCATCGTGCGTGCACACCTGTGGGTCCCACAGTGGGAACTCCCTTTTCGACGGTTTCTTTGTCCTCTTTTTTTTTTGTCTTCCCCGTCGTTTACGACCGCCTCGTGCGCCGTCCTTGAGACTAGCCCGAGAAGTCGTAGTGGTGGTGATGGTGGTGATGGTGGTGTCGGATCAGATCAGGCCGTAAGCAAACGTAACTGCCGCTGCGTCTGCGAAACGTGGCCAAGGCCCATCGGACGTTCTGCCAAGAAAGACCAGCGCGCCACAGGGTGCTGTCTTACATCGCGATAGGGTCCATCCCAAGCACTCTTAGAAGAAGAAAAAGAGACGATGGCATGACCATCCACGGTCGACGTTTACGGGAAAGCCTCACTGGAGGCGCCGATCAGCGTCTTTGCGTATGTGGAACATGTGTCCGTGTGCGCATTGTCATAATGTCCCCGGCGCAAATTTTTTTACTGCGAGCGAGGAAAAAAAAAAAAAAGGTGGCCGGTTTGAGGAGGATGTCGTTTGCGCCTGCGGCCAAAGGGCTGTACGATGGCTGCTTGTGCGCAGCTGATCCGGCGCGCTTTCTCCAGGTCGGCCCCTTTGGCGTTCATATCGTTCCAGGTACCTCGTCGTAAATTGACGCAATGACGCTGTGCGAAAAGCCGTGCGCGCGTCCCTCGGCGCGCTTACTTTTTTGCACCGGGTTCGTTCGTGTCGTCATCGTCATATGAGCAGGGGCGGTGATGGTCTACCTATCATGCACTGCCTCACTCGGTCATGTTGACGAGGACGGGTGCTGCGGCAGGGTTCGCGTTCAGATCGTGCTCGCGACCGGACCCAGGGGGTGCCGGACGGTCTGCTGCGTGCTCGGTCATGAGCTGGGCCCGAGTCTCAGCTAGCCCCCGATGGGAGACGATTCGTCCCACAGTCCCTGTTTCAGTCCGCGAGGCATCAGAGAGCGATAATGGAGAACGGTGCGCTCGGATATCGTGCACGATCCGAGTCGGATCACCAGGCTGTCCATCCCGAAACGCGTTGGATGAGTCTGACCGGGGCAAAGCGCAACAGCAGCCCCGGCTGAACCGTCTCGCGGTAAAATTCGATCGCGAGGAAGAGCACAAAGGCACAGAGCACGCTAAGCGGCGGGCAAGCGCTGCCACGAATACACCGGCGACTGGCACTGCCTGCGACGCGAACCCACGTCTGACGCTCGCATTCCCCGCAAGGAATAGCGCTCACGTCGAGATGCGCCCCGAGTTGGAGACGCACACAGGATGTCTGAGCGCCCAGGGGCTGGGCCGGCCACCGCGACGTGCGTGCGATTCTAAACGCGTTCGCTCGTCAGGGTACCCAGTGCTCGATGACTCGGTGTGGGGCGGGTTCGTATGACGACGGTTGCTACCCCCCCTGCTGGCCCTTCCAGGTGGCACCCGCTGTCGTGCTCACCGGCAAGAGCAACCAGGGAGAGGAACCAGGGCGAGTGTCGCCTCCAGCCGATGTCGGCCGACGTTCGGACCGGAATCTCGGACCGGCGGTATTGGGCACCGGCGGGTTCCACTGGCAACAGCAGGCCCATCCCCATTCCATCTCCCCTCCGAGCTCCAGGGACGGCCGCCCTGGGATCGGCTCGTAGTGATTACGCGCAGTCACCAGGGACACGATAACGTCGGCGTCCCGAGTCGAGAGGGAAAATCATGGCGTGTCGATTGCCGCGTGGCCGGACGCAGACGCGACCGGAAACGTCAAGGTGCAGCTGCGTCCACGACACCGCCATCGCCGTCTCGCAGGGTGCGATCGCACCCATCATATTTTTTTTTGACGCACGTTTGTGGGCCCCGCAGGCTTCATGGCATCCGTGCGCAGCCCAGGGACTTTGCTTCCTCAGGCTCGTCCACACTCGACTCGGTCCTCCAATACACGCGCAAGCCAATCCAAAAAAGTGCTCCAGGCCATCTCCGATAAAACCGGCAAACCCCCCGATCAGGAAGGTGCATCCTGCCCCCCTCTCTCACATTCCCTTGTAGCACAAGTGCCCGGCTGTCACTGTATGGCCTGAGCTCCCCGGTAATCCGTTCTCTCTGTCCCAAGGGGTATGTGTCAAGGGGGTCGACCATACACTCCGGGTGCGCCGTCGGTCCCATTTTCTCCCACGGAACCACTTTATGCAATGTGTCACGCCCGCGGCGAAGATGCCATCAGTTCATCAAGTCTAGGACCCTCGATGAAATCACGGACCCGCCATTATTTTCTGCTCGAGAAAAAAAAAAAAAAAAGGGACACGTCCCTGGTCCAGGCGGCAACTCAGCTCGCCACCGCAACCAAGATTCGGCTCAGCGCAACCGGCCGAAACCCACGACGGTGCGTCCAGTAGGGTGCTCCCTGGCGACCGGCCACCCCGCCGATCGATGCAGAGCCAAGGCCCAGATGTCTTCCACTCGCGCTCGATCTCTCACCCGGGCCTCAGTCCATCCATCTTTGGCGTCTTCTTTTGTGCGCTCGGAGCACGCGGCTTCCATGTGGGAAGTGCGTGGGGGTCAGTCGAGCATGTGAGTCGATCCAGCGGGAGATTCAAGATTCACGTTTAAGTATTAGTTTTTTTTTTTTTTTTTTTTGGGTCAATATAGAGCTTTCTGATCTCGGGCGGCGACGCACGGGATCTTTGTGTGCGCGTCCCCCCGTCACCCCCATCATGCTGATCACCGCAGCAGCCTGCTTCGCCCGGGCTATGCGGTGATCTGCGCGCCTGTCCGGAGGAGGGCACAGCACTGGCCCGTAGCGCTGGCTTCGGCCGGGTCACTCTTCCGACAAGGGTCGTGCGTGTACAACTGTTTACTATAGAAACTCTGGTACATAACTCGAAAAGCGATACCGATGGCGACGAAAACGAGTCTGAAAGAAAATGTTCTACGATGCCTAGAGCCCTGCGTGGCCAAATATTGCATGGATGTATGTTGTTATACATGTCTCTCATCGCCCCCCCACTATCGCTCTCTCCCTACCCCAGCCACCCTCGTCCGGGGCATCCTCTCTTCCGTCTTCTGTGTCGGTGTGCTCAAGTCGAAATTCTGCAGCCGCATTTCTACCAGGAACTCCTTGTCCCGTATCGACTGCGACCAGCCGGACAAAAGGGACATCCCGGAGACCACGGCGCGAGAAACGCCAACCATGGCAAAGATGCCTGGGTATGCATGCACGACTAGGAGTGCGGGTCAGAATGGCGATCGAACCCATCGTCGACATGACTTACACAAGAATCGCTTGCTCAGCGGGATATGCCACATTTCCCGGAGGACGTACACAGCCCCAGCGGGCAACAATAGCATAGTCAGGAGAGTCCCCACCAACGGAAGAATGATCTCCTCAGTCGCGTGGCGAAGATTGGGGTGCGTCCACCCGTTGCTCAACAGCTGCCGTTGCGTCAGAGCACGTATGTCGACACATGACTGACGGTACATACCACATGCAGCGCGTCATATCGGCGCTGTGGCAGTTGCAACCTTCGGCGGAGCCTAATGGCAATCTTGCAGTACACCAATCCGAGGGACCACATGTCGACCAGCCGAATGGTCGGGACCATCGTCGGGTAGAACGTCAGCCGAATCGGCAAGACAATGTAGACATCCATGACGAGACCCAACAGCATCGGGATGACGACGCCAAAGAACACGGCCATGTACGCTATCTTGGCAGCCCACAAGAGACTTTGCTTGGCAAAGTATACCGCAAAGTCTGCTCGAGGTCCGTCCCTGGTCACACGCTGACGCCGTCGATCCATGCTTTCTGCAGCCTTGGCGACCAAGTAACATGCCCAGAGGACGTAGAACCCAGCGAGGAACGAATAACCATCGTGAACTATCGAAGAGGAGATTAACGCGAAAAAGTGTCTCCCAACTTGCACCGGTACTGCGACGCAAATCGCTGCGGCGATGGCCATGATCGTCCAGACAGCCATCACAAAGGTCACGATCCTCGTGCGGAAACGAGGAGGAAAGTAGACCACAATGTAATCGTCCTTGACGTCGCGTTTCGCCTTGACAGCCTCCGCATTTTGCGTCGCTATCAGCGCTGCTGCTTTATCGTTCAACGGGCTACCATCTTCATGAACCTCGGCTGTGGCACGCATGTCTCTTGGAAGCACAATATTGTCACTTGCAGGTACTCGACGGAAAGTACCGTCTGGCGTCATCGTCCTTTCTTCATTATCCCTTGCAGATCTTCGGAAAAAGGCGACCCAAGTGGTGTATGCTCTTGAAGACTCTTCGCA
Organism: Boletellus ananas; assembly: GCA_038089895.1. NCBI lineage: Eukaryota > Fungi > Basidiomycota > Agaricomycetes > Boletales > Boletaceae > Boletellus > Boletellus ananas. The sequence continues at coordinate 82,091 of JBBPLS010000017.1, read as the reverse complement.
TCGGTGTCGATCACCGAACATGTACGAGGTTAATCGTAGCCTTGCAGCTAAAAACTTCCACACGTAAACAGCCACACGGTAGACCGTCTTGCGGGGTCGCAAATACCGCATCGTGTATGGTAGCACGACCTGCAGGAACAGAAGATCAATCGGGACTTCGGAAAGGGGTTCCCTGAACACGTTGTTTGAGTGGCATTATCATAGGACTCAGGAAATCTACCACATACCGCGTCCTCCAGCGTATCGGAAATATAGACCGATTGCCGATAAAAAGCAAGATGGCGAGACTTCCGACGCCACACACCACGACCATTGCGTACATGAACGCGCTGATGAGGAGTTTGCGGAATTGTGTGAGGGTAGGTCTGTCCAAGATGTCACGGATAGGATGGAAATTTTGATCTTGGGGATCCTTGATGAACCACATTGCGCCCGGACGCATGATATTTCTACACCCCCCCAGCAGAACGGCGAACTGATACCTACAAATAGGTTAGCATCTTGGGGAGCAAGCACGGGCAATTAACTCACATGAACATGGTCCCTGCAACCCAGTGATAAAACATCGCTGTCAAGGGAGCTTGCGTGAAGAATGTTACTCTCGAATCAAGGGTCGCCTCAGGAAACACCCATATCGTGCAAACATCCAGCATGACGCCACATCCCAGCGGGAAAACGATAAGTTCAATGATGATGAACATTGCCACCTGTGCCACGTCAGCTTCAAACACCGCCACCAGCTCATGATGCACACCTTCACCACTAGAAGCTGTTGCCGGATTGCATTTCTGACTGCTCTACCGGCGGTTCTCGCGTTCCCTACCGTAAACATGTTCAAGTAGAGCGCCAAGACGATACCGACGACGCCATAGCCCAACATTATCGCAAAGGCACGTTCACCACGTCCGTGACCCAAAGCTAAGTTAACCCATGACTGTTGAAAGCGATTGGCGGAGAGTCTAATTTCCCTACCGACGTAAGCGAAGCGAGGTTCAAGGAGTTGTGCCATGGTCGAGTTGCTCTCGAAAAAGTCATTTATTTTCAGCGCGAGAGTTGGCTGCTGTCGAGGTGTCGATTGTAACCACAGCGATGCCACTGCGCTCAGCTCCGATCTCTTTGAGACCTAGACACCACTTGAGAAAATATGGTATTCAGACTTGCGCGCGCTACGTACCAACCAGGATGTTGCATCATGTGACTGGGAGGAAGCTGTGTATGGCGAAACCACGTTCCCGGACAAATAAGCGAGGAGGCTAGATGCACTTGATAGGATAAATCTCAGTGTATTGTAGAAGAACGGAAAGAAGAGGCGGCCGAGCATAAGGGTGAAGAAATCCACGAAAGGGTCTGTAACAATGCGCATCCCCCGGATGGGAAGATGGAGGATATACAGAGCTCTCGGAGGATCCAGCTAGAAGATAAATGGGTTAGGCTGGACACTACGGGGATTGTCAGGACGCACTGATAGGAGCGCCGCTGTCTTCCCGAGGGTGAATGGAAGCCATACTCCAAAACCAATGGCGGTATCTAGAACAAAGATCATCAAGATTACCTGCGGGCGTGTCAGCAGAGTAAATCAAGACACAATCCGTGATCCCACATTTTGCACGACCCCAAATATTGGACCTCGGAGCCCAATGGCTATAGCGGGTTGAGTAACACAGATTCAATTATGCAATGGAGCCTACCTTCGAGTGCACCCTCCATGTCATCCTCTACTGCAGCTTCCAGATCATCCACACCGTCATTTACCTGCTCAATCGGAGCTGGAGCCGGGGGCTGCTGCTGTGCGACTGGTTGATTATTAGGAACATTGAGATCCCCAATGTCTACAGGTTCCTCGTCCTCCTCGTCCTCTTCGTCGCGGTCTGCATCAGCATCCCAGAACATCCGCTCCGATGCCGAGTCATCTTCTGAGTCATCCTCGTCATCAGGACCAACCTCCATGGGAGGTCGTCCCTCTCCATCTGCAACGTGATCACGTTCGGGCCGGTGTGCCACGTCATGGGGTATGGCATCAACGGGATTGAACGTGGCAGGCTTAGGATCGCGGAAATAGTGCTCAAATTCTTCTTCCATCTCATCCCTTGTCCTTTTTTTATCCAGATTCTCAGCGGCCAAACTTGACGGATCCGCTGGCAACGATTCAGACGAGTGAGTGAAACTGATTTGTGGTGTAAAATGTGGTAAAGACGTCGCGACCTGAAGACTACTAGACTCCTGGCCGTCCTCAACGGCGAGAATGCTGCTTGACATCGGCAAGTGTATGAAACTGAGATCCGAAGAAGTCGAGGATGACGGATCGGGCGAGGGCCGGAGATCAGTTTCATCCTCAATAGCTGGTGTGGTAGAGCGTGGGGTTGGAGTCTGGGGAGATGGTTCAGGGGCAAACACGATTGACCGGCGGCGAGGGGCTTCCTCGGGGATTGCTGCACCAGTCATCATTGCCGTCTGTAATGCTATTAGGGACGGGCCTGGTGTTTCGGGGACTGGCTCTCGGATATCTTCTTCTGAGTGATTATCTGCTGGAACCTTGAACGTAAACTCGAAAGGAATAGGCTCTATAGCACTAGAACGACCTGAAACCGGTTCCGAAAGTGATGATGACGAGGCGATATTTGGACCGGCGAATAAAGAACCCGCCGAGGAAACAGGCTCTGTACTTTCATTGACATCATCATCATATCGCTTGTGCACGCGCCTCCGAACATCCAATGCAGGTAGCACTGAGTCAGTAGCAGCATCTTCCTTCTCTTTTCCTTTACCAGCGTCGACCAACGGGGGTGCGTTTTCCAACGGTGGCACCACCGGTAACGGCGGGACCAGAAGTGGATCTACACGGGGGTTTTGAGGTCTACGGACAGGGTCTCGAAGAAGTTCTGGAAGCTCTCCAATGTCAAGATGTCGCTGGAAGGCTTCAAAGCGAGCATTTGCAGGAATAGGACGAGGGCGCCAAGCCCTTGGTTGACGAAGTGCATCGAGTTCTGCGTCAGGTATATCTTGTCTTTGGGGAACAAGCAGGCGAGCGTTTGCATTCTGCACACCCTGGTTTGCGGGAGGTGGGTTTGGGACAGGGGGATCTTGGGGGGGAACACCAGCAATCTCGTCCTCTTCGAAAACTCCAGGTCGTGCATTCTGCGATATCCACTCACGAAGAAGAAAAACAGCCACAAAGATCAGCACGATCAGAGATGCAATAATTTGTCCTGCGAATATGTCAGACGACAAGGTCTGCCAGAACGCACGAGACGTGAAACGATAGAGAACTGTCGTATTCCAGAGCGAAGTGGTCTCGTTGCTGGCTGTCAGTGTTTGGACGATTCCAATAGGCCGAACATCCGCAGGCCTCTCACGACCACTAATCCACCATGCACTGTCCAATTTTCAGCAGGTCGGATTATGAACACGTAAAGGTGACATACGTTGACTCTCCCATGGTGAAATAAACCCTCCATGTCCAGATAGTGATCCAAGGGAGTAACGCCAACCAAACAAAAGCGATCAGAATGGCCCGGATGCCGAAAAGAGACGCAAAGAATGTTTGTTGTGCGAGTCGGCGGATGAGTAACAGAGGAGGTAGTGAGGTAGGCATGTCAGAGGCATAGACTGGCTTGCAAGATCAGACACTCCAAGCAGGAGTGGTAGGCGGAGCTCACCTTTGGTAAAGGTGTAGGGGTGCTTGCAGACATCGCAAGTTTTCTTCTTGCTGTGAGACAGCCATGTTGTCAGACTGAATGGTACTTAGGATGAGCAGAAAAATGGGATGAGTAGAGCCTGAAGCTGACCAGTCTTGGTGGATGTATCGGATGGTGCCAGAGCATTTGCAAGGATAAAAGAGTGGCTGGCCGGGTTCCCCTGGTGCGCTGCATATTCGACAAGTATCTTTAGAGTATCATGAGTGCCGCATGATCGCTGCAATGGCACAACTTTGCCAACCTTGTTCGTCAGCCTCTTGCATACGTGATCGGTCGACGGCGTGCTACTAGATTTGGGGCTTGTGGCAGGAAGATTGATGTAAAAGGAGGTTCAAACACCTGACCGGGCGAGATAAAAGCGACAGCAAAGGCTTGCAACCGCTGGTTCCGCCAAGTTAATGGAGAAAAGGACAGCGGCAAGCTGAGGAAGGGAAGGCAAAGCAGCCAGTCTCAACTTTGCGCTTGCTCGGGAGTCGGAAGGCAAACAAGAACAAAGTCGAAAGCAGTGCCCTCCTGCCACCGACTCCGTCCTGGCAGACGCCGAGCCCGCAGCGCACGTCGTCAGTACCAACACACACTAGTAGTACCTGTCTACAACGGTATCTACGCGGTTCTCTCATCCGTCAGTGTCATGTGGTATCACAAACGGAAATTTACTTATAACCAACGACTAGAACGTGCCAATACTACATCTTGAGCGAGCCTACTAGATGGCACCGTAGACGTCGTCCTACCTCTCGAGATTGTCCTCTTTCCGGCTGCTAGGGGACTTTTTGTCACTCCCATGGCCATAATCAACGTCTACGCTGTCGGCCGAAACAAGCTTTTCAACGAATGTCTCCTGTGCCGGGAACAATACGGATGTGGCATAGTAAACTACGCACGACACCACGAACTAGGAACATATATTCGGTTGGAACATACGGACACGAGATCAAACATATTTGAGGACTTACTCCGTACAACCAAGCAATATCGAACAGGCGGCTCGCATTTGCTACGCCGATGGCTGGGTTGATGGAGTGGATCAGACCAGGAAACGTTGGTACGACGGTAACGAGGATTGCAAGGACAGCTCGCCAGTTCTACGGCCACGTCAGATAGATAACAAATATACCAAAGGTTCGGAACTGACGAAACCCCCAGTGTACCTGTATCGGCCGTTTGGATCGTACATCGCAGGCACATCCACCTTGCCTTTGTGGACTAGCCAGAACTGTATGTCCGATGTTCAGAGGCGGAACTATCACTATCTCAGCATAAAATACACACATCTGTGATCATGATACCCGCAAATGGACCTAAGAAAATGGTATATCCGCTCATGAAGGTCAAGAACCCTTCAGCACTACTCTCGTGATATAGTCAGTCAGGGATTCCCTTCGAGCTGCGAACTCACTTTGCAAGAATCTCCCAGGGACACAGGGCCCAACCTCCGATGAACGCACAGATTATTTGCCCACGTCTGATGTTAATATACTATAGATTCCATCACGATACTGACTGGCATGCAGATTAGTACAACGACCCACCTTGGGGAACAAAGCTGTCATGTCATTTCCAGCGCCGAGCGAGTTCGCGCTGATATTCGTTCCAATAGTTGTCAGCGCAAATGCGAACGAAGCAAAAAATGCGGCGGCGCGGTTATCCCATTTGTCGATGAGGAGCAAGGGATCCCAGAGTACCTCCCCATACAGCTGAATCCCGGCACTGGTGACCGCAATGCCAGCAAAGCTACAGAGTATGAATGCGATCGGGATAATCACAGGTTGTATGTACTGGCTGTCAAACGAAACAGTTTGTTAGCGCAGGACCTCTACTCGAGCAAAGGTTAATTACGCTTTCTCGTCTTTTGCATAACGCTGACGTGACAATAAGTTGAGGCCACACAATCAGAGATCGGAGGCTCACAGTAAAGTCTGGGATGTTGACGGACAGGGTGGCGTATATACCCAACGCACTGTTCATCGCACTCAACCAACTCCACGAGAACTGCGTCCCAGTTACAGCTGCATGCTCCGCAAAGAGCCCGCTGGAGGCTGGAACCCGAACAAACGCCCATATCACCATCGCCAGCCATGCGATTGGAACTATTACGCCCTTGACGAAAAACAAGCGCCTCACTTTGTGTGGGGATAAGAGCATGAAAGGAAACTGGATCAACCAGTAGATGAAGTAACATAAGAGACCTGAGAAGGGACTCGGATGAGTGGGTGAGCGATCTGGTTACAAAGAAAACTTGACCTGAACTTGTAATACTGGCTTTGGGAGACAAGTGGTTCGGCATCCTTGCGATCGATGGCCAAATAGCTTTTATCATCTTAAAAGTATCGAAGTTCCCAGATGAGCGAGTAGCACTGAGCATGACAGCGCCTTACCTGATACACGCACTGTGACCCATTATACGACTACGGATCACTCATGAAGGTTGCTGGGACGACAGCGATAGAGTACTTGCCTGGATGCCAAACCAGAACATCGACAGGACGACGCGACTGAACACAGTGAAATAGCTAAACCAAAATCCAAATGACGATCTGTTCAGGACAGGAAAGGAGACGTGAAGCCGGGCGCCAATAGTTCCGTTGAGTACCATAACGAAGGAGATGACAATATAACCCGCTGCAATGCACGGAAGGGCCTGACGCCTTCACAGGTTTAGTGGGAAACTCTGGACAGCAACGAACTAAGAGCATGTACCAAGACAAACCAATCGCCAGCATGGAGCCGGCAAGCTCCCAAACCGCAAGGTTCGTAGCATCAGACAACCAATAAGAGACCTGAACAGAACCTGAGATGATTGATATGAAGCAGTGTAACACACACACATAGTCCCAGGTCCTGGAACAAAAGGTAAGACTGGCTGCGTATGCAAGACGAGAACACTCACGTCCAAGTCCTCAGGGAGGGGGGAACCGGGTCCATGTCCTTGTTGCTCCAACCATGGGCAGCGAACGTTGTTTTCTCTGGTTCAAGTGTCCAAGTGGAAGGTCGGAGGAGATCAAATGCACCTGGCTTAGAGAGATGGCACATGATCCGAGCTAACAGGTCGGCACGACGAATAGGCTATAGTTTTTTTTTTGAAGCGTTTCATTATCTCGGCATCGGTAGATAAGGGACAAGCCTGAGTGCTCAAACCTATCTGCATGTCAACGTGTTAGGACAGCGTGTTTCATCGGCTCTGAAGCACGGAGTGGTGAATGATACAACAGCACGATAGCGAGAAATAATCTTTCACTAGTTCTTTGATACATCTGGGCCGTCGTAGCTTCGCAACCAGGCGGTAGTGCCTGCTAGATAAGCTCTTATCTCGCGATACCATGGTCATGCGCACGGCCGAGCTAAAGAGATTCCGTCCGACAAGCGGGTCTTCTCCGACGTGGGGCCACCCGGGTCGAGAGTTTCTGGGCGGCCCAATCAAGTCTTCGTAACCGTCAGGTCGTGCGAGGACTCGGGCTGTGAATCAGAAAGATGCGACATGCAACATTGCGATCCGACTAGAAATCATTTGTATCGGTACACTGAGCCACAAATACGCTCCTACAAGGCGAGTCAAAGAGTAACCAATGTATGCAGAGTCGGCATCCACTCTATTGGCCATCCACCTCCATGTAAATGTCCGAGTCCGTATCCTGATACTCGAGGAGCTCCCCTTCGGGAACCAGTAGATGAGCTTCCAGATTTCTAGCATCATCTTCAATGATGTTCCACCTCTCTGGTCGCGCCACCATATCGCCCATGAGATGCTGCATGTATATCCGGCCGTTCTCATCGTCACCACTGAGACGAATGTTCCATCCAAGGTAGATGCGATTGTACGCTCTGTCGCGGGCAATGAGACCTTCCTCGTGGCTATACTCCACCTCGTATTCGTGGAGCATGCCAATTGTGATCCCACGCTGGAGACATTTGAAGTCACTTTCATCAAGACGGTCAAAGAGGTAGTCGTCCTCATCGATAACTACGGTGGGAGGCTCCCATTGAGGATAGACATAAGCCCCTTGATACACTTCCTCCTCGCTGGCGGTACCATAGCTGAACACTTCATCATACCAGCTTGAGTCTTCTTCGTCTTCGTCTTCGTCTTCATCCAAGTCCTCATCCTCGTCCTCGTCGTCGGTCGCACCATAGTCATCAATTTCATCGATATCCTCCGGAAATAGGCCCTCCCACGGATCAGAGTCATTGGAAGTCACTTCGCGACCTTGCGAAGGCCCAGTCGGAGAGCCCTTCGCTTTAGCGATCCCAGCTACAATGGATTTAATCATGAAGACGGGTATCGGGCGGTGTCGTATGTTGGTGCGGCAGCATGGACAAGTCTTACGTCGATGCAGCAAGTAATCGGGATCGCTGTCATCGTGCATCTCCTCCTCGACGTCGGGGGCCTTGCGGAACCACTCTTGAAGGCACGTTACACATAAAATGTGACCACAAGGTGAAAGACTGTCACTGCTCAGAAACGAAAGAAGGGTAGACGAGAACAAGGAACGCACGCATATGGCCGATATAGTAGTTCCATGCAAATTTGACATTGGGAATTGCTTTCCACAGTCGAAATAACCTACAGTCGCCAATCATGAGCGCATTTGTCAGTTAGCGTAGAAATGGATCTCGGTCATGCAACGAACCTCGTCCGATTTTCTCACCCTAGTCTGCAACTTTGACAGTTGGGATTCTAGCTCTTTTAGCTTCTGAGAGAGTCAAGCAAGATCAGTATCGCAAAACATTCACGTCGAAGGTTTCTCACCTGTCTCAGGGAATTATCCTGTTGCTTCAATTCATCGATGACCTAGTCAGTCTTAGCGTCATCTCGGGTAGAATTGACTTGGAGGTTACCTTGATTTGCTTTTTGATGGTTTTCTTCCCATCATGTGCCAACTAGAGACATAATAAGTGCACGGGGGCATCGCATGCAATATATACTTACCTTCTTCCAGACATCCAGCTCCCGTTTCATTATCGCAAACTCGGCGGCGGCGAGGGGCCCACTATAGTCGGAGTGCGTATCAATTAGGGCAAGAACGTCTCTTGCCGAGCCCTCAGCATCAGAAGCCGTGCCCTTCGACAGCAATTTGGGTGACTCTCGAGATTTCGATCCCTCCCTCTTGAGAGAAGAAGCATGGGCATCTGGTACACAAGGCATACTTGAATGCGAAGCATTCTCTGCTAGAGGGCGATTGTGTGAACGGGGTTTTGTCTTGGACTTGTGTCCGCGGTCAGGATTGACATCATCGATGGCTATAAGAAAGGGCCTCGAGCTCGGGGACGGAAGAGGTGGGTTCCCAGGCTTCTTTCGTTTGTTCCGGTCGGTTTGAGGGGCATCAGATTTGCGCGCCGTGTTGGGTTGACCTTGCTGTTGGGCAGGTTGAGGGTCGGGTGACCTGGACCGGCGCCTGCGCTGGTTAGATAAAGGTGAAGGACCAGATATGGACACCTGTTGGCGTCGCTGAGTATTGCGGCGTGATCCCCTCGCGGCAGTATTCATTAGGAGTGGATGCGAGAATAAGCGCCGAAACTGCAATGCAATTTAGCAGTGTTCGCAAAAGCATCTCGCTCGCTCGGGCTGACCTTGCTAATTATCTGAGGACAACAAAGTTGCTCCCGTCGTCGTGGTGGAGGGCAAGGCGCAACGAGTGATCGCGTCGTGCCTATAAACGGGGCGTGCAAACGTCACGTGCTCTCGCTGACAACAATGGGCTCTGCGCTCCTGTTGCTCTCGCGGTTCCGGGTAGCGTCCACACATGAATTGTCGTCGGTCGGGCACATGTTTTGTCGCACAAAGAGGGCTACCTCGTCGGCGCCCCCGCTCCCGTGCACGCGAAGGGGATGTGTCGGATCCGAGTCTGTCCGGAGGTACCGTTATCGTTTATCTGTGTTCCGAGTCCACCAGTGGCTGACAGGTCTGCCTCCACTTCCTTGTACGACCAGGGCAACTAGGTTGTCTGGATGCAGTGTGACCGTGGTTTAGAGAGCCTGCTTCTTGAATGTGCCCCGTGCACAGACTATTGGTCGCGGTCATCTCCTGAAGACATTTCATCGCAAACACCCGATGACTCGACATGGCGAGTCGATATCACCATCATCACACCGCTGTTCCTTGCTTTGCAATGTTTAACTGCTTTTCAAACATCTATTCCGCCGAGGAAGAAGCATCATTCGCTGCACAATCCAATGATTTGGCGGTTCAGGCATCGCCCAAGCACGGAATGTCCGTCCTTTGTACTTTACCGTGCCTTTCTACCAATCTCGAGACATCTCTGAAGTGTCCACACGTCCATCAGCTTGGCTTGGTTGGGTAAGGCAGTGACTTTATAGGTTCTGTCGTGCTCAACTATGCCACACATGACTGACCGACGCCACAGATACTTCCTTGATGACATCGCCCGTATGTTTGGTTGGAGCTAAAGCACTCTTCACCGACCGGCCCCGGCAAGAGGCACCCCGGAATCAATTAGGCGCGCGGCATGTAACGATCCGGGCAAATAAAGAATTCCTTGACAACCAATGTGACCCTTTTCGTCAGCTTATCCTACTCACGCTGGGGGTTCCGCATCGAACCATGACGATTATTTACTTTTTTGGGGTTCTTGTTGATCTGAAACGCTGAATCGTGGAGTAACAGACTTGTGGATGCCTCGTGCAGCCAATTAAAAAAACGCGAGGAATCCGTTTCACTCAAATGAATCCCCGACTCGGAGGCATCGCAAAATTGTTGTAGACACGACAAGGTGATCGTCGGTAGCGACAACAATCATTCCACCAGCCACCTTGTCCTTTTCAAGCGATGGCCGTCCGGTGAGGCTATCTTTCCTCTTTCTTTACTATGACTGTGATCACCGGTTCGAATGCTGATGGCGAGGCAACGGGTTTCATTGGTGACACGGGCTAAACACACAAGGCGCACAGAAGACGACAAACGTCAACGCAGGCAAGAATCGATATCAGACCATCAAGAAGCAGTTCATGCCAGTATCCCACCAATTGAACATGCGGTGTTGCTCCATTACGACCACCCGGTCGCTTCGGGAAACCACCATGAGGGAGCGCTGAAACGATTGAGCGTCATAGACAACCAAGATAGAAACGTGAAAGAAGGTTCACCTGACTAATTGGCACACAGTTGACACGAATGGCCGCCTCATGGATGGCTGCCGAAGAAAAGAGACCAGTGGCCCGCTGCTCACAATTGGGTGAGAACGAGTCTTGGAGATTGGGCACGGTTGAGTCCGTCCTTGTCGGTATCATTCGACAGCGATCTAAAATCCAAATCATTGTACGCGACCCGCCGTGATCCTGCAGGCGAATAGGACTACTGATCCGTCACTATGAATGACTACGGCTCCGGTTTCATTTCCGTCATGCTCGACCACGACGACGCACACCATGTCAAACCGGGAACAATGGACGAGCATTGCAATGGCCTAGCATGACTTAGGTCGATCAGTTTTGATTTGGCAGTCTGGCGCCAGCCCTCCACGCCTTCCGACACCGGCCGGGTAAGTCCAGAGGGGCGTTCGGAGGGCCCTGCCAAAACATGGTATAAGACGGCGGGCATTGGAGAGAGGACGATTCAGTCAACACACCTCCTACGCCGAGCTGGTCAGCCGACTCTTTCAATCCCTCATCGACCGGCACGGACTCATTTACCCCCACAAGCAGAAATTAGCAACAAGCAGAAATTAAATATTTGCCTGCATCTTAAGCCGAACACAATGCGCGTCGCCAAGGTAAGCCCGCTGTGGAAAGCCTAGATCTAGTTTAGTTGATAACTGACGGTCGAATAGATTTGTGACACCGTCCCCCTCAAAGTTACAGTCAAGCAGCCCTACTGGGGAAAGCCGGAGAAGCCGACTGAGAGCGCTGGAACCAAAGGTGGCGGATGCAGCAGTAACAACACCACCGCCAACGGCGGAAATTCCACCAGGAGGCTCCATTAGAGCCGCTGTGTGGAAGACCCAATGTACCCCGCTTCGACTTCTCCCAGTGTAGCCATAGAACAGTCCCTGTCGACGAGACCCTATATAAGATCGTATTAGAGGATCTCGGTCGCGTTTGCCTGTCCGTGCGCTCGTAACATAGGAGTGATCGAATCCACCCTGAACTCAGTGAGCACGTCTTCCACGTGCGCACAACATGACAAGAGCAGTCGCATACAACGATCAGTGGGGACTTGCTCGCAAAGGGCATAAAGCAAAATCATTGATAAATTAACGGTTGTAGACTCGTACAGAATGTGTACCCCAAGACGAACGCGGCACGGTTGGCGAGCCGACCATGACCCGGTCTGAAAACGCGACTAGCTCGCATCTGCAAGCCGTTGTATGATCTGCTCTGCTTCCACGCAATCTCTTGGGTCCTCGAACACTCTCAAGACGATGTGCGGTGGAATCAACAAGCGTGCCCTGTTCACCCGGTTTTGTAGATCCCATCGCCTCTTTTCCCCCTCCGTGATGGGCCGTATCGGGCGTGAACCCGAGGAAACAGAAGAGCTTGTCGAGGCGATGGAACTTGACGAGTCCTCCGACACACGGGACAACGGTTTCAAATCGGATGAAGACTCGAATGAATATGATGTGGGGGGGAGGGTTCCCTTTTTGGCCGGTCGAGGGATGCGAATAGCCCCAGGGTGGGAAGAGGAAACGTCCGTATCTGAAGCCTCACGTTTCGGCACTACACGGGATGGCGTACTGCTCGGGGAGGGTGTGGTGCCTTTCGGCCATGACTTCATTGGCGAGCAAGTCAATCCGTAATCCGCCTTCATCCCGGTCGGATCCTCAAGCCCAACAGCGCTCACATCCCGTATGAATATGCCAGCAACCTGACTTGGCCGCTCGGCAGCCAGGGAGGAATATAACTCTAGATCCTGTTCTCCTGAGTCCCCGACGAGAAGAAATTGAGAGCCTGGGAATTGATCCAGAACCTCGTTAAGGTTCCCCCTTTTCCTGGTTGCTGGTGCTGATAATAGACCGTTGAATAGCGAACGTCCCGCATACGAACGCAGACGAATCGAACCGCGGGGAAGATTCGAGATGGTGAGAAATTGATTTATCACCGGCAGAAGCTCGAAAGGCGAATTTGACTATCGCAAAGTGAGCCGTTGTGCGAAAAAATGGAAGGGCACGGACGAACCACGTAATGAAAACGAACCCCGCACTTCCACATGGCACTATACCATTCACCCATTCCAGGAATGATCGAATCTTCCAAGTCTCCAACAAACACTTGGTTGAAGATCGCGCGTGCACCGTCCACGACTCTCGAAACCCTCACAGTATCATCAATATCAGAGATGACGCGTACGATTGAATGAGTTATTGGTATTTGTATGGTGTTTGTGGGTGTTTTATGGAGCTCCGGCATAGATTCCGCGTTGATGATATGCGCTTGCACGAGTAGCTCATGTTCGATGTGTGTCTGATTGGATGCAATGTGGAGGCCAACTGGATGCGTGCAAATATCATGCCAATCTACTTTGAATGTGCCTGAAAAGTACCCATCCGGGCCAGTAAGCATCTCGTGGGTTAGGAGGGGTTGAGGTTCTACTGAAAGTCGACGGTGTAGAGGGTCCGGCGGCTGGAGGAAGACAGAGACTTGAATTCTTCGTGAAGAGAGTGATGATGCCCAAAACAACTTGAGTCGTGACTCTAGGTTTTCATGCAACCGCGCCAGCTCGGCAGGTATAGCATCCACTGGTATCAACTGAGAAGTAGATGGGATATCGTCTACGTCATAGTTGTGGTTCCCGCTGTTACGAAAATGAGCGTCAAGATTCTCGACCTCATAATCATCAGAAATCTCGTCCGGCCGGGGTGGAAGACGCAGCCATTCGGAATAATCTTGTAGTTCGGGGTCTAATATAGGTTGTGGTTTTGGAGTGAACACAAGGCCTATTATCTCGGTCAACAAGGTACAACGCATCGACACCCGAGTAAATGGAACCCATACTTCTGGCCAACTTCAGAAAAGCACGCTGTGAACGAGTGAGGAGCTCAGGCGTTCGGCGAGATGTTGCGAACCCAGAGACGTGTAGTACAACATCGAAGGGACCTGTCGGAGGAATGATTTGGTGCAGAAATGGGGATGACGCCAAATGGCCCACCTCCGGGCTCGCCAGGGCAGGGAGTGCACGGGCGTTTGGTTGCCCAACCAGGGAATAGGTGCACTTCGTCGACGGTGGCGACGTCTGCGGTGCCCCTGCGTATTTTTTGGCCTGCCCACTTGCTCCAACTTTGAATTGTGCTGCGTGCTTGGGCCTGGCTGTCATCTCCTGGCGTAGCCGCCCATCGCGACGGCAGCGAAAGCCTGATTTCGTGCTGAGAGAGATAATCCTTGAGACTTGCTAGCCTTGAGGACGGATGGATAGTCATTCTGGTGGAACTTGCAATATTTCAATGGGACGGCAAAGAGCCAGATCGACGCGGACTGGAACGAAATGCGATCATGAGGCTGTCGCTGGCTCACCTCGGCCAGGGCTGACTCGCTGATGCGCGCGTTGCCGCTTTTGCCGCTTTTGCTAATTCCGCACACGGAATCACGGCTGTGAATGTCAACCACCATCATCCCTGCTGGGTCTTACGCTGCAAGGCTGAGCAAGACCATCACACCCGGAGGACGAAGCCGTTATATTCACTATCCGAAGATGAGCCAACAACCCCATGGAGAAGGGCAGAAAGGGCCGACTCCTAAACTGCGCGGTCACCCGAGGGACTCCCCAGACACGCGGCTCTCGAAAAGCCTCTCGTGGTTACTTCGCCATGGTGCAGAAAAGGCTGGCTTGAATATCCGCCAGGATGGTTACGCAAAGGTTTCGGATGTGGTGAGCTCGTGACACAACGTGCGTTCATGATCAGTGAAGCTCACTCCGTCAGGCAGCTTTCCAACCCCATGTTCAGGGATGTCACATTCACGCACCTACAAAATATCGTAAGACGCGACCAAAAGTCGCGGTACCACCTCCTGTTTGAGCCGCAAACGTCGGGATCCGCTGGTACAGACGTATGGTGGATACGCGCTAATCAAGGTCATTCTATGAAGGTTTGTCATTCCGCAGCTCCAGAGCACCCTGCCCGACATAGGACCTAGAGCATTGAACTTGATCTGCAACCGATCTTGTCAGCGTCTGAGATACTGATGGCCGTCCACGGCACGACACGACAGGCTTGGCAGCTGATAGGTGCGTTCCTGCGTTTCTTCCCCCTTTCTCGTTTCCGATACTTTCACCTCTTCCAGCCACCCAAGGCTTGTCGAAAATGCGGCGAAACCACATACACCTTGCACAGAATGTTCCAGGAAGTGGTGTTATCAGTGGTGGGTTTACTCCCTTCAAGGCATCGTTTGTCATTGCCCACGATCGCACCTGAATAAAACAGGCATGCGCAATTCGTCACAAATTCTCATCTTCGTAAATGTTCCAAAAGCTCTTGAAGCGGGAATCCGATTCTATCTTTCCGCGAATGGTGTCGTCCTGACCGAGGGCAACAGCAACGGTCTTCTACTCCCAGAGTTCTTTCTACGAGTTGAAGACGCAGACCGTAGTCCTGTAAAGGGATGGACAGGCAGTGGAGCAATCCCCGCTACCGTTGCAGACGTCAAGATTGACGATGTGGATACAGTAAATCCGACTTCGTCGGGTCAGATAAGTTGACAGAGGTGTCTGCAATTGGCCTTTTTTCCTCCCTTTCACTCGCCTCTGGGTTGTTGCATGTATCCAATTTTTGGTATAACCCTGCAATAGCGCACGGAGTCTCCCGTCGACGGGCGCTAGTTTATATATCTCGTGGACGTGTAGTCCAGAACAGACACCCTCGGATAGGACTGCAGCACGTTTTTGGCATGCAGAAATGTTGCGTTCGCGTGGTGAACTCGCTGACGCGGCCCCGGTGTTCAAACATTCAGCATCTGTGGAGCTTATCCAAGCTGCGAGGAGTCTGTCTTACAAGGTGGGTCAAGCTTCCTCCTGCTGCCGACATCGTTGACAAGGGCCCGTGCTTGTTCCAGTGACACATCGTCGCCTGATCGTCAAGGAAGGCTCGATCATCTCTCCCGATCTCCTGGCGACGACAAGATCCCTCTCAAAAGTCTCGATAAAGGCTCCCGTCGGAAGTTCGATGACAGACACCGAATACCGCAAGTTAGCCAGGTTGGCCGTCCGAGGTGCCCTTATTCTTGACCTTATGAGCGGTCGAGGTTCTACTTCGTCAACTATACTGCTGGCAAGCACAGCTGTCAACCTCCCTCAGTTACTGTATGGCTTTTCAAGGAAAAAGAGTTTAAATTTATGTAAGTAATCAACTCGTTCAGCACTAAACAGACCCATTGCCTCGTGGAATATTGCCATCGCCATCGCAGATCTACCGGACGATTATGCAATTTCTCGGACTGTCGGGTCGCGTACTCTCGGGACGCTGACGCGCTCGGGGACCGCTTTCTGGAGATGATTCGTTTCAAAGGCAGATTCAGTGTGCTAAGACAACTTGAAAACGTACTTTCGGTGACTATTCTTTACTGTATATACCTCACCCGCGAGCCATAACGCCAGAATCGAAGTCAGACACGGATGCCATGCGAATACTCACATCGTCAGAGTGGCCGCCGACTAAAAATTTGGCGAGTATCGCCGTCTAATACGCGTGATGTAGTGTATCGGATGTTGGAGTCATCGAGCATACACGTCCATGGCGAATAACCATCGCGCGTGCACGTAAGATCGAAAAAAAAAAAAAAAAACATACACGGCTGCCCCCTGATTCCCCTCTCGACGCTCTGGGGCCGGCAAATGTATAAAGTGCTCCGGACTCAACACTAGTACCAGGAGACGTATGACTTCCGTAGCCGCAACATGTGCGGTGGCTAGTACAGTACATGGTATATCATTCCTGGATAATGAGATAATGCTTCGTGCCAGGGGAGCTGCGAACCATCGCGTTCAAGTAGCACGAAACTCAAAACTCTGACCGAGCATAGGAGTAAAGCACGCCGACAAACACGAGACATGCTCACGCCAAATCCCAGCCGAGGGCTCGATTCTTTTAGGCCAGGTGACAGTCATAGGGGACATTGCGCCGGGGCCCGTTTTCCGGTCCTAAATAGCTAACAGTGGTGACAATGCGTATCGACTCTGGTGAAGTGCGCAATGGCGCGGTGGAACTGAACAGGAATAGGAGGGTCGGTGCCAGTCATATCAGGGCTGTTTCACTTTCTGAGTTCATAACGTGTAACTTCATCGGGGAAGTCCTTAATCTCTCAAGCAGGCGACATGCCTGGTGCGATATCGCAGGGACAACCAGAACGATGGGTCAGAGGCTAATCCAGGGTCGCATGCAGTACCAGCGCAACATGGAACACAAGCGGTACGTGTAGGTGCAATCAGAGATAACCTGTACAGCGCCTACTCTGGCGGGAGCGCATGAGGTGCTGTACCTGCAAATGTGGGCGCTGCGGAACCGCGAGCCTCGGCAAGCTTCTGAAGTTCAGCCATGTAACTATTCAATTCCTGTACAAAGGTCAGTACGTGTGAGGCAACATGGAACAGCACTTACAACATTATTTGGCTCAAATTGCAGGCCGAGGGATATTGATTCGATGGCTTCATCGAGTTGACCAAGCTCCACGAGTGCCTTGGCCTTCCTGAAATGGCCCTTGGGCCAGTTGCGGCGAATGGCGACGACTGTTTCCGCGTCAGCGAGGGCGCCAAGAAAGTCACCAAGCTCAAATAGGGTTGTCGATCTATTTGAGATGACGGTAGATAGTTCCTCTCTGAACACTGCCGACGTTTCCCAAGGTGGCCGTTGCGTCGCAATGCTCGCAGCAAGATTGTACTTGGAAAGAGCCTCCTTGCGTTTACCGAGTTTGTAAAGGTTCTAGCTAGGTATGAGTCACTGTGTAGGCCACGCCGAACATTGTATGCGTACATTTCCCTCGTCCTTTGTGTTTGTGACTGCCTGCGAAAGCTTTTGTTGGACGACGTTTGGAGGCGGCGGGCAGCGGAGGGTGGGGTTGGTGACAAAAATTTTGGAGATACGGTTGAGTCCGGTGAAGTCCAGATTGCATTCGTCGCACTTTTCGACCTTGTGCTTGTTGCAGAACGCGAATGCGTGGCCGGGGCCGCCGACGACGAGATCGACTGGACGAAAGTCAGCGTCAATGCGCGCCTGCATGACGGGGTCTGGCTGTGGTGCAGGCATCATTTGTGGCGGTCGCTGCATCGGGTTCGGCTGCCCCAGATGGAGCCCTGGCTGCTGCTGAAGTTGAGGTTGGGCCATGTCGGTCTGCCAAGGATACCGCTGGCTAGCGTTCCACCAGGACGCAAGGCAGTGGGGCGTGGAAACAAATATCCATAAATAATTGCATACGTCAGCATTTCCCAGCTAATTTTCTCGTGTGGAGTGCCGTCTTTTCTGGCTTTCTTCCCTCTTCCCCCATCAGCGACCTTCTACACGCACACACCCGGTACAGAAAAAAAAAAGAACTTTGGAGTTCATCATTTTCTTCTAATATGACCAATGGAATTGTAAACGGTAACGGAAGTCTCGAGACTCAGTTTGGTTAGTTCTCTGTCCTGCTCCACTCTAGTTTTTATGTTCACGCTCTACAGCTTCTCTTGGTATCAATGGGACCAAATCTACATATGTCCCCCCTCACTTGAGAAATGCGCAGCGCGCTGCTTCCTCTCCAACACCATCCTCTAACGGGTATGTTGTTTGTCATCTTGTATCTGAGCCCGCAGCTAACTGGCGCTCATTTAGGACCGGCTGGAACGACCCCCGCGCATCGCCCCGCAGTGGTCACGAGCCATTGCGTGGTGGACACGGTGAACAGAGTAAACCCGGCAGTTTCGGAAATGGCGCCTTTGGCTCCCCTCGCGGTGCGGCTCCTATAAATGATTGGGCGGGCCGCCCCTCCACAAATGGCTGGTCCTCGAAAGAGAGTCGAGGAGATGGCCCTCGTGACACGCCTGGAGCCGGTTTCTGGCGCAACGGCGTTCATGTTGTTGGTTCTCGCAACATGCGTCTGGAAAAGGAACTTTTTGGGGACCCTTCCGATCCGTCCAAGCAGCACACTGGCATCAATTTTGAAAAATACGATGATATCCCCGTTGAAGCCACTGGTGCCGGAGTACCCGAACCCGTCGTTGCATTCACGAACCCGCCGCTAGATCCTGTTCTTCTCGAAAACATATCTTTCGCTCGTTACGCTACGCCGACCCCGGTTCAAAAGTACTCCATCCCCATTGTTGCTGCCAATCGAGATTTAATGGCCTGTGCCCAAGTGAGTCCCCTTTCCACTTTGCTGCGAGTGAGCGTATCAGCTAATGTGCGATCAAAGACGGGCTCAGGGAAGACGGGAGGCTTCCTCTTTCCCATCCTATCAGCGTCCTTCACTTCTGGGCCTCATACTCCCCCTGCTGAAACACCTCAGATGGGCTACTCCCGCGGACGTAAAGCCTATCCCACTGCCCTCATTCTGGCTCCTACTCGTGAGCTAGTCAGTCAGATCCACGATGAAGCCCGCAAATTCGCCTATCGTTCTTGGCTCCGCCCTGCCGTTGTTTATGGCGGTGCCGATATCACCCAACAATTGCGCCAGATCGAGCGTGGTTGTGACCTCCTCAGCGCTACTCCTGGACGTCTCGTGGACCTTATCGAGCGGGGTCGCATCAGCCTGGCAAACATTCGTTATCTCGTCCTCGATGAGGCTGATCGTATGCTTGATATGGGTTTTGAGCCCCAGATCAGGCGCATCGTGCAAGGCGAAGACATGCCTGGTGTCCAGGATCGTCAAACGCTCATGTTCAGCGCTACTTTCCCCCGCGATATCCAGATGCTAGCTCGTGACTTCCTTAAGGACTACATATTCCTGTCTGTCGGGCGAGTGGGATCCACCTCTGAAAACATCACGCAGAAGATCGAGTACGTCGAAGACCATGACAAACGTTCTGTCCTGCTTGATCTACTTGCATCGGAACCTGCGGGTGGTCTGACCCTCGTCTTTGTTGAGACCAAAAGAATGGCTGATATGCTCTCCGATTTTCTCATGACAAACCATCTCCCTGCCACGTCCATTCATGGTGATCGTTCTCAACGCGAGCGTGAAATGGCACTGCAAACGTTCCGCACTGGAAGAACACCTATCCTTGTTGCTACCGCTGTTGCTGCCCGTGGTCTCGATATTCCCAATGTTACCCACGTCATCAACTACGATCTACCATCTGACATTGATGACTATGTGCACCGAATCGGTCGCACTGGTCGCGCGGGTAACACAGGCGCCTCTACCGCTTTCTTCAATCGCGGTAACAAGAATATCGCGAGAGACCTAGTGGAGCTCCTTCGTGAAGCTAATCAGGAAATTCCCGCCTGGTTGGAATCCGTAATCCAGGAGACGGCCTTTGGTAGCAATTTCCGCGGCCGTGGCCGTGGAGCGGGTAGAGGTCGTGGGGGAAATCGCGATTATCGCCAGTCAAGTGGTTCTTATGGCGGTGGAGGGTTCGGTGGCTACACTGGTAGAGGAGGATACGGAGGAGGACCATCCCTTGGTGGGTATGGCGGAGGTGGGAATAGCTATGGCAATGGTGGATCCAGCTGGTGGTGAAGCCTCAACATCCAATGCCACTCCCGCAATACACATGGTCTCCCAAGCGCTTTTATTATGAAACCACTCTCGCATGAAAACACTACTCCAAACCGGACTTTGGTCTTCTCTCGCTCTGTCTCTCGCTCTCTCAATCGCTCGGACTCTTGCGCTGCTCTTACGAATGGATTTGTCTCGTTGCACCTGCTCAACATGAAGATTATACGGCCTACCTTATCCCGTTTGTGTTTCTATTTCTCATGAGCACGTCTTCTCACCCTTCTTGCCGACCTGTCACTCCCCACGCGCCGCCGTCACTTCATTCCCGTCCTCATCATAGATAGACGTAAGCGGCGGGCCGTAGACCGCGAGCAGCTATACATTCCTACCCTGTGTCTGCCTTCGTTTCGCGATACCCCATGATTTATTGGCATTGCGACGCGCAAGTTGGACATTAGTTTGATATCCCTCATAGCATTACGAGACACTGTTAACTGTTAGAGCATCGCATATCCTGTATCGTACTCCTTTTTCGTATTTGATGGCAACGCTTCTAGACTTGTATTGATCAGTACCACTGCAGTCAGAGAATGCCCTTGTGTTTGGAGGTGGCTCCACGTCGGCTCGTGTTTCTTTACCGCCTTGTTCTGAGATCAGACAACTTGAAATTTTCGTTTTGGAACCTTGCTACGATGCATCACCAGGGCCCTTCCGATGCACCTGAATTTCCTCCGCTGAGGAGGCTCAAGCCGTTACCTAAACGCAGATGCACATCCGACCTTGTTGCACAGGTCTCTGAGCCAGACCACCTCATTCAACCCATGGCCGACCTTCTTGGTGGTGCAGAATCGCTTGCAGAGGAGCTCATCGCACGTGCCGACTCCCTTTCATCACACATGGCCTTGCAGTCCTATTATTCCTCCGTGCTCGGCGGTGGCAATATCACGCGAGGTGTCGAGAGCGCGGCTCTTGACGGGAATCTCTCTGCATCCTTCTCCCAGACATTTGGTATGAGTGCCGCCTACCAGCGATTCGCAGAGGGGCTGGGATCTAGAAAGCAGGACGAGGATCACAGCGAAGGTGATTACGCAGACCACTTGCAGCAGCCAGGGAACACAAAGAAGAGGAAGGTTCCGGCGAACATGTCCGGGTCTGTGAACGGGAGGGAGGTGAGCTTGCCACTCAGCGTGGAAGAAGACACGGGCGACAGCGTGTTGTCGACGGAAAGGCCGGATCAAGATCTCGATATCCTTGCTGCTCCACCCTCTTCGGTGGCTCAGCTACCGTGGAAAGGCAAGATCAGTCCCTCAACCCTCGCGGGCTTGCAGCACAAGGAGCTGCTCAAACACAGAAAGCGTCAGCTCGCAGCTGTCCTTGGTGCGCTGTCCCTCGGAGATGCGTTTGCGCTTGATCAGGCACTCTCTACCCACTTGCCCTTTGTTAGCACCATGTTCAGCTCTGACTCTACGCCTCCCAAAGTGCGCCTATCTCGTCGACGGGGTCCTCGATTGGCCCGTGTTACAACTGCGCAGGGGTCCGTGGGCAGAGCCACACCAAAGGGTGTTTCATTCCCGACCGCGCAGTTCACGTTTACGTTTCCCAGCGCGAGTGAGTGGTGATTTCGTGATGTCTGATTAGAACTTGATCATCTCGGCTTTTACCTCAGCTTATGATCGCCTCATTGCTACAAAAGAGGAGGTGCTGGCACTTCGCTCACGCTTTGAAGCCGAGCTCGCGCGACAGGCAGCCAGAGCTGCTAAAGCCGCAGCGGAAGCAAAGCAAGCAACCCTTGCAACGAGCCGGACGTCTCGGACAAAACGGTCGGGCAAGGTGCAGACGCCCCTGCCGAGTGGTGACCAGTTGGCGGACCCTTTAGAGTTGTCCCCATCCGGAAAAGGTCGCGGGAACAAGAAGAAAAAGCGTAAAGCACTGGCTATTGCGTCAAATCCGCACCATCGTAACAATTACGTCCCATCGCGCCTCCCTCCTGGGCAGCACAACCCTGCCCAAGGCACCTTAAACGCGCGAAACTCACTCGGACCTCCGCCTCTTCGGTTTCTGTCTGCAGAGTTGCCACCCCGTCGACGGAAGAAGGAGACGGTCGTGCCGAGGGCGCAGATAGTCGACCCTGCGGATGAGTGGATCTGCCCGCGGTGCGAGTACTCGCTGTTCTATGGCGACGGGTCCGAGTATCGTCGGGCGGTTCGGGACCGGAAACAGATTCTCCGCAGACGCAGGCGGGCGCAGGAACGTGCAAGCGGACTTGGGGGCGCCAAGAGTGCGGCCAAGCCGGTATCGGACGAAGAGGAGGAGGAGGACCATTCCGGAAGCGCTGCTGGCGCGGGCTGGCCTGGAGAGGGGATGCCAAGGGGAGGAGACCACACGAGACCGGGATGACGTCCTGGTTGACACAGGACTGTGCCGTTCCCGACACGCTCTCGTGACTATGAAGGAGCCCCCGATGTCGCTATCGTATCGATGTCTTGCATTTTTATCTAATAGACGGACATTTGGGTAGGATGATACACGCGTGTTGATCATATCTGGCAATTTGGAGAAGCGCTGTCGCTGTTTCTCAGAGGCCACCTAATTAACTTCTGTCGACCGCCTGGCTGCCTGCGGTGCGGCGTCCTCGCGGGTCAATGGCAAGATCAAGGGCCCGGGTATGTGTGAGTACTGGTGCTGGGCAGAGCTGGGCGTACGAATCGTAGATACCGTCGGTGCTGATTCCCTTCCCGAGTCCACCAGCGATCGATGCACACCTGCCATACTTACTGCTCCCTAGCCGGCGTTGGACATTGACGTTGGACAGCGGGATCAAATAAGCGCAGCCTAGTCGCTCTCACAGGCTTTCACCGATCTTTGATGCTGCTCACTTAAACGCCCGCCGCCGCTGGAATCCCAGCACCGAGGCCAGCTCCACCTGTCCTGCAAAACGTGAGGTCTCCTCGTCTCGATCTCTTCCCGCCCCGCGTGGCTCCTCCGTCTCCTCCGCTGTCTGGCACGCCCAGTCCAGCTGCGCCGCCATATCGGCCGTGAGGAGCGGAGCCGCCTGCTGCCTGGTCCACCGTTGTGTCCTAAAGCCAATCATTAACGTCCTTCGATGCTGATCCCTTCTCTCACTCATCCTTTCATTTCGGCTTTATAGCTAGCCTCGTGTCAACCGTCCCAGAAACTCCTAACACGGGCTCGCGTTCCGGGTTTGCACACCTCCCTTGTTCCAGCGATATCGCCTCGCATAAAAGCGCGTACTACCGCCGTGTCTCCGATAGCAGTCCATTCCTACGTTTGCAGACTACATGTATCACCATCACCAAACGGGCTCCTCCTATGACTATTCTTCGTACCCCACCACTCCGTTCGAGCATGCTGCGGCACCCCCCGCCCAGGCTGCGGGGCGCGCAGTACGCTCCGGCACATCTCAAACCCAGTCTCCACAGCAGCAGCCAAATTTTCAGCCATCGCCCACATATGGGTCCTCTGCCACCTACCCACCGGCCTCGTACAACATCTCTTCCACCCACCCCCAACAGTGGCAGCAGGAATCTTGGGCGTCCCAGCAATACGCTCCATCGTTTACCTCCCAGTCAATGCAAGCCGAGATGACTTACACCTCCACCGCTCCTCGGCCGGATGCGCCTCCCCCTGCTTCCACCCCAGATGCGCGCGGCTTCCCTCCGAGCAGCCTCCCACCGCCACACGAACCCAGAAGGCAGGACAGCGGGTATTCGCAATCGCTTCCTGCTTCTTCACACAATTCCTCTCCACCGCGGACCAGGCGGAGGGAAAAGGACTCACCGGCCGTTGCCCCCGCAGCCGCCACAGGTTCTAGCCCAGACTTTGCCAAGGTAATCACAAAACGACCTTCTCCGGCCATGCCTCGTTCCGATGATTCATGTTCCCCCAGATTCGAGATTCCTATCGACAAATCATGGATAACGCTAATAATATGACGAGTGGATCGCTCAGCGCCTCGCGGCCGTCGGCGGCAGAAACCATTGAACGCATGCTGCAGTCTGCAACCTATAGCGCACAGATGCTTCAATCCGCGATCCCACAATCGAACCCCGACGGTCGGCCTGCGACAACGGTCGGCGGCGACAAGGACGCGCCTGCGTCAAAACGACAGGTAAACAAGTGCCGCGGAGGCAGTTTGGGGCCCGAATAACATGGTACTGATCACCCCCCTTTTTTAATATAGAAAGGGGACGAACACGCGCAAGAGGGTCAAACGTGTCTCGGATGCAACGCGACATCAACGCCTGAATGGCGTCGTGGGCCGCTCGGCAAGTTCATTTTATTCCCGGTCGCCTGCGTGCGTTGACGGTATGGACACAGGCCCGAGAACGCTGTGTAACGCCTGTGGCCTCGTGTATGCTAAACTTGTACGTCACAGGGGTTGTTTTTACTTTCTTGCGCTCTCTGACATTTGTTCCCTCCTTTTTTTAAATTAACCGGGCAGCTGAAAAAAAGGGCGCGAGGAGAAACACGATCGCGCACTAGCGATAACGGAGGTCAGACCTCACAGCATCCAGCAGAGGAGCCCAATGTGCTCTCTAGCGGAGGGAGCGAGGACGAAGGCTCGTACGGTTCACAGGACCGCAGGAGCGACTTTGGTGACCATGGGAGGAGGGGGTAGACCATGCATTCCGTAAGAGAGTTCGTCGGCGAGAGAAAAAAAAAAAGCTCGTGCGTTCTCATGCGCCCCTTGTGAGGGCCAGCCCCCGACGCTGACTTATGGGCGACTTGATTTTTCTTGTTTGTAAACGTACAAACATTTTTGTGGGCGAGGGGTGGCGGTGGTGGTGGCATAACGCACACATCTTGCATTGATCGGGTTCGATTCAAAAAAAACGGAGCGACGAAACACATGAGGTAGAAGTGCACCAATGCTCTGTTGGCAGATAGACAAGTGTCAGAAAAAAGAGAAAAAAAAGGTTTTGGATATACGCTGCGAGGTTCCACGGACAAGCCCTCCCCCCTCATCAAAGCTTATCGGAGCGATCTCCAAACAGGATCAGGCACTGGAAGAGGGCAACCGCCAAGTTCCGGCACCCCAGTGATAGCCGCGCGAATTAGGGGAAGGGAGGGGGGGTTACATGGCGCTGTCAGGAAGTTAACCTTGAGAGGACATCCCGCACATATGTGGCATACGTAAGCCATTCAGTCTGGTTGGCAAAGACCCTGGCGCGGCCTCGTGGTCTGGTGGGCTTGACAGAGCTGGGCACGGCAAAAACGCCCACAAAAGGCATATCAGGCATGTGTGACAGGTCGCAAGGGCGGGGAGGGGAGGTGACACGCTAGTCGCCGGGAAAAGGAGTAGCCTGTGGGACAAAGTTAGGTTGCGAGCCGTTACCCAACGTCATAACCCTGAATTCACTTTAAAAAACGCCCAAAATGACGAAAAGGGATCCAGGGACCGCGAAGAAGAGCGCACGCTGGGACCCATCCAGGACGCGCTGAAGCCGGTGAAATCGGCAATCGGGCCACCTGAGTAAAGTCGGACGGGATGATGACCCTTCTTTCTGCTGAAAAAGCGAAAAGAAATTGATCCCTGTCCCGTCAGTTTTCACCACCGTGGTGCCCGGGTCATTCTTGGATCCGGCATGGAAAGGCGCGGGCCACCACATGTAAGGTGGCAAGTCGACCAGGCTGTATTTC
This sequence comes from Boletellus ananas, assembly GCA_038089895.1. NCBI lineage: Eukaryota > Fungi > Basidiomycota > Agaricomycetes > Boletales > Boletaceae > Boletellus > Boletellus ananas. Next base: position 56,166 of record JBBPLS010000017.1, on the reverse strand, counting down.
TTTTTGTAGCATTCATATTGGCGGTGCCGGAGGCGTTTCTATCAGACCGCAAGGCCGTCCATACAAATTCGGTTCTACGCACCCACCGTCACGGTACTTGGGTATCCGTGTCCGGTTCAAGGAAAAGGCGCGGCGTGCTGCGGGGGAACAAGCGAAGATGGACACGTATGCTTTCTTTCTTCTTGCCTGTAGGATCCAGTAATGAACGCCGCGTACACAGTCACCAAGGTCACGCGCTGGAACGCAACGATCGCGTGGTGCTCGATGCTCCTCCGCCGTCCAGCCGCTATCGCATACGTATGTACCTTGAAGAACTTCTGGAAGTCCGTATAGCGCGGCAGTTCAATATCCGCTCAGTCGAGATTCTAGCGCTCCACTGGGTGACGAGGCACTGTATCCAAGTTCAAGTAGTGTTGCCGCACATGAAATCGCATTCGGAGGCCGCAATGCGGTCATCATCGCATGGGATGCCTTTTATTCATCAGCGTGGACCATATCGGGCCGTGAAGGAAGCCGTGGACGGATGCGTGCATCAGGTGCCTAAGCTGCGCACCCATGCTGCAAGACAAGAGTGCGTAATGAATGTCCGGGACAAGGTCATGAATGACTACAACGGGAGCCGAAAGGAAGCTGTCCTAGAAGCATGAAAGTTGTGTTGTCCACGACCGTGGGTGACTCCGAGACGAGTCGTGCTTGAAGCCGTCCATCTTTTTTCCAGGCTGCTGGGGGACGTATTGACTTGCACACATTTTCTGCTCTTGTGGCAGACCTGTTTCCACGTTACGTTACCTTTTTTCCACCTTTCAGCTTGGGCCAAGGTTTCCATCAAGGTACTTCCTTATAAAGGAGCTTGAACCTGCGACGCATCTGGATTGGAGATAGAATGCACGCATGTGGCAGGCTGGCAACCTACCGTAAGGGACCTACGGTAGGGTCGCGAAGGCCTGGATACGGTTCGGTGCAATTGCTCAGCGCTCAAGGAGGGACTGGTGCGGCTGAGATGAACAGGTACCACTCAACCGAAATGTCACCTGCCAGCTGGCCTAGAGGGGAACTGAAGCTGAGCATCTCAACATTTGTTGTGTTCCGTCCCACTGAAACAAGGGATCATACCGCGGTACAGACCCGGTCACGGCATGCATGACAGCGGGCTGATCAAGATTCATCCCGCCCCTTCGTGTGGGCCTAGCGGTAAGGGTAGTGCGAGTTCAGTAGAAACGACATGTACAGATTCCCTGAAAGCTACCACCGATGTTCAACGTTCGGCTCCTACGTATGAGACTGCCATTAGCTGGGAATACAGATCCGACATGTTTTATCATGGGGGGTGTTCGTTTAAAAGTTTCGAATATAAAAAAAGGTGAGCTTCCGGACTGACCGACTTCTAATTGTCAAGCATCGAATGCAGTGACACCGCGTGTGTTATACGTGGCTATTCATCATCATAAAAAAAAAATTCTTAAGAACTCCTGATCGCAACCCTATGTTGTTGTTGACTCACTCATGGGGCGCTCAGTCCCCCCCGTCACATTTGGCATTGCACATGCTCCGCCTTAGGTGGCGAGTCTTTTAATGTGTCAGTTAGGGTCGCTGGGCCGCGGAGGCATCTTGACATCGAGTTCCGAATTCCAATGGTGCGTAAACCCGATGTGATTAGAGGAATGTACTCGATATACGTCTAAACTTCTTCGATTTTATAGTCTTCGTCGTCGGTTTCTTCACGTTCTTCTTCAGGAATGGGTGCTGGATCACAGACAGTCTCAGGACCCTCTGCACCCTTTATGAGTTGTACCAGACGCTCAATGCGTTCAGAAACCTTGATTGTGCACCATTCAGAGACAGTTTCGGAGCACAGAAGACCACAGCTCACCATGTCTACCGTTTCCACCAGGTGCGCTGCGCGAATAACTTCATACACACCATTGGCTCGCAGGAAATCTCGACCCCAACGTGTCGTGCACAGCAAGAGCAACGTTTCGACGTGGATCTGACGCAATACCGGATCTGGCTCCCTTTTCTTAGTTGGTGGCAAAAACTGCAAGGTGGAAGGTAGTTTTTCTTGATCCTGGAATTATAGTAAGGACGACTAGTATTTCCCAATGTGTCGTGAAAGTCACCTCGAGATCCAGTTCTTCTGGCCCTGCCAGTGGAAGCAGGATGTATGGCAGTATATCAATACCTGGTGCAATTGCAGTGGACGGTGGGACAACGACTTGGTCCGTATCAGGTGACAGGATAGCTTGATGTGCGGTGGCATGGAAAGCGCAGTTCCTGGAGACAACGTGTTAGCTACATCTAAGCCAAACGAACCAACTTACTTGATCGTGGAAGCCACTCCACGCCTCCGGATGGCATCGTGATGTTCAGTGAATGGCACGATGCTGGAAAGTGGATATTTGGGTGCACTCTTGGGCATTGTCACGTCTTGGGGACATGGTGTTAGGAAGAAGAGCCTGCCTGTGAGTGACTTCGATGGCGCAATAGCTACTACATCAGACAGCGGCGGAACGCGACACAAGGGCGCGGCGACCACTCACTGCGCTGATATTGGCAAACACGCCAGATAGGAAATGAAGGTCCCCTCTTCGTATTCGTCCTGAGTCTGGATTGGAGCCCAATGGTACTTGGGAAAATGCTTCAACGAGAAGTGGCAGGGCATAAACTTGCTGTGGCTCTGTCGAAGGGTACGGTAACGGGGCGGAACACGTGGCCGACCCTGATTGCACCGGATGGTATGAAATAGGAGAGGTAGTTGACATCAATGAGACCACCTGGATCTGCAGAGAGAGTAGGGCAGCACATGCAGAAGACGAGCCGGTAAGATTTGATAAAAGCATTGACGCCAGATCTGCAAGAATTGCGTCTGGATTCTGCCAGTAATGAAGAGGATCTGCGGAGTCGAGGATAAGGAGAACGACGTACCAAAATATATGACACTAGGAATACGAGAAAAGACGACTCGCAGAAAAAGGGGGCCAGAAGTGGTGAATCCGAAAGATTAACGAGAGCACGAAAAGCGTCGTGCGCAATGGCCTATCATCGGAGGTCATATGCATGTTCCAATCGGCACGCGGAGGCTCAAACCAGTTGATCTCGACAAAGCATCTTCAGATCGCGGATAATATCTGTTTCTTGAGGCTTTTGCAATCCCCCTCCCCGGAGTCCTTGGAGAAAGATGTTGCGAAATGGAGAACCATTGGGGGTCTGGCCAAGAAGGTTGGACAGGGCTATTTGGCGCACAGAAGGATTTTTGTCCCTCAGGAACGGCAGCAACTACCACGACCATCAGAGCTGAGCTGCGGCACATGTGTGTTATGCGACTGACCTCTCTCAACTGGTCTTCCATGATCTCACAGGGCCCATTATTTTCCCACGACCGTGTATCCACCATGGCTGCTTATATAATCAAAGGCTATGTGCATTCTGCGTCACCGTTGTCCAGCTTAATTAACGCGTTCATCGACGGGCGCCCGTTCGTTGGCACCAAGGCTACCGTTCGCTTCTTGAAGCTTGCAGACGCGCTGCACTCCAAGAGTCTGAACTAGACACTAGCACCGTCCTTGATTGGCGCGCACGACGACGACGACTTGGACGCTGGCATGACGGGCTACAACATCACGCGCTCTGCGGAAGAGCTTTTGGACAAGTACGAGTCTGACCTGCCATCTTTCTCCATTCACCTCTATCCGGAATACTGGACGCTCAACAATGGCCCAAAGTTTCTCTACAACAACCCTGTTGCGGTGAGTGGAGATTGGGTCAGTGTTTCTTCGCCCCTCAGCATTCATTGTTACTAGTCCTTGTTGGATGACATACGGGCACACCGTATACCAGTGGACTATCTTGAACTGTTCGATTTGGCTCGCGTGCCTTTCTACGATGGTACGTTTGCCTTCGCAATGGAATGATCTTTGCTTAAGACGAGCTCGCGTTCTCGTACCAGGTTGCATGCTGGTTGAACTTCTCGACTATCGCCCAAAGAGAGCAAAGGATCCACCGCTAGAGAAACCAGAGAAGAGTCGCGTGACTCTTCACCCCAACGATGAAACCCTGTGGGCGGATCTATGTCTGATGAATCAACGGACTGGTTTCAAGCTCGCGGACCCCCAGGTACTCGAGGTGGAGGCACAAATATTGGTATGTGCCGTCTGTTTATCCCCTGCAAAAGTAATTTACTCCTATAGCTGCACACATCGCCTCCTCTTTGCCTGGATCCTGATCCTCACCTAACCCGCATTGCCAATCACACACTTAGAGTTTCCACGCCGTCCATTCCGGTGTCATTGAAACGCAAAACGGCTGCGATTACACAGGAGGAGGACGAGTCAGAGAAAGCAAGGCGTGCCAAGATCATACAATTCATGAACCCAAGATTGAACCGCTCACACGTCCCGAGGTATGTCGTTCTTTGAACCATTCATGGCGACTTGGTGAATTGGTGGCATCAGCTACTCAATATTGGACGCTGCAAAATGGATGAAGGAAAAACGCCAGGCGGAGGCTCAGGCGATGCTAGCGAAGGTGATAGCAAATCCTCCCAATCGTTCAACTCCTGCGCCCACGACACAATCAACTTCTGCTCAACCGTCACATACCTCGGCCACACAAGCATCCGGTCCTACTTCACAGCCTCCTACTATTCCTTCAAAGCCGAGACAAGTTAAGAAGGAACCTGTTGGAAGTCCGTACCCAAATACACCCGAGAACCTGCGGTCAACCGCAACACCCGTCCCTCACCCTGTTGTTAATCAGCTTCAGACTCAACAGCCCATAAGATCGCCTCCTGTGCATACACGCTCGCCCGCTCCTGCGAATGCGTCATATCAGCCACACCCTGCCAGTACACCGATAGCTGCTGGTTCACCTGCGCAGCGTGGCTATACCCAATCCCCTCGTCCACCCTCATCACAGGCTCCTCATCCACATTCTTCTCCTCTCGCCGCGGGTTCACAACTTCCTACGCCTGATCTTCGTGCGAACCCTGGGGCCCACTTCATCCAGGTTGCACCCGGGACCGCTCAATCCAAACCTTCGACGCCCCAGCTGGGTTACTCAGCCCAGGCATCCCTACCACCTCAGCAAACGGCCACCCAGCCCCACCCTCAACAAGCGCCACAGGCCCCCGCACCGTCTCCTCAAACGCAACCAGCCCACCCGAATATAAATCAATATTATGCCCAAGCAGCCCAGCTTCAGCAACTAAGGATGAACCAAGCGGCGCAGGCGCAGGCGCAAGCTCATGCTCATGCTCATGCTCATGCTCATGCTCATGCTCAAACTCAAATGCAAGCCCAGGGTCAGCTGTCAACGCAGATGAACCAGCCTGCCCAACTTCCCACGATGCCACAGTACAACTTTACGCCGTTCCGACCCGTGCATGCACAGGGAAACCTGCATCAACAGGTCGCGACACACATACCACAAAACCAACAACAGAACATGGGTATACAGGGCCAGGCGATAGAGCAGCAAATGATGTCACAATATGCCATGTACAGTTATCCGGTCAGTTATGGGATGGCAGCAGGTAGCAGGTATCAGGCTCCATATCCTACTTGGGCGGCCGGTGGAATGGGCCGCATGCCTAATGCTCAGGCGCCAGGAATACAACCTGGGCATCCACCAGTGGCGCAGGGAAAGCCTGCGCAGGCAGGCGTACAGGGTCGGTGAGACGGGCCAGATTCCACCGGTTTAGTGACGAGTCTTCCCTCTTGTTTGGCTCGCTGTCGAGATACATGTTTAGGGCACTGTATTGTATTGTCCTTTTCACCGCACCCAGCACTGGCTTGGAGCAGATGTGTAGTGTAGCTTGAATCGCTGATTAGCCACGATAAGTAAGATAACGTTATATAGATCTATCAAATCATATGATGTTTTGTATAATATGTATCCAATATATTTTTGTTTTTGATCACCAACCATGCCTGAGCCAATTGGTATGGTTCGTTAATGTCGTCGTGGATCAGCTCACTGACCGTTTTTGACAGCATTGTTGTCCGTCTACGACAAAACTGGGCTGATCAAACTAGCACAGGGTCTCAGTGCGGCGGGTGTACAACTCATCGGTTCTGGGGGCACCGCGAAAAAGATCAGAGAGGCGAACATCCACATTGAGCACGTTCCTCTCTTCCCGTCCGTCCCATATACAATCTAGACACGCATTCTACAGCGATGTCTCCAGCATCACCAAGGCACCCGAGATGCTTGGTGGACGCGTCAAGACGCTCCACCCTGCCGTGCACGGAGGTAACCGCTTTTCCCCGAGTCGGCCGATGTCTGAGACGCCTCCCCGCAAGGCATTCTCGCGCGCGCGATCCCGTCCGACGAGCGTGACTTGGTGGACCAGTCCATCTCCAAGATTGCCATCGTCGTCTGCAACCTCTATCCGTTCTCTGGCACCATCTCCAAGCCTGGCTGCACACTTGCAGAGGCCGTCGAGGAGATCGATATCGGGGGGGTCACCCTTCTTCGAGCGGCGGCCAAGAACCACGGGCGGGTGTATGTGCTGTCCGATCCGGCGGACTACGACGCGTTCTTGGACGCGTGGAACAAGGGTAACGTGGGCCAAGCGCTGCGGAACCGTCTCGCGCTCAAGGCGTTCGAGATGACCGCCAAGTACGACGACGCGATCAGCGGCTACTTTAGGGAACAATACGGCTCGTCGGCCGAGAGCCCTCCGCTGCAGAGACTGGTGTTACGATATGGCGCCAATCCGCATCAGAAACCGGCACAGGCGTTCGTAGCCGAGGGGGAACTGCCCTTTAGGGGTGCGTGACCCGCGCTATATCCCCGCTTTGCGACGCAAGCGCCTGATGCGGCCGATGGACAGTGTTGCTTGGATCTCCCGGGTACATCAATCTCCTGGACGCTCTCAACTCGTATGCGTTGGTCAGAGAGCTCCAGGAGGCGCTGAATCTCCCTGCGGCTGCTTCGTTCAAACACGTTTCCCCCGCCGGTGCTGCGGTGGGCATCGAACTGAACGATATCGAAAAGCAGGTCTATGGCGTGGATGATCTGAAAGAGCCACTTACGCCACTTGCACATGCCTACGCCCGGGCACGAGGTTAGTTCTCCCGACGGAAGAACGTATGTCGTCGTAGATCTGACCGGGGTGACGTAGGTGCGGACCGGATGTCCTCGTTTGGTGATTTCATTGCACTGTCTGCGCCATGTGACCTTGCGACCGCGAAGATCATCTCTCGTGAGGTATCCGACGGTGTGATCGCCCCAGGGTATGCACCTGAAGCGTTGGATGTGTTGAAGAAGAAAAAGGCTGGCAAGTACTGCGTCCTCGAGGTGACCCGGCTCATCCATCTCCATCTCCACATCTTCCGACGAGCGCTGATCCCAAAGACAGATAGACCCCACATACACCCCTCCCGAGATCGAAACGCGACAAGTGTACGGCATCAGTCTTCAGCAGCGCAGGAACGACGCCAAGATCGACAACACTCTCTTTACCAACATCGTCACCGAAAATAAGAATGCAGGTTCCTCCCGGCGTGCCCTCCCTCTATAGCGCTGACGGACATACTTTACGCAGCTTCCCCCGCGCGCGTTGACGGATCTAGTCGTTGCCACGCTCGCGCTCAAGTACACGCAGTCCAACAGTGTCGCGTACGCGAAGAATGGTGCCATCATCGGCCTGGGGGCGGGCCAACAATCCCGCATCCATTGTACCCGACTCGCAGGGGGCAAGGCGGACCTGTGGTGGCTCCGCCACCACCCGCGCGTCCTCGCGCTCCCGTTCAGGCACGGCGTCAAGCGTGCCGAGAAAGCCAATGCGATCGACCTGTTCGTGAGCGGGGAGATCCTCGATGGCGGTGAGAAGACGCAGTGGGAAGCGCAGTTTGAGACTGTGCCCGCGGCGTTGAGCGAGGAGGAGCGCAAGGCGTGGGCGAGCCAGTTGGACGACGTGGCGTGCTCAAGCGACGCGTTCTTCCCGTTCCCCGACAACGTCCATCGGGCGAAGAAGAGCGGTGTGAGGTACCTTGCTGCGCCGAGTGGCAGCGTGATGGACGCTGAGTGTATCAAGGCGACGGACGAACACGGGATCGTGTTCTGCCACACGTCTCTGCGGCTCTTCCATCACTGAAGTTGTGTCTATGTATGTGTATTCGAATGATGTACATCTTTCCCCACAGATATCACACAAGTATCAGAGCGCTGAGTTTACAAGTGCTTCTTGAAGAACGCGACGGACGCCTTGAATGCGTCTTCCTTGCCAGCCTTGGCCACGGGATTGGACAGGTCGCCGCGGACAGCGAAACCGTGCGCAAGTCCCGCATAGTATTCCCTCTTGTACAGTGCTGACTCCTGGGTGCCTCCGCCGAGGATCTCATCCGCCAGTTTCTGAGCCTCCTGAGGGAACAGCTTGTCCGTTTCGCAACTGTTGATCAAGAGAGGCACACCCGACTCCTTGAATCTCTGTCAAAGCAAGTGCAGATGAGTATACATGGAACACCGCGTGGGGTTGCTCGCCCGACCTGGAGGTCCTCGGGGACTTTCAAAAGGGAAGGGTGTGCGACGACGGCGACCTTGATGGCCCCGTCGAACGCGAGGTCAAAAGCATAGCGAGCTGTGATGGATCAGCGTCCCTCCGAGCTAGCGCGCGCGTTCGTCCTCGCCCGGTTCGACCGCCTCCCTGACTCACCACCAAAGCAATAGCCCGTTGCCCCAAACTGCGTCACGCCTTGTGCCTTGAGGCCGTCGATGACTTTGTTGATGTACGGACGGGTGACGTCTTGACCGTGTTTCGAGAGCCACTTGGGAAAGTCGAAGGTGCTGCCGGGCTGCCCACCAACGATGAGAACATCTTTCCGCGGACCGCTTATGTGTGCATCAACTCACGCCGAGCACATCAGGCGGGATGGGGTCCCCAAAGAGGAAATCGATGGCGTAAACCTGAGTGTGGGGTCAAGGAGCCGCGACTGGGGGGAATGTGATCACTGTCGTGCCTTGAACCCGCTCCTAGCAAAGTCGTCTGAAAGCAACTGGGATCCGCCACCATAGTTCAGCACTGGGAGCGGAGTCGATGCGGCGAGGGCGAGGGCTCACCCGGGCGTTCTCGAGCTCGATACCGAACACGTCTGGGAGGTAGAGGACGACCTTGTCCTCGGAGTACTTTCCGGAGGGGGTCGCAACGTAGGTCCTGACGCCGTTGATGACTTCTTCTCTCCCTGTGACGACAGCTTGAGTGAGAACGACGGAAGGACAACCGACTCTCGTACCTTCGGGAGTACCCTGGTGGCGAACGCCTGGAACAGTGATCAGATCATACATCGATCTGGTGACCCCATCACGGGCGGGTCGCACCTGAGATGCACTTGTCGCAGAGAGACATGTCGAGGGATGGGCTGAGCCGGGTGGTCCCTTCACTTTTATAGCCTGTCCGATCGGGCCAAATAATCATCACCATCGTCATCGCCATATGCGCCCCTCGGTTTGGTCATATGCGCTTTGCTGCCGTCCTTTGAGATGACATTGTCGGTCGGTGTATCACGTCCTTCCATGCTACAAATGCTGGGCCCATCATCCTGCGACGATGACGAGTGCCGGAGGGACGCGTGATTCGTGAGTGTTCGGCAGGTCCGTTCTCCAGTAATCACCTTATCAATGTGGTCATCCCGCGTTGTCAGATGAGCATGTGATGATTGTTGCCATCCGGCCAATCACAAGGGACACAACCGCTGGTCTGAGTCGTGTAGCGGCGTCCAAACCGGCGAGGGGGCCTACGCATCAAACCTTGGGCCACCTGAGGCGCTGTCAGTAGATGGGGTCAAGTTGTCCCACAGTGGATGCAGATCCCTTCCGAGTCTGAGTGGAACAGACGAAGCCTGCGATCCCACAAACTTGACTTCGCTGTGCGAATATGTTGCATAATTTATATTCCCACGATTGCTATCGGTTCTGCTCATACGACGCCTCCGTACATTTTGTGCCGCCCCACTGCGAGGATCAGCCAGTGAGAATTTCTTCATAGTATCGGCAGATTTCCGACGGGTGGACATCCACGTATGTCGCGTTCCTTTTGACCCTGGGGGTGCTAACAGCGTCATCGTGTGATCCAAGGCAATCGCATGTTTTTCATGCCACGGAGTGTGGCAGACACGCGGATATACGCGTTCAAGATAAACCATCCAAAACTGGCCAACCACGCGCAAACGTCGAGGTTAAACCTGAGATCCATGGCACGGCGTCCCTAGCAACCAGGATTCGGAACGCGATACATACCTGCAGACGAGCGTGTGGACGGCGACGAGCGCCAGGCTAAGCCAAGATAGACAAGGACACCGCGGTTGAGGCGCAACATGGCGACAAGAGTGGCGATACCATCGGTAGTACGGGGCGCCTTGTGGGCAGTCTTAGCAAAGAGCGCATGCGCGGGGCGAGCACCATCCTACGAAATGCATTCAAGACTTCCTAGAGTCTGTCATGATGGCTCGAACATACGATCCGCAGGAAATAGATCCAGGGTGCCGGGTCGCACTGGGCAGGTCAGAGCGATCAGACCGCACGTGTGCGATCCAGCTATGACTGCAAACGTGTTCTCGGCGCACCAAACACGAGCACATCACGGGAAGCAGCCCTATGTCGTAGCATAGACCTCCAGCTGTGCCTTTTCACAGCGCATCCACGGAAACATTGCGCGCAGTGCCTCTGTAATAATCTTGCCAACTTTCTGACGTTCTGTGCGTACGCGCGTCAGGGGGAGTCGGGGGCGACTCCACAGGCCGCCACGATTGGAAAGGCTAAGGAAGGCCGACACGACCATGCTCTTTCCGCGAACGATACCTACGCATATATTGCTGATCCAGACCTTGTATTTCTCTTCATCCATAATGATCGTACACGGGTGCCCTACAGACTAGAACGATGGATCTAAAAGAACTTGTCAAGAAACTTGACGGATGCCTCAAACGCGCCTTCCTTGCCAGCCCTCACTGCGGGATTAGACAGGTCTCCGCGCACGGCGAAACCGTGCTCGCAGCCTAAAAAGTATTCCCTCTTGTACAGTGCCGAGTTGCGGGTACCACCACCGAGGATCTCGTCCGCCCTCTTTTGATGCGCCCTGGTGAACGTGCCGTCTAATTCACAGCTGTTGATTAAGAGAGGGACGCCCGTTTCCTTGAATCTCTGTCGAAAAAGAAAGTGAGCACGAATGAGCATACGGTACCGCCGGCAGATCGCGCGCTCATAAACAGGAAACAGCCCCGACCTCGAGGTCCCTGGGGATCTTCAGGAGAGAAGGGTGCGCGACGACGGCGACGTCGATGACCCTGTCGAACGCGAGATCAAAGACGTAGCGGCCTGTGAGGACGAAGAAATGTCCCTGAGCACTTGGCGACACGTTCAGGCGAGTGCGGCTGTGTCTACGCACCACCAAAGCAGTAGCCCGTTGCCGCAAACTGCGTCACGCCTCGATCTTCAAGGCCCTCGATGACGCTATCAATGTATGGACGAGTGACGCTTTGACCATGTCGCGAGAGCCACTCGGGGAAGTCGAACTCGCCGGGGACCTGTCCACGATGGAAAAAGGACGTGGGTAAGACCACTCGCCGATCAAGGGTGGCACTCACGTCAAGTGCATCAGGGGGAAGAGCGTCCCCGCCAAGGTAATCGATAGCGTATACCTGCGCGTGGGTGAGAGTTCAGGTACCGACAACTGGGACGCGTTGCTGTCGTACCTTGAATCCTTTGCTGGCAAAGTCGTCTGCGAGTAACTGTGATCCCCCATCACAATCAACGATGGGAACTGTATCGGTATGGGAGAACGGTGACCTACTCGGGCGTTCACAAGCTCGATACCGAAAACATCAGGCAAGAGAAGGAGGACCTTGCCCTCGGGGTAGTCTCCCGCAGGGGTGGCGACGTAAGTCTTCACGCCATTGATGACCTCTTCCCTCCCTGCAAGAAAATTTCGGGTGAGAACGATGGCCTAATATCTGACCCTTATAGAGCACCCTTGGGCGTCCCCTCGTGACGAAAGCCTGGAGTAATGGACAGACTACACGTCAGCATCGTCGGTGGATTACGACGGGGGGTCGCACCTGAGATACACCTGTTGCAAAGAGACATGTTCTGGCTGATGGCGAACCGAAGAGGTTTCTCGCCATTATATACCCTACGCTTGAACAGATGGCCAAACAATCATCGACACGTCTCTTTGAATGGATGCTCCATTTTTGGCCATATGATGCTTGCTGCCGAACAGTGAAATATATTGCATCACTGAAATCGATGCTCGTCCTGCCTGCGGGTCGTCCAGCATGCGTGTGAATTGGTGTACCGCGTCCGGATGGCCAGCGGTTTACAGCCGATCGTTGTTAGTCCTGTGGCCTTGCGAATGGTCATTAGCGCAGAGACTGTTGGTGGGAAGAGTTTGATAAGTCGATGTATCCGACAGGCCTATGGGAACAGCGCCATCTTACTCACCCCCAATGACCTGTACGTGCCGCAAGTTTGGGTGTCTGATATCCAATCACAGAAGAGGAAGATATCAGTCTGACCTGGAACTTGCCCTCAAGACCCATTCGCACTGTTCGGTCGCGCGCGATGTCGAGACTGTTTGGTGATGTTGAATTCTAAAGTTGCTGCCATGGCTCGGGAATTACCGGCAGCCTTGCTTGGGGGAACTTGGAGAGGTGAGGCACTCGTTCTCCTTGACATATGGCCCTCATGGAGTGACAGAACTGTTCCTGATCATGACACTCCGGAAGCCCTGCTGATTACGCCGTCTCGAAAGCGATACGATGCAACTCATCTTCGGAACCGACTTTCGGGAACGTTGGTCACCAGTCCCCAGATAAGCACCTTGATCACGCTGGGCAACTGCGAGAAACTCGCTACAGTACATGCGTCGACCCAATTTGTGATAGGCTCCGAGGAAGACCGCATGTGTGAGCCGATTTCGGATAAACAAGATATGACGGGGGAGAGGATGTCTGAAGGTGCCCGAACTCTGAAGAATGGTGCATTCCCTCGTCGAGAACTTTTGGGATTGGCGTCAGGTCAACACGGCGTTTACATGGTTTTGGATTTTGGAAGTCCTCATAACAAAAAGACATCATCGTACCCGAGGGGAAATGAACACCATGATCCATCATGACAGTAGACCGTCGCCTTGCAATATACGATATCCCAGTCGAGGGTATCTGTGTGGGTGCACGCTGCCAGAGGTAGGTACCTCGATGCACCCAAGCTGGACGAGCGTGTCATCGAAGAGCATGAAGTAAGGAGTTGATGCCTGCCCCGTTGAACGCTGCAGCATGATCCGGGAGCAAGGCGTTGAGATCAAACGTTCGCGCCGGTCTGATCGGAAGACAAGACCGTGCAGCTGTGTCCACGGGGCCACTGGTGAGCAGGTTGGCCCAGCTTGAACACTGAGCACGGCGCTGCAAACACACGTCCGTGCGGGAATGCGGTGGACACCTGGCCGCTGTGGCAAAGCGGTGCGTAATCACAACACGTGACCATCGTCATGATCGGATTCAGAATGAGTTGCCAATTTGGGATGGTCCAAAATCAGTCTGTGCTCGCACTCCCGCCATTGACACGGCGATGCCCCCTCAGCCAGGCGTGTTCGCCCTCCCCTACGCCTCCACCCACAACGCACGCCCAGACGTGATCCACGTACACCACCCGCCCGTCGCTGGCCCCAGCACGAGGACACACGGTACACGACCCTCTACTCGCCGCCCATCTCGCTCACCCCCCACCAGATGACCCAAAGAGAGACAAGAAACGCAAGGACATGTCGGGGAAAATAGGAAAAGAGATGACCGATCGCAGGGACGAGTCCGTCTGTCCTTTCCTCGTTCGCCATCATTCCCCTCACGTGGCTCTCCAGAGGCAGACACTTTGCTGAGAACATCTCCGCCCTCCACAGCGCCGCCATACAGCTCGCATCGCGCCCCGAAACACACCTCTCGTACAATCTCCGCGTGTACCCTTTGTCGCTCGAGCGCTCCGCCCTCCTCTCTCAGCTCGTCCACGAAGAAAAGCACGGCCTCACTGCGGTAGAGACCGCCTACCAAGAGGAACGCGAGCGAGTCGAGGAGGAATGGCGCAAGGGACACGTCCGCGTCCGAGAACGGCTCCTCGAGGGCATCGAAGAGCGAAGACGTCGAGCCCGCGAGGAAAAGGAAGGCGAGGGTGCCGTAAACGGTCTGTCCTCATGCTGTCCTCCATGCACCGCACCATCTCACCCGTCTTGCCGCCCCAGATGTCTCTCTAGACTCCCAGACCCGAGCACACATCACCCGGAAACTGCGCAACAAACTGTGCGCGTCGCCACCCCCGACCCCGCTCGGGATGGGCACCTTTGGTCTCGGGAACGGCAGCATGACCCCCATCACTTCCGGACCGCTCATGAATCCACATTCGCTCTCGGTCGACGAGATACCCTCGCCGTTCCCGTTTCCGCTCACGTCGGTCACCCTCCCCAACGGTCATACTGCGTCTGGTGCCGGGGCTGGCCCAATCAACGGTCGGAGACGCACCAAGGGGAGTGGCAGCCACCAAGGCACGGTCGGCGTTGGAGGGCTGGGAAAGAGCCTCGCATTCCTCGGTCCGTGCAAGGACGCCGAGATAGAGGCTGATTTGATCGAGATAAGACGGGGCACGAAGAGACGCAGGGCGGCCGCCGTGTCGTCCACAAAAGTATCATAGCCTTATTACGTCCCTGTTGTATTATCTTATCTATCGGAGTCGGATCTCGGAGATCAGACCCACCTCTCCATGCCCACCACCACCCGGTCCTTTCCTCCACCGTACCCGCCCACGGGCGACCCGGACACGGACACCCTCGCGTTCTTTCACGTCCTCGAGCGGCTCAAGGTGCTCACAGGTCGCGGTTTGCCCGTCCGTACTCACCCACGCGCAGACGCAAAAACGCACGGGCTGGATCGATCACAACGTACGTCCCCGCGCCGAGCGATGCCACGCTGACGTCCGTGCCAGGTCCCAAACCCCGAGAGGCACGTCCGTAACGATCTCCGTGCGCCACTTCGGTGCTCATCGCGCTAGCATCTCGGACCACATGTACCGCATGGCGGTGTTGGCCATGTGCACCTCCGACACGACGCTCGACGTGCCCAAGTCAGTCTTGCTTCCGTCGCTCTCCCCACCCTCTCCTGACGGTTTCGTGCGCGGGACGCGAGATGTGTGATGCTGTGCATCGTGCACGATCTCGCGGAGGCACAAGGTGAACAGTGCGTATGTGTCTACAGCGAGACGCTCACAGTGTCTGTGTCACAGTCGGAGACATCACCCCACGCGAAGGGATACCCCGGGAAGAGAAACGACGGCTCGAAGCGGTAGGTCGTCCCAAGCACGCCGTCCCGATCGTGCGTCCGATTAGCTGCCAACAGGCGGCGATGCACAACTTTGTGCACGACATGCTCCACGCGAGCCCACCCGCGCTGCGCATCGAGGCGCTGTGGGAGGTTCGTCCGCCTCTTCTCTCGCACGACGGCAGGCCGACCCCGGCGATCGACGCCGTGGACAGGAATACGAGCAGGGGGCGACTCCCGAGGCCAAGTTCGTCAAAGGTACGTTCCCCGCCCGGCGGACGTGTCCACACACCTAGAGATAAAACCCATCCCCGTCCGCTGCTTGTGGGCCCTTTCCCCCCCTTCCATGATCAATCCTTTCTTTCTCTTCAGATCTCGATAGACTTGAAATGGCACTTCAAGGCACGTCCCCGCCTTTCTCCTTTCCGAGTGGCGTAAACCGACGCGCTTCGTGTCCCCGCTTCTCCTTTTCCGCTCGCTGTACCTATCCAACAGCCCGCGAGTATGAGAAAGCGCACGGACGCGACCAAGAAGACCTACAGGGTTTCTTCGAGAGCAGCCTGCCGTACTTGTGGCACCCCGAGGTCCGCCGCTGGGGGGACACGTTGGCTAGGGAACGCACGTCCTCGGACGTCGAGGATCACCGCAGCGGGGAACGCTATTAGCATTCAATTCGTCGTACGCGTGTACATTCAAGGTTACGGCTTGTCACGGTGCGATCGGTCCCTGACCAGAGTCTAGGCTCAGCTGCCAGCACGAGCGTATCATATACCAACACTCGGCGTGTGGACCGGCCAGAGAGGAAAGGAAACCAAACAAGTGTACGACGAGTCCCAGAAAAACCGTGCTCAGGACCAGCGCACCCTCAAGGCATCGATTTTGGTAAATAAAACAAGAGATACTATTCATAACCTTGTCCGATGACTATGAAAAACGACGACCAATCAAACAATTTCTTTGAGTAGGTCATTTCGAGACGAGCGCGAAAGCGAGAGATCCATGGAGCGTCGATGACATGCGAGCGATTGCAAAGGAACGAAGAACCGAGCTGAGTCTAAATAAACGAGACGACGGGTATCACAAGACTGGGCAGTGCGGCACGAGAGACAAACGACAGCGTGCAAGAGAGGAAAACTGGATAGCAATCAGGCCTTAGAGGTGGGGAGAGGGATGATCGCAGGGTCCATCCTCATTCCTTCTCCGCTTTTTCTTGATCGAGTATGCGGTGCTCTTCCATCGAGGCTAGTATCTTGTGTGAAACCTTGCTTCGTTTCCGAATTGAGGAGCCATAAGCGAAGAGCACCTACGCCCGGGGTCAGACATACGAAAACAGGAAGGGAGAAAAGAAGTTGCAGGCCGGAAGTGAAAGGTAAAGGAGGAAAGGAACTGACAAACGGAATCGGAACCATGGCCACGGAGATGAGCGCAAAGAGCGTGTTCGCCCACTTATACGTAAGAGTACCGTACATGTGCTGCGTGAAGAGCGGGAAGACCGCTCCAAGAAGATTCCCTGTTCAGAATCGCGGTGACCGAGATCAACCCCAAAACGAAGTCGAACGGCCCGTTAGATGCGAATGGATTTCGGCGGAGCTTGCACGTACGACACATGCTCTGGCCCGCTAACGCAGACGACGCATATGGACCGTAGCTTGTCAGAGATAAACGGAGATATAGTCGTGGGAACGATAGGAGACGGCGTACCAGTCGGCGAGGTAGATAAAGACGACCTGATAGATAATGAATGCACCCACTATGAAGAGCTGTCGACGGGAATATCAATACCGCACCCAAATCAGCCAATAAAGAGGCTGACTCAACAGACTCACCGTCAGACCGATAAGAGGTACGATCCAGTGGATGGTATGCCTTGCAGTCCATGCGTAGATGAGCATACCAATCGGAAGCAAGACAGCAGCAACGAGGGCGAGACAGAGCCTCGCTTCTGGGCCCTTCCTGACCGCATATTTCCTTGTCGCCGTTCAGTGGCCACGCTAGCAACGCGAGACCACAGGAACGCACTTGTATAGTACTTCTTGATACATGTTTGCGAACCATCCAAGGACACTTCCGATGCTGCAGGAGTGAGTCAGTAAACCCGCGTGAAAATGATAATTGACACAGACGTGATACAAATGTACGTTGTCCCTCTCTCACCGATGGTAAAGCGGTAAGTAGACTGCATTTCTCCAGGAATTGAGCTATGCTTCGTCAGAGATGAACAAGCAGCGCATATAGCCGCTTACTTGATGAAACAGAACATGACACCCCATGCGAAGCCGATCCAAAGCTTTCAGCTCGATCAGCAGAAGAAAAGGAGCAAACGAAAAGAGCACCCCTACACTAAAACTGAGAACGATCGGTTCGGTCAAGAGCAAACCTGTGGTCAGGCATCAGAGTATTTCAAGTATTTTGGGAACACGACCCACTGATTGGACGAGTGCTCGATATTTTGATCAAAGTGAGGAGCCCTGGCTTATCTATTTCGGCCCTCGAATGATACCGATCGTCTTGTTTTGTTTTTCTCATCTTGTGCGCGAGGCGGGCGAGGATGATGTCGGTTCGAGTCTCTGTCAAGAGCAACAAAACGCTGACAAAATAGATGCCGCTGGCACTGCTCAGAATAGTCACGTCAGAATCGACGTGGGGGCACCTAATGAGCTTACATGGCAGAAATCCATTGAATCCATCGCCAACCTAGGTGGTCATTGGATTCGATCCACCCTGCGAACAGGGGACCGAGACCTGTGGAACCAATGGCCGAAACCGCAAAGAGGGCCATGGGGAAGCCACGCCTAAGAGCATGAGCGACGTTTCACGAGGATAAATAAGGAAGATAACTACTCATCGGGCTTCCAGATATCGGCGATTGTGCCTGCGACAAGGGTTGCACCTGTCGATCCGAACGAGCCACCAAGGAAGCGAGCAACAATCACCGTTTGTATGTTTGGGGCCCTGTCAGGCCGGTTAGTAGAAGCAGTGAAAAACAAGTGCTGGAGCGACTTGCAAGGCGATCATGACATGTGTAAGCGCGAACAAAAAGGTGGTCACGACGTAAAGCGGAAAGCGACCATACTCTTCCGATAAAGAAGAGGTGAAGAGCGGAACGAGGCTGAACCCGAGCGGGTATACGCTGAAACCGACAGTGGCCTCGAAGCCGGGGCAGTGGAGATCATCTACCATTGATGGTACGCCCATGGTGTATGATGAGATGGCAGCGGCTTGAAAGGGGTATTAGTGCAAGCGTGGGCATAGACGGAGAGAAACCGACCGGAGATGCCAGTGAACCCACAGGCAGTGATGGTAATGCCCCATTTTTTGGCGGTAGAAAAGTTTATTGGATTTCTGGGATCACCGTCCCGAAAGTCAACCTGTGGGAGACGTGAGTGACGACGGCAAGCGGGGAGAAAACCCACCAGGAGGGTCGCGTCTGGGTCGTGCATCGTGGACGGCTGGGAAGCGGTCCGGAGGGACATCGGGCACGAGGGAGCGTGTCTGGCAAGCAGCGGGAGTGCTTATTTATAGTACGACGCTGCAGGCATGGCCAACGTTTCAACTTTAATCCGAGTAGCATGCCATTTGACGGCGCATTTAAAACTTGCATTCTCGCCTTCTTGTTGTTGCTCGCACTTCTGTCCGTGCCGATGCAGAGAAAGATTGCGGTTGCAAATCTATTCGCATGCCGGATCGTCCGTCGAAGTCGTCACCAATATTGAAGCGGACTTGCTGAATTCCCCATCGCGTCCAAGTCCGCGTGATTGAACGGCCGGGAGCTGCGAACCGTACGCCGATCCGCCGGCCGAGTTGTTTGGCTCTGTATGGCAATACCTTTAGAATTAAACATACCACAACAACGCCGCGCCTATTCGAAGCACCCGAGGCGCGTCGCCGTTGTCATCGTGCCATGGAACGGCTCTTTAGCACAACCAAGAGCTCCAACTCGGACATCTTTGCGGATCCCTCTCACCGTATGTCAAAGCGCCCACTTCCTATCAAATCCGGCGAGGGCCAGGTCTTCGAGGACTTTGGCACCTCCTTTGGCCGCTCCAAGCCGACGACCACCTACGGAAAGTCGTCCAAAAGCAAGTTCAATCCTGCGCCCCCGCCCCGTAGCAAAGCGCGGAAGGCGTCCACCCCCATCTCGGAAGACGAGAGTGACGACGAACTCTTGCTCTCCTCCCAAAGTTCCATGTGCGACGCGACATCGTCGTCGAAACACGTCGCAGATAGAAAGAAACCAGAAACGCATACAATCGGCGAGGAAACAGTACGCGTCAATGGTCGTGTTCTCACCGCGCACCCCGACTACAAGCCTTCGTCGTTCAGTGCCCTCAAGGGGCTTCGGTTCACCAAAAACAAAAAGAGCATGCCTCCTCACGACACCTTAGCAGAGGTTCCGCCACCATCTTCATCCCCTGCCGATTCTCAAGATTTGTCTAAGCCCACATCAGATGACATTGAGGTTTCCAATGATCCTTTACCCCATGATTCAACCGTTCCGCAACAGAACGCTCCTGAGACATCCCCGACACGTCGTAAAAGTCCCAGTGCGCCACGCGCTGCAGCACGTCAGTTCACCAATACTAAAGACACCTCCATATCTAAACTATCACTTCTAGCGGTGACTGGCGCCCCGCAATCACCTGCCAAACCTCGCCCGCGACCACGAGTCATTACAAAATCTGTCCCCCTTAATCGGGACAACAGTCCTGAAGCCACTCCGCGCCCCGTCGTGCAGAAGCGTGATTTACCTTTGGGCAGCAAAGCACCCAAACGACCTGCAAGTACAGACAGAAACCGAATCACCAAGGACTCGACCCTTTCTTCATCACGGCGAGAACCACAAGAGTTTCCCATGTCACCGCAGGCGAAAGAAAATATTTCAGACGGTACACGGAGTAGTGATGGGTCCTCAAGCAAGGCAAAGAAGGCTTCTACATCGCGCACCGCAGCATCTATACACACCCCTAAACAAATACCTCTTCCTTCACCGCTGAAAACGAAAGCTACGAGACCCATTCTCCGTGAAACCACCTTTCCTGACCTGTCGCCTCTCTCTTCTCCAAAGGGCAAAGGTAAAGCGCGGGCACAGATTCCAAGAGAGGGCGACACCGAACTGAGAGCGGGCCTGAAGAAACATGGTGGTCCCAAACCGTTTCCCATGATGCTTGCAGGTATCGATCAGCGGTCGAAATCACCCAGCATTCACAGTCCCAAATCCACGAAGCGCACCTCATCTGACGACAATAGTACCAGACAAGGACATACGGCGAAGAAATACAAAGACTTGCCTTCAACGTGCGTTTACTTTTTTTTTTTTTAATTCTTTCCACCTTTACTGATCCACGTCTCGGCAGGGCGCTGGACACGCTCGACTATCTGCGCGAACCCATGGAAGACGATTCCAGTAAGCTACCGATATTCTCGGTAACCTTCTTTTTTGTTCTCATACAAGCTCCCGCATAAAGTCGAGCTGGGACACAGTCGAGATCCTTCGACAATGTGTCCCTATTGTGACGAGGACTTGCCTTCCCATCCCACACCTTTCCTCCAACATTTGCTTGCGACGGCGCGCAAAAAGTCTGTTTCAGATCCGCGTCCCAGAAATCGGGGTGGCTTGAGAGCGCCTTTGACGATCTACATATCCATTTGCCAACGGCATCGCTTCGAATCGCACCAGCTCCCGATCGCAGATGAGAAAGGCTGGCCAAAGACGATTGACTTTACAAAGGTTCCAGTCAGGGTCAAGAAGATGAAGAACGCCCTGGAAGCGATCATCTTGGACAAGGACAGCATCAGCGGCACCGAGGATCTTGCAATGGACCGTGGAATCGATGGAGGACCAAGAAATAAGAGCGTCTTCTGGAGAGAGGTCGAGAAAGAGGTGAAGAAGCAGGGCAGTCGCACTGTGGTCGGCATCAAGGGCCAATTTGCAAGCTTTGAAAAGACACAGCCAGGATAGTACGCCGTTTCCTCTGCCTACAACCTGTCTTGAGACGCTAACGACCGTCCGCAGCTATGGCGAGCAGGGCTCGGTCATTATACACCAGACACTTTTTGACCTCTTTCCGCCATCGTCGTTTGACGCGTCACTCATCGCGCCTCTTGCACCGGCCGAGTTCATCCAACACGTTCTCGTACCCGAGGCAGCCGTTCGACTGATCGCGCAAGATCTTTGTGTCGACATCGAGGCTGCGATCGTGACACTGCGTGAGAGCGCACAGTACGGTGTTGCCATGTTCCCAGACACGAGCGAAAGCAAACGCAAGGGTGCCGATGATGACGAGATGGGCGTCGCGGACCGGATTGTCATGGAGCGTGCACGGGTCCGGCGAAAGGAGCTTGCTGAAGAAGAAAAAGTGGAGAATGAGATGTTGGAAGAAGAGCGCGCTGCGCAACGCGCCAAGACGCGCGATGCTCAGCGCAAGAAGGCGCTGGAATGGGCGCAAAAAGGGAGAGAGACCAAGGCACGCTCGAAGAAAATGGCCGAAGTGGATCCATCTGATGTCTCTGAGGCGAGCGCGACGCGCAGGACGCGGCAGAGGACGAGGCAGCGGGCCCTCGCGGGTGACTCTGAGTCGGATGCGATGTCCGTGGACAGCAGGCATTCCGTGCGCATCGCGGAGAGGCGGGTGCGAGGTGATGGAGGCAAGGCACCTAAGGTCCCACCACAGCTAATCGGTTCGGACAGTGATTCAATGGAGCTTGTCGGCGATTCTGAATACAGGGCGAAGAGCGGGCTGGATGGGATGACGAAAAGCAAAGCAGATTCGAACAAATGCGTCGGCATGGTGACTGTTTCGGTATGTGAACAGAAGAAGCCATTTGGCAGATTTGCTTCGCTGAATAGCGATGGAGAACACGAAAGCACACCTCGACCCTCCGGGATACGTAAGGCAGGAACGTCGTCTGCAGAGAATGCTGGTATACGCATGTTGCCTCTGCGGGCCGCGGGGGGTAGGTCCGGTATGAGGTGAGACGAGTGCTCGCACTTGTGTTCCTCTTCTGACGATCCAACGTTTTTGCAGCGCTCCTGGCAGCGACGGCGATGGCTGGTCCCGAAGTCTGAGAACGGCCGCGCTGGACGAGACAGATTCGGACATGTCACCTGCAAGTTCGCAGAAATTGGTTCGCCGCCCCATGAAGAAGGGGGATCCCAATTCCTGGCTGTTCAGTGGACCGTCTTCGTCTGACTCTTCCTGAACGAGTCCTGTGGACATGCGTGTAACCACCATTACGGTGGCACTGACAGTCTTGATACGACAGTTTGTCGGATACTTCAGGTGCGGATAGACTACGTAGACTACATACCATAGCAGCACGAGTATATTATACAGTATGATAGCAAGTAACTACGCAGTCCTGTACGAATTACCTATCACTGCAGCACGGTTGTCCTCCCCCGAAACGTCAAGCTAGGTCCCGGGCTGGCGTGTAGCGATCTAGACTCAAAGTTCATTGGGAAGATGTCTGTGGACCGTACAGACGACACCTTCCTGATGTTCTCGAAAGCCAGTCCGATCGGCAAGGTTTTGAGGTCATCCTAGCTCGAAAAGTGGTGCCCAGCTGCTGATTAGATGGTGGATGACCCATCGATATCGTACCAGAAAGGGGCAAAGAGGGCAAAGACAGGAAACTCGAACACGATGGATGCCTGCGGGAGATGACCCAGGGCCTCTTCCCGACGGGCCCAGATCCTCGCCCAACAACCCGAGCAAAGGTAGCCTGGGAAGCCGTCGGGAGCGAGAGGTCGAGGCGAACAACCACCACCGTAGACGCGATTGAATACAGTATCGAGTAAAAGAAGGGTCAAGACGGTGGCGCCGTCGCCCACGTAAAGGGTGAAGTCATCCCGCCAGCGTGTTCGGGTGAGGCCCAGTAGCCAATTTTGACCGCCGAATATGCACGAATCCAGGCATCACTCAGGATACGGCAAGTTGCAAGAATATCGCGGACATGAGCACGCAATCTAAACGCAATACATCAAAACGCTATCGCGCGGCCTGGGCCACCTAAAATCTTGTGGTCAATCAGCAAGATAAGATGATCATGCCCATATATACCCGTCTTGATCGACTTTCCTGAAGTTGCTACGATGATGTACTTGGTCTAGGACAATTGCAAAGTTGGAGACGGTCGGGTGATGCCATATCGGTGAGGCGAGTCCATAACGATGTTATATCTGGACTAGCAACACAGTACAGTTGAGTCCCTCTCAACACATATCCCTCGGGATAGGCACAAAAGTATGTCTTTTAAGGGAGTATGGGTTACTGGAGAGGCCATGCAGTGGTAGCCAAGCATTCGAGATGCTCAAGGATGTATGTGTTACAGGGGGGTTACAGGGATGGCTTATGTGAGGCGTGTGTTAAGGGGGAGTCGACCGTACACAACACCAAGTCACTTGGCCGTTTTCCTGTCCTGAATCTGCGGCTTGTTGCGGACAGCGTGTCAGGACCATGATAGCATTGGCAGTCGGCGCCTTACACACATACCAGATGCCGTGAACCTCCAACATGAAGCGGGACCCTATTCTTTCCGGTTGCCTTGCAGTCCAGCGACGCGTTTCGACGATTTGCTTGGTGGCGGTGACTTCGCTGCACCGGGAAGGTTCAGTCCATTTATCGGTGCCTTTTTCCTCTCTACACATGGCACGTTCAGCTGTCCATGCCAGGCCGGATCTCCTCGTCGTCTACTCGCGTGCGTTGCAGCGGGCGATTGGTTTCCGATCTCGCCCGCGTCCATCTTCATGATACGTATGGGAGGCCTACGGAAGGCACGGGGGTCCGCGATCCTACACGATGTCGAGGGGATGTGTGCGTTTGCTTGGTGAACCAATGCTGGGTACCGGAGGAACAAGCCCTCGGACCAGAGTCTGAGCTGGTCGGGTGGATGTGTACCGGAAGAACGTCTGGGCTCCCACTTGAAGTTTGGAGGTCTGCCCTGTGTGGATGTGTGATCCCACGTCGTCAGGAGGGTATCGGACGGCCGAACGGGAGGGTACAAAGACTGCCGGAATGTAAAATGGCAGGCACGGCCCGCGTCTGCGTACAGGCTTTGCTATCGCGTTTCAGGGTGTTCCTGCGACATAGTCTTTCCATGTCGTCCTGCCAGCGTGCTCAGGTTCCGCAGGCCTTCGCCTGTCGACATGTCTGAGTCAACGAAACACGTACCTTGATGCGATCCACGGTCGAGCGTTGAGCGAACGCACGTCACGGCTGTTCGCTGCACCCCGCTCATGCTGGAAAGAAAGTCGCATTCGGGGAAAACAAAGTTGGTCGGTTCGGCGACTTGATCAACAACTGCCAGAATCCCCAGATCGCGATATTGAATATTGATGGATGATAGGTGTCGCAACACACCCGCACAGACACCGAAGAGACGGAACGGGGGTGGCAGCTGTCGTTTCAACAACCCCAAGCGAGCATCTTGCCAGAGATTGACGATCCCATCCGTGGGACGCGTAGCTGTGCGCACCTCGTTGAGCGCTGATCCCTAATCCCATCACGACATGTGCAATGGACGCCGCCAGTAGGTCGTGGACGCACGGCGGTCGCGTCACGCACGAGTTGCTCGTTTCAGAGGCGAGTTCTGACAAGCATCACTCCGCGATGATGGCTTCGACATGGTTGCACCCCGACGAACACTCCGAGTCCAGACCGCTGGCGTGTGGCACGACGTGGCCCTGGCCGAGAGTAGACGAGCGCGTCGGGCGGCCTCTCCTTTCGTACGACCCTTTCAGCGCCCGCCCGCCGAGCCAACACTGACAGCGGACGCATGGGCCGAGGTGGGTCCCAGACGGGAAGGGGCAGGTGAGTCATCCAAGATCAGCGCATCAGCGCGCTCACAACCCCATGTCATCCACATTGGACGGCCCACCGGGCGGTTTGTGCGGCGACCCATGTTCTCATGGACACACGCACAGCCCAGCATTGCTTGTGTGGCCCGTTCATGTGCGCGGAACTGCCAACGCCGCCGCTGCGGCAGAGCACGGCGTGTGGGGGCAGCGGGAACGGACGGGCCAATCGCGCCTATAGACCCCGTCGTTGCAACGGCATGATGGGCTATCGTTTCCCTCGGTCGGACCGCCGCCGCATTCGGAGCACGGAAGCCCCCTCTTCCCCGCCCTGTGGAATGATGGGACGGGGGCTACGCAGGGGCAGTTGTGTAGAGCACGCCTCGCTTACGCACCCTTGAATTTTTTTTCTGTCATCCAGTTCTCGCACGGCGTCATACCACATTCATTTCGGCCCTTCAAACCAGTACGTCAAATCCCCTATACTTTTTTTTTCGCATAGATGTAATAAGGCTGTGAAGCTAATCAGAGACATGGCGGGAGCCCCCCATGGGTCTGAAATACAGGCATCATGGATCAGGACGGCAGACCAGCAATAACCACGCAGCCAGAGTGCAGTTTCATCCTCGTCTCCGTCGTGGGGTGTGCACACGGCGCTCTTGGACGACGAGTCAGGTAACGGCGCCTAGGGATCGGTGCTGACGCACTCCGAGTCGTACCACTGATCGGTAACAGGAACTGAGATCGTTTTGCCTCGGAATGCGCAATCTGATTGTTGCCCTGTGGCGTGCGCTGGGAGCTATACGCCCGAGCGCAGTACTTGTCATATACCATCTCCAGGTGAAACCTGTACCACCTTGGCCCAAACCGGTCGATGGACGTTCTCATGCCTCTTTTTCATGAACGAGTCCCGCGAAGGAAGAGGGGCTTGGAGGGCTTGTGGTTGTGCGCAGAACCGTCGAACCGGCATGTGAGCACTTGGCGCAATTCGTGGATGCGAAGGAGTCGGAGAACGAGGAGCATCGTCATATCCGCGTCTTGTTTCCCGTCGTCGAGCAACCACGTTCGAAGAGACGCGGCGAATCAGATGGGAGTCGTCGTCCCACGTCGAGTGGCGTTCCTTTCGCTCGGCGTTCAAATAAATGTAAGAAATTATATGCGTGTGATTGACCGCCCTGATTGCGTTCAATGCGTCAGCCCAGACGGCACGCGAAGCATCCACCGAATGAAAACACCGCTGAAACGTGGGTTGGGAGGAAACAGGGAAACTCGCCAAAGCGACGACAACATTGCCCGAGCGCAACGCCATTCAAAAGCCTGTCTGTTTTGGTTAGATGAACGGCGAAGACCTTGGACGTCAACCCGAGCTGCACATGATGTGATGGTTCACATGATTGAATGGCCCGCCGAAGCTCAAAAGCGCTGCAGTGGGAGTTGGCGGCAATCGCGACGCGAAAATGAACGTGAGCGGGGGCACCGGTGGGCGGGGATGAGGACCCGGTCGGACTGCCCAAGCTTGGTCTAGCCCTGGGAGTGTGGGTCGGTGCTTCCGACCATGCACACAGATGAGCGACGCGTGATGTCACCTGTCGATAACGGACCGGGCGCGTCGTACTTTACAAGCGAATACCCGCAGGGAGCGGGAAATATTTCACGACGGCAAGTGTCCCGAACCGTCCAAGCCGTCCTGAGATAGGCAAGTTGAACAAAAGTGTGAGAACCAAGGTACGAACGAGTATCATGGCAAGATATCGCTGCAAAGACGTGCCGTAAGCGCTCGCTATCCGAAAAGTCCGCAGAACCTACTTAAGCTTTGGGATGTTCGAGATACTCACAGGAGATCTCATTGAGTGCGACCGCGGCGCGAGAACACGTCGTGCCCGTTTATGTACGACCCATCTGGCCACTATGGACACCATCAGTGGGCGTTCGGCCAGGGTCTGTTGGGTAATTGGCGGTACTCTGCCTCGTTGTGAACCAGTGCGCTCGCATTCAATAGGCATCTTTATGGACCTCGTTGGATGGGAAGATACTAATACTGATTATGTAAGCCACCCGTGGGTCGACCGTTCCAGGTTGTGTGCGACGTCGCCCAGGTTTCTTTTGCGGGCTGTATTTTTTTTTTTGTTGGTAATTTCGGTTGAGCTGACAGACGGACGATGCCCATCAAACATCTCGAAAGTACGTCTTCGTCGTTTTTTTTTTTGGGGGGGGGTGTCCATGTGGGGCTGCATTTTTTCGCTGCAGACTATCTCGCCGAGCGGAAGCATCTGCAGACGCTGCCACTGAGCGTCCTGTCCGACTCGCGTCTTGGGATCGATGCGTCCTACTACCTGCAGCAGCTCACCGACAACCCGCCCTCGCGTGAACCCCTGCTCGCCGCCACGGGCGGGCTTCCTCTTGCCCTCACCCAGCGCATCGAGGCCGATCTTCGCGCGCTCGAGAAACTCCACATCAAGCCGGTGTTTGTCTTTCCTGGCCTGCTTCCCGCCAAGCGGTGGAAGCAGTACCAACACCATACCGAGTACAACGAAGTGTGCAGGGACAGGCGAGAGGCATGGGCCAAGTACGAGGCCGGGCAGGAGGACGCGGCCATCAAGCTGTTCGAGGGCCGCAGTGGCCTGACCCAGTGGGATCTCTGGCGCATGGTCCTCCGCGTATTCAGACATCGAAACGTCGAGTTTCTGGTTGCGCCCTACGTGGCCTGGGCACAGGTGCGTGTTGTTGGCGCACCGCTTCCATGCGTCCTGCTGACGCCGTACAAAGTTGATCTATCTCCTTCGACACACAAAGTCATATATCCATGCCATCTGTGGTCCGACCGATACCCTGCTGTATCCGGGCGTGGACAAGCTGATTACCTCGCTCGATCTCACGTCCACCACGCCGTCGTTCACTTTTACCTCGAAGCGCACCATATTGAGCGACCTCGGGGTTAACGAGGACCAGTTCCTCGACATTGGGATTCTCGTCGGATTCGAACACTCGCCCACATTTCCTCCCAATATGCACGACCAGGCACTGAAGGCGACGGTGGACATGGTCAAGTACTACAAGTCTGGGCATGCCGCCGTGACCGCGTTTTCGGAGCACCACGGTGTGAAGACGACGCAGTACGCGGATCAGTACGCTCGCACGCGCTCCATGATCAAGTATTCCCTGATCTTTTCGTCCGAAGGAACCGTCGTACCGCTTCCCCTGGCCATCACGACGCCTTCTACCCACGGTCCGAATCATCACCCGCATCACCCCACTGCCGCGGACATTCCCTCGGACCTGCACGAGATCTTTACTCACCGGTTGCCGGACGAGATCTATTTCTATCTCTCCCGGGGTCTCCTGGGTCCTCAGGCACTCGTTTGGTTGACGAGCGGTCAGGTCATTGAGCCACCGCCCCTGGACAATGGCGAGACGACAGAGTACAAGCGGTTCGTGAAGGAGGTGATCACTGACGGCCAGACGGGGCCACGGGCCACGGCGCTCGCGCTCATCAGCAGCGTGGCCCACACCTTCTGGAACAACCGCAAGGTGATGGGCAGCTTTTGGTTCGAGAACTCTGCACCGCACGGACAGAAGCCGGTGCAGCATAATTCGGTGCAGACGGTGCAACTTGTGGAACGTGTGGCAGGGTGGAATGTGAGCTATGCGATTGTGGAGGAGGAGCTGAGGCGACAAAACGTGGGTGGCCGGTGCTGCGGCGTGCGACGCTGACCGACTGGCCATGTTGTCTAGTCATCGACGATTGATTTCGCGCTGTGCCTTGGGGCGACGGCGTCGGAAAAGCTTGCGGCACGGACCAAGGGCAAGTCGAGTCTGCCGTCCGGGCAGCTTGAAAAGAAGGACGAGGTGGTGGCCAACGTGATCTGGCGATTCCTGGAACTGAGAGGGTGCGTGTGCTTGCGTTGAGCGGCTGGGGCAGAGACCGACGGACCGGAACTGCAGGTTCCTGTTGAACTCGCACATGCACTCGCCGCTGGCGAGGGCGATGTACACGGCGATCAAACAAGCACGGCTGAACGACAAGTTCCAGGAGCCGCTCTATCTGTTTCTGGAGCTGGTGAGGGCGGGTGTGATGCACGGCCATCTGTGGTCGGGGCGGGCGTTCAGTGGGGGGCCGAGTTTTGGGACCGGTACGCTCTCACGACGCGGGCTGGCTGATGGTCTGAGCGCGGTTGCAGAGGACGAAAAGTCGAGCATGCTGCTGGTGATGCGGGTGCTGAGCATCGTGCCGCTGAACTTCAAGGTGAGCTGGCGGGCGAGGGGGGGCGCGTGCTGACGGGGATTGGTGTACAGGCGCAGGGGTGGTCTGCACCGCTGTCACGCGAGCTGCTTGTGTTCAACTCGTTCGTGCGGTCGCTGACGCGAGCACTGCGGACGCTGCTGGAGGTGACGACGCTGAACATGCTGCTCCGGAACGACGCGCGGCGGGCGCGGGACGATCTGCTGGACATCACGATTTCGCTCCCCTTTCAGGCCGAGGTGAACACGGGATTTGGGGTGCTGGCCAAGGTGTACTTGGACACGCTGACGCACCTGAACAACCAAACGCGGGTGCGGGATCCGAATGCGGAGGGGGTGCGGGAGTGGAAGCAGATGGCGCTCGAGATCTGCGAGGAGACGTTCCCGGGTGTGCGGCAGCCGAAGCAGGAGGTGGAGCGCGGGTTCCGGTTCTGGGACGTGGTGAGTCGGGTGCGGCGGTGTGGAGCGAGGCTGACGTGCGTGCAGGCGTTGGCGGCCATGCGGCAGCTTCACTCGGAGGGTGCGGTGTTGCGCGAGCTGATTGACCAGTTCGAGGCGGCCGAGGCGTGGCTGGCACCGATGCGCCCTTGACGGCACGGCAGGACGAAAAAGGGCATATGGGGGTTGTGTCGGAGCTGATAAAAATGAAACTCCGATTGAAATGTGTGGCTGGGATCTGAGATCGGGTCGTGTCCGGAAGTGGCAAGCGTGTGTCTATCTCGGAATGGATCTCCTCAACATGACGCGCTTCTTTCTCATGCGCCTGCACTCGACTCGCGTGGCTGCCCGCTATAAAACGCGCGGGCGTCCGCCTGCCCTCGCATGCCCGCCGCCATGTTCCGTCCCTCGCCCGCCGCGTCCGAGCTCGTCCCCGCCCTCGACTGCGACCCCCTCAAGCACACGCCCCGCCACCTCGTCGTCCGCGAGCCCCACACCATCCAGATCATCCAGCTCGTCGAGGGCCCCCCGCCGCCCCCGCGCCCGATGTCGTCCGTGATGGCGTCCAGCACGACCTCGTCGTGCTCCTCGTGCCCCTCCACCTCGGACTCGGACTGCTCCTCGTACTGCTCCTCCATCATCACCCCCGACTCGTCCCACGACCGCGAGCCGATCCCGTGGACGGACGACACGCACAGCACCCGCATGAAGCGCGTGCACGCCTGGCGAGATGGCTTCGTTAGCGCGACCGCAACACCCCTGTCTGGTGCGCCCCCCCCGCTACCCGCCCCCGCCCCCGCCCTCTGACGCGCCCCGCAGAGACACGGCCACCGTCCCTGAAGCGAAAGTCGAATCCGCAACAGACGGACGACGACACCGTGCGTCTCTCCTCGCCCCTCGTTGCAGCCCGCTCAGTCGCCCGCAGGTGTCGCACACGCCCAAACGCTCACGCTCGCGCGACGGCCACGGCGTATCGCGGCTCACGGGGCACCCCTGTCCCGCATGCGACGCCCTCTTTGCCTCGCCCTCGAGTCTGCGCAAACACGGCCGGGCACCCGACGTTGCGGAAGCATGTCGCGCCGCGGTCGAGTACAATTTCGAACAGCCAGCCCATCCCGGATCATGACATGCATACACGCACGCACACTCGCATTGTTGTACGATAGCCCACGCCTATTTGCACGTCTTGTGTAGACGCATTGCTGATTATTGTACCCCACGTCGGCGGAGTCCTCTTGTACATTAACTGGTGCTCGTTAATTATACCCTATTAATTTGCGGTCCTTGCACGCCCGGCTGCGTTGGCATCAGCGCACTGCACAGCGACACGTCCCACGGCGAGCACGGGGCTGTTCGCGTCCTCTCGCGGCAGTACGATACGGCGTTGGCCGCACCAAGGCCCATCGCAGCGCTGTCAGCAAGGAATAGAAGAAAAAAAAAGGTGTCGTAACGACCCCCTCGAGCGCGCACGCAGGGCATACATAATGGCGTCCAAGATCGCCGTCGCGTGAGAGCGCTGGCCTGGTCCCAGCCGCGAACGTCCTTGTTTGACATGGCGCGCGAGCCGAACAGACTCCACGATGTGGGAGCACTCTTGTTGTTTCGCGCCCACAGCATCTCGTCACCCTCTCCCCCTGCCTCGCCGCCGGCTCTTGCTCGCCGTGGTCCCGATGGCTGTCGCACGCGAGGCGTTGCCAGACGCCGTGCTGCTCACACGCCGGCCTCTGCGCTCACACTGGCGCTCCGGTACCCCGGGGCGCGCAGACCGGGCGTCACCTGTCCCCGTCGTTGCGGTCCTCGTTCTCATGCGCCCACGCGCCACGCTGCGTTTTTGGACCGCTCTTCAGGCTCGTTGCCGGTCCAGGGGACGGACTCCCACTCGCCCGGATCTCGCACCCAGTGTGTCCACGTTCGTCCGGGTATCTTCCCGGCGCACACGTTTTGGACGCGGTGCGCCGCACGTCGCGTCTTGTGGTCCTCCCAGGGCACGGCGGCATGGCGTGTCGACCGAGGAGGACCCAAACGGCACTGGGTGATAACGCGCCGCGAAATGGAAGAGAGTTTCATTTGACTCCTCCGTGCCCGCGGTAAACTGGGTGCTGTGGGAGCCCGTCCTCTTTTTTTTTTTTTTTTTTCCTCGTTTCCAAGCTGGCCTGGGAGTGGGTCCGATCCCGTATGTACCTGCAGCGTGATCGCCATGAAGTGGGGTCTGGTGGTCGCCCCTGGCCTCGTCCTGCCCGCCGAAAAACGCAGATCGGATCAGAAGACGACACGATTTGGTGAAAACGAGCTCGAAACGCGCCCCTGCGTCCCCGTTATCGCACCGTATGAAATCCATGCGACTGTGCGAACGCGAGCGGTCACGCGCGTCGGCTGCCCTGCGCAGTCGCCACCTTCCTTTTTTGCGCGTGCGCCCTCGTCCTCCACCTCGACGATGCCCGCCAGGCGTCCCTTCTTCCTCTCGTCCGACCCCGCCCAAGTCCTTCCTTTGAACGCCCAGGACGCCTCCCCGCTCGTCCCCAAACGCTGCTCCCGACTGCTCGTCCTCCTCTTCCTCTCCTTTGCCGCCCTCCTCTGGCTCTACCCCCGCCACCCTCCCGCCGAGCACCCCCCGCCGAGGGAGGACGACGCGACGGAGCACGCCCTCCCTCCGCTCTACGAAGCCTACCACGACTACGAACGACACCTCCCACAGCACAACCTCTCCCTCCCCTTTCCAGAGGGCCGCGACGCAAAATTTTTCTGGGTGGCCAACCATGTCACCGGTGAGCATCCGTGCCCCTGCCCCTGCCGTCGCTCACCGTGTCCCAGCCTCGGGGTGGGGAAACGTCATGCAGGAGCTCCTCCTCAACGCCCTCCTCGCACACGAGACAAACCGAGCGTGAGTCGTGCGCCCGTCCGTGAACACAACGACGACCGTCCCCCTAGCTTCGTCTTTGATAATTATACGTGGGCTCGCGACGATCGCGAGTTCGCCGACTTCAACGGCAAGCTGATTCCTGCCCGCATACCCCTTTCAGCCATCATCAGCGGTGCGTCGTGCCTGCGCCCATGCGCTGCCCGAACACTGAACGTGCACGTCCAGGTCCTATCATCGGGTCCGCGTTCGATCCTGGCGACCCGACCCCTCGCGCCGTTCACAAGGAATACTTTAAGCGAGTGTGTCCAAATCCGACCGTCCTCGACAGCGACACCGTCGTCAGTGGGTCCATCCGATATGACAACAACGTCCTTGCCTCCCGGATATTCGATCTCTGGGTCGACAAGCTCAACGCTATCAATGACCCCTGTGTCGAGATCCAGCTGGACTCACCTCAGCTGTTCGAAATCTGGTGCGTCTCCCGCGCTCCGTCGCGCCGCCCGATCGTTTATCAGGATGTATTCAGGCTGTTTGGTTCGACGCGAATTCTGTCCATGTGGCCACGACTGTCGAGGTCTCCGATCCTTCGGAATTTCTCATGGTCGCCCCTCGTTTTGGAAGCGTTTGCACGCAATGCACACCTCTTTGGGGCGACCACCAAGTCCTTCCGGTACCTCCCGTCTTATCTGCGTCCATCGTCATCACCATCAAACCCGACTTTGACGGAACTGCATAATGTCGCGCCGATGCTGCCAGCCACGAGGATAGATCCAATCGCGGGCCTTCTCGTGTTGCACATCCGGCGAGGCGATTTTGCCGACCACTGCGCACACCTCGCGAGATGGTCGTCGGACTGGAACGGTTTCAACAAGTTTGCTACGTTGCCCGACAAGTTCCGCGCACCGCACGACAGCGGCGACGGCCATGCGACCCCCGCCACCGTGCAGTTTTACCTCCAGCACTGTTTCCCGACCATTGAGCAGATCGTCGACAGGGTGCGCGAGGTGCTTGCCGACCAAAAGAAGCTTTACGGCCAACAAAAGGACCTCAGCCGGGTCTACATCATGACCAACGGCGACGAGGCGTGGCTCAACGCGCTCAAGGAGGCCCTCATGGCGGTGCGCACGTGGGAATCCGTGACGAGCAGTCGGGACCTGCAACTCAGTTGGGAGGCCAAGCCGGTCGCACAAGCGATGGACATGTTGGTCGGACAGCGCGCGCAGGTGTTTATCGGGAACGGCGTACGTCGGCGGACCCTCGTTTCTTTCCTCTGGCTGATCCTCCCGGCAGTTTTCGAGCTTGACCTCGAACATTGTCATGTTTCGAATGTTGCGCGAGTTGGCGCCCGAAGACACCCGGTTCTGGTGACCAATTGGATCTTGGCGTCGGTCCCTCGCTCGACTCTGGGTGCACTGCACGTGCCAGGCAGGGGGGATTTTCATGACACACGCTATTACGTTCGGACCTTGCTTTTCGGGCACGTATATACCCCTGAATGCTCGGTGCAGGATACTCGTGGCACGACTCGGCGTCGGGCTACTGCGCTGGTATCTTGCTTCCCGCTTCATTGTAACTTGGCATCATCACTACACACTACATGCATACACGCCAGCGTTGTTAATCGGGGGATGGATCTGTCATATTCGTAAACAGGAGAAAATTATAATACTATGCGACGTCGCCTCTCTTTTTTTTTTTTTTTTTTTTCTTTTCGTGTGCCGAGCCACAGAACCAAGCTTCCACTCCCCGTGGTCGTCACCTGTCGCGCAACAGGGCAATCGGGTCAGCTCATCGACGGGACCCGTCGGACAGTAGCGAGACGGAACAGTGACGTGACCCTCCTCATCCTTGTCTTTCAGGGTCATCGCGGTCTGGATCGTGTCGGAGTTTCGCTTTCAAACACCACGCAACCGGGGAAAGCGGTAGAGGTGGGGGGGGGGGAGGCACCACGGACACAAGCGATCCCCCGAGTCCGGGCTTTGCGGCAATGACACAAGCGAGGCTTCCCGCGAGCGTGAACACGGGGCTGGCTCTTGGATTGATGGATCACGGCATGGATGCGCGTCGGGCGCAGTCGGGTGATGCGAACGAGACCCGCTTGGGGGGACCGATACGGCAGCACACCCGCTCGCCGGGTGCGCGCACGATCTGAGAAGAACGGCCCGCCTGGGGAAACGGGACGAGACGAGAGTGTTGTCACGTGGCGCGTCACCGTCGGGCCCGTCCAAAGAGAGCGGGTGGGGCTCAGGGGGCCACGTCAGTCACGATGGGCCATGGTAACACTCCCAGGAGGCCCTACGGCCCACACTGGATCATCCCTTTTGGCGGCACACCACCCACCACGGTTCCGTGAGTCTCGCAGGCTGGCCTTGTGGGCCAGGCTTCGCCAAGATTCAGGCACTTGCGGGAACGAGGGAGAGTACAAGCGACGACCGTGATGGGTCTCGATATCGAACGAGGGTGGCTCGCCGAGAATCAGATGTGTGCTGCGCCGTATGGCAGTCGATCCCACGCGATCAGGGCGATCTTCGCACTTCTGATATCGACACGATTCCTAGGTCGATGTTGGCGTCAGGGCCCTTTAGGCAAGGGAACGGGAGACCTGTCTGACCGTCCGGTGGTTGTCCGCGCTCGGCACTGCACGCTTGGGGGGGGGGGATGCGAACGCGACCCGTTTTCTCACTTTGAAACATGGCGGCGAGACGAGCGTCCCACCCTACCTGTTTTTTCTCCCACCGCCCACAATCCGATGCTGACGGCACGGTGAACGTCGTGAAGCGCATTGCTTCGAAAAGGACAAACTTTAATCGTCCTCCTCGGCGATCCGTGCGGCGGCGCGTTTTCAAATTCGTCAACGAATCCTCGGGCGGCCTGGCTCTTGATGCACCCACGGCTGCGATGGCCGCGCTCAGGCGGCCCCTTCCACCGCATCCTCTCTCCATGGAGCTTTCGCGTCTTGGCAAGCCCTGGGACGCGTCCAGTGGGCGTTTGTTTCCGAGCGTATCAAGTACTCCATCGGGTCTTTCGCTCCCTGGGGCTCGTATGCAGTAGCACCTTTTCCCACTGCGGAACAGCGGCGCGAGGGCGGGCGTGGCGGCAGTGTAAAGTGGGCTTGCTCTGCTCCGGAGACCGTCGATGCTAATTCTGAGAGGTGGTCAGGTAGCCGGTCAATTCCATGAGAAACAGCGCTTCCCCGCGTCCCTGCCGGTCATCTCGATACCGACACGGATCCAGGGTGGGCTTCCGGGCGCAGAACTGCATGCTTGCGGGGGTAGGCACCTGTGGTGTTTGTATTTCTTATCGTACGTCTCACGAGCCGGACGGCTGCGGTGGGACACGACATGTCAGTCGTGGTTGACTCTGCATGGATGGCGCTTTGCGGCA
Organism: Boletellus ananas; assembly: GCA_038089895.1. Classification (NCBI taxonomy): domain Eukaryota; kingdom Fungi; phylum Basidiomycota; class Agaricomycetes; order Boletales; family Boletaceae; genus Boletellus; species Boletellus ananas. The sequence continues at coordinate 20,159 of JBBPLS010000017.1, read as the reverse complement.
GGGGCGTGGCTCGCGTGCTTGGTGTTATCTCTGCCACCCAGGTCGTTCCACGAGCGTGTCTCCCTGGCGGGCACGCAGGGCTGATGAGATCGACGGAGAAGCTTGTCGCCGACGTTCATGCTTGCCCTGCCGCACCGAGAGAGCCAAAGGGAGTTGTTCGAGACCACGTTCGTCCTGCAGTCCCGTCTGGCTGACTCAACAGCTCGAGATGACGGATACGCCGACGCTGACGAAGACGAACGCCGGGACAGACAGGGATCGCGAGTCCGACGCGGAAAACGATGACAGTTGTGCGAACGCGTGGGTGCGGGACCACCTCGAAAGGCAGTCGTCTCTGCTCGACGCCCAGCGCGACGCCGGCTATAAACACCAGGACGACGAGCAGGCCAGGACCAGCCCGCCATTCGACCACTCCTCTCTCGTTCACTCACCGCAGCCATGAGCACGGCACTCAAGGACATCCGCATCATCCCGCGTCGCAGCGACGAGCGGGGCCACGCAGACCACGGCTGGCTCAAGACCTTTCACACGTTCGCGTTCGCCAGGTTCGTCACCCATGCACGTCCGAATCGACCCCGCGAGAGCCAACGATACCATACCCCAGCTACAGCGACCCTCGCCACGAGTCGTTTGGCGCACTGCGTGTCCTCAACGAGGACCGCGTCGCCGCCCGCACCGGGTTCGGCACACACAGTCACCAGCACTATGAAATATTCTCCTATGTCATCGACGGCGAGATCGAGCAGTAAGCATCTCCCCCCCGACGACGCGGCGGGCCGCTGATCCTTGCGCAGCCAGGACTCGATGGGCAACACGGAAGTCCTCTCCCGTGGCGCACTCCAGATGACGTCCACAGGCACGGGCATTTCGCATTCCGAAAAGGCACACGGCGGAAAGGAGGTCCATTTCTGCCAGATCTGGGCCTCGCCCCGTCCAGGCCAAGGTCGGGGCAAGCCCGCCTACTTTACGAGGTACGTTCCTCTGCCCCTTCCCGGGACGAGTGTCGGTCTCATGTCGCCCCACAAGACACTTTACGGACGAGGAAAAGAAGGACCGGTTCGCGCTTGTCGTCGCCCCAGACAACTCTGCCGGGACGTCGCTTCGCAGAGAAGACGGCGGGCCTGCTCCGATCCGTTCGGAACTTCGAATGTATGCGTCCCTGATCCATCCGGGTGTCTCGCTCGTCCATGCACCCATCGGGCAGAATCAGGCCGCGAAGAAGGGCTACATTCATGTGATCCAGAAGTCCGGGTACAACCCCGGTCCAGCAAAGGGCATCGCTCTGAGGATCAGCTCCCAGCTCGGCGGATCACAGACCGAGCTGCGGGAGGGAGACGGAGCATACTTGGCGTACGAGCCAGGCGCTGAGCTTCGAGTTGAAAACAACAGTCAGGGCGTTGCGGAGGTCTTGCTCTTTGATCTCGAGTGAGCGATGATGTAGACGGCCTTCTTCTGTTCGCTGTAATGATATTGTAGTGCGCTTGTCATACGTGATCATCTATGCATCCTAGTATATTGCCATCGTCATCTTCCAGAGCATCAGGGCTGCGTGCTTGCCTTCTCACGTGCGACAAGAGTTTGCACGTCCAGTGGCATCTTGGCGTCAGGACACGTTCGTGCTAGCCCCGGAAATACAGCACGGACGTTGCCCCGACGACAACCGAGTTCTCCTTGGGACCCTTTGGCACGCACGACCGGACTTCCTGATAGCTTCGGCGCAGAGTGTTTCTTGGCAAGCGCCTCTGCCATGCACCCAGGCTCGTGGGTTCGCGGGAGCGAGAGGAAGCCGATGCGGACAGGGGAATGTGTAGCCATGAAGGGTGGTCAGTGGAAGAGGAAAAAGCCCATGATACGAGGAGCATCAAGCGCTTCGAGAGCATGCCGAGCATTGGGCAGGCGAAATGGAAGTCGGTCGCTGCGGGGTCGCCTGTGTCTGGGAGAGGGAAACGGTCGACGGGCACGACCGACCGGTTGACGCATGGCAGGACCGAGCAAGACATTCGGGTGTCTGAAGTGGACGAGCTTTCGCGCGAGCGCCAGCGACTGGCCGAAACGGTGCGTGATGCTAGAGGGTTCCAGGAGTAAAAGCCAGGACGAGCGTCGACGAGTACACCACGAATATCCACGATCGAGGACGTGTGCAGAGACAACGTTGAAATACAAGCACTGACGCATTCTCTATGTACTTCATGCAAGCCACTCCTTCATGTACCTCAGGACTGCCATTTGAACGATGTGGACCGTCTCGTCCACGAGGCCATTGCGAGTGAGCAGATCCGAGTGGTGGAACCCATTTCCCTCATAAATCGGCTGCGTCATCGTGTTCGGCTTGTTGAGACCATCCGCAGAAACAGTCACTTCCCGCCAAGGATCCCCTACAGCATACCTCGTCAGCGTGAACCCAAGAGGGAACGGAAACATGATATGCACGAAGACCGTTAGCAAAGAAGAGCCTGTCCACGCTGACGTTCCAGCCTTTATACACGCTGTTCACCTGCTCAACGGATGGCGATGGTGGAGAAGAAAACTTTTCCGGGAACATGTCAGCACATTGTCTCTGGCGCCGACATCGTCAGAACACGTTTCTTTCGTCGCAGCGGACCGACGTGAGGACGCACCTCGCCATACAGCGGCTTTAGAATTCGGCTCACGATCGCCGGTTGGTCGGGAGGGGGACCATATTGGTACCACCCCACTTGGTTGCACACCATCCAGAACCATGACCGAACACTATTGTTGACCGCAACATTCGTATAATTCAACGAACTGGCATTGTATGTGCCAAGACATGTCCTACATCCAATATCAGCATCTGGAGCACCATCTGACAATGTAGCTTACTCCGTGTCTGTGGTACCGCAGACTGAGTAAATGTGTGAGCAATTGTCAGATTCAGTTTTGACCAGCTCCAAACGACTTACGGTGTGAATAATATGTGGTGTTCCAGAACGATCCCCAAGCAGAGATGGCATGCTCAACGCCCCACCCGCTCGGAGGTGCACTCACACCATCCCTTACCTCCAGGGCATCGCAAAACTGATAAAACATTGCGTTGGGACCGCTGTCAGGCTGCAAGTGCTGCCAGTCAAACAAGTTTTGTTGCACTGCATTGTTGTATCGTCGGCATCGAACTTGGTCAGACGAAGCAACTCGACTCACATGCAGCAGCAAAGTCCTCGATGTGCGTCAGACTGCCAAGCCCATAAGCCTCCTTCAAATCTTGCAGAACATCCGTGTTGTTTTCGGCATAGTTCTTGTCAAGGTATCCGATCACCGCTTGCACGTCCGAGGAACAATTCCGTGGCATATATTCTCGGATAGGCGTGAAATACGCATAGTAATTCCTATTCGAATTAAACGTGGATCAGAGCCAGGAAAAGAGTGTACACAAAACGACACCCACGTCTCCGCTTGCACGACAGCCGACGATGCATAACCTGCACGAAACACCCCCGGCTTGCTATTTGAGGCCAGTCAATACATTCATTCAATTCAGGCCCAAAGGCACACATATTCTCACTTTTCCATCGTCCAGGCCGTCAGTGCACCTACAGATGTTCCTCTTCACTGTTGGCTCGACGACGACTCACACCCTACCTACCAGAATAACTTCCACCGACCAATACCCACGGAGTAGTGTCGTGCTTAACATTGTCACCACCGGGCATAGGAAGGTCGACAGTCTGGGCAAAGTAGGCGAGGTCGTCGATGGCTTGCTGGATTGTCAGATACTCGAGACTCTGTGAGGTGAGGTTGGGATAGGGATTCGAGAACCCGAAGAATCGGTGCTCGATGAGGACGGTCGCTCCATGTTGCTGCTGTGCAATCAGGCCATTGATTGTCACATTCGTGAGGTAGGCTAGATACCCTGCGAAAACACGAGATGATTATGTGGGCTAGGAGGTCCCGAGAGACATACCATCCGCATTATCCTCTCCGGGGGTCATGAGTATGATAGGGCCCCCTGACCCCGTTTTCATAAGCACCTACCGTAGACGGAGAGAAGAAAGCGAAGGATACCAGGTTGATAAAACTCCAAGTTGATCCAGTATCGTTGCTGGAACGTGCCAAGACTCGGGTCGTTGTGGTCAATGAGTTGATCAAAGTAGTACACGGTCGTGAGTGGGGGCCGAGTGGGTCCATCTACGCTCACGATCAACCGCTCGTCGATAGAGAGCTTGGGGAGAAGAGGTCTTCCGGGTAGCCCTCTATTTCGAATCACGGCGTCAACAACGGAGATGAAGAGTAATGCTCCTAGCAAGATAGTGAGCATCATCTCTTCCAGAGGGAGACAGAGAAGTGGCGAATACTCGCCTGCTACGCGACCGGCATTTTAAGTCATCGATCCTGGCTCACACAGCAAGACGGCCATGGGGGAGCTAGCCAACTATTAATATCTCTGTCAAGGTTGTCAAACGAACTGTCACTGCTACCGCTGACAACGAGCAACCAGTGCGGCGGCTTGAGAAAGCCTTCGACGAGTACATGCTTGTGTCACATAAATTATCCGAGCGGGTAGAGATCTTCGAAGTAAATACCTGCCAACATCCTCGGCACTCATCAACTGTTTCAATCCATTGAACGATCTGAACAATCGTGTCAATTCAGGTTGTATAAAGAATACCAAACTGTTGCTCACGACTTTTGTTTTCGAGTGGAAATTACACAAATATCGAGACTGGGTGCTCGCGTCAGGCTCAGTATCAGAACTTGTGCTCTAGCCGGGCTAGCATTAGGCACAGGAATGGACAGCCTCGATGATAACCGAGGCACCCTTCGGTGCGCGTGACCAGATCCCCGCGTGGTCCCGGAGCAGAGTATTATTTGGCGGGTGCGTTTGTCATGCGGCTTTGTAGGGCTTGTGGATAAAGTTGGGAGGCCATCATGCGACATACTAGTGGGTTCCAATTCACTACATGCGACCTCGAACAGACGCGGGGATTTTTGAAAGGCGCACCTGTACGACAAATCCGGCAGGTACGGTGCCACTTACATGGAGGCTCGAGCGATTACAAGGTGAATAATTGATGGAATGCTGCCAGTCTTCAGAACTGCGTAGGACCCCTTCTTTACGAGCCTAGGTCATGAATGTGCGTGCAGTCGGACAATTAGGGCACCCTTCGGTGGTGCGACTTTGGCAAGGGACCGGAAGCTGGCACCGTCGGTGCCGACAGGATGACAAGAAGTGTTCAAGGACGAGTGGAGCGATCTGGCATAGCCTCAATATAACCCGAGATCCTGCCGCGAGTTGGATGCATGCAAGTTACTTTTGAACCCATGTGTGTTTGTTGATTCCCGAGAGTGACGGTCTCGATGGGGATACGATCTCCATTCAGGTCAAACGGAAACCGTACTGTAGATATTTACGCCAGCCAAGAGCCTAACGTATCTCCACACGGATATTGCCAGATGTCATAGTCCGCCAAGGTTGCCGCCAAAAATGCGAGTCGCGTACAGCCAACAACAGCCTAAGAGCTAGCGTGCCTTTCGTTGGCATGACACAATAGAACATTCACAGCGCACAGCATTCAATTATCGATTCGCGGACCAGTTCGATACCAAACTTGGGGCCCTTGGGCGAGCAGGCGGTAATGATCGGCTGTAGGCACGTGGGGGCAGCTCGAAATATGGCACTCTTCATATCGTCTACCTGTTCGCGACCAGAATCCCCAAGCTGATCTGCTTTCGTGATGATGGCCTGTAGCGTGAATCTTGTTCCTCCGGACCGCTGAACTTGTGCATCCAACTCGGCCAGCATGGCTTCATCCGTGGCCCGCAAGCCATGGGGGGCAGAGAATAGTATGTATATTCGTCGAAGCCTGGCGTACCATCGATTGGTGAAGGTCCAAATATGATATAATGAGTCACTCACTCCTCGCGACTGGCAACATAGTGATTAAACACGGCGCCCCATTCCGTGCGCCCTCGTGAACCGTATCCCGGCGAGTCAACAACAATCAGCTTACCGGGATGGGGGCCAACCCTGAAGAAGTTCAAAGCTTGGGTCCGACCCTGCGAGCTCTCTTTGAACTACAATACGAGAGCAGAAAATGTTACTGACAGCCTTTTTGCTTGCGAAAAGCAGGTCTTTACGTCCGAGAACAGCGTTAAGCAGCGACGATTTGCCTACGTTTGCTCTTCCTGATGAATACTTGTTAACGAACGCATAGGAACGCCAGACAACGCGGGCTTACCAGTGACAATCACCTTGTGAAGCAGGAATTAAAATCATAGTGGGATGAATGATCCTAACTCACTTCAGGCAGTCGACTGAATCGCGGGAACGAGTCTGTATTCGTGACGGAAGCAAGAAACTCAGCAGAGCCCGATGGCTGAAACACAGTCTTCGAATTCGTGGAGGCGTTCCTTGCTAGCAATGAATCCCGAATTGCGCGACGACAGGGCAACAGCCACGACATGGCAGAGCTACTAGAGCTGGCTATTTGGCCCTGTTAGCTCTCAAAGCCCTTGCCAAACATATGCAAACTCGTCCAAGGACATCCTGCGATGGATCCGCTGGCCGGTCAGGATGAATCGACTACTACCGACGACAACGCATCACAGACCACTGAAGACGACCCACAAGTTCCAGATAATCTGCCTCCCGTTCCCGTTCCACCCCCATCTGTTCCGCCTGTGCCGCCAGCCGCTCAACCTCCCCCTGCTCATCGTGAACGACCAAATTACCAGCTCAGACATACTCTTCGGGGACACACTCAATCTATCTCGGCTGTCAAGTTCAGCCCTGATGGGACAATTCTCGCGTCCTGCGGTACGTTCCCCTTTTTGTGTCTGTGTCCTCGTTCCCTTAGGGATTTATCTATATAGCCGCTGACAATGTGATCAAAATATGGTCCTCGTTCACCGGCGAGCTGATACGCAACCTGAACGGCCACACAAAGGGGCTTTCCGACATTGCCTGGTCCACAGACGGCGTGTATCTGGCGTCCGCCTCGGACGACACGACCATACGGATATGGAACGTGGACACCGTGCGTGCATCCCTCTCACGAGTAAAACCCGTCTCATGTAAGAGAAAAACGCGTCGTAAGCTAGGGCCTGACCACGAAACACCTCCGTGGCCACACGAGCTTCGTGTTCTGCGTCAACTACAGCGTCGCGTCCAACCTACTCGTATCCGGTGGCTGCGACGCCGACGTCCGGATTTGGAACATTGCCCGAGGTGTCTATCCCCGTTTCTCGAGAAAAAGGGTTCTCTTCATCCATGTTATACTCACCCCTCTCCCCACATGCAGGGAAATGCACAAAGACCCTGAACGGCCATATGGACTACGTTACCGCTGTGCATTTCAATCGAGACGCCTCCCTTATCGTTTCCTGTGCGCTCGATGGATTGATGTGAGCCGCCGTGCACATTTGTCCCGCTCCGTCCTATCGACTCGGAGGGGCCTCACTTTATGTGTTTACTCGCACAGCCGAATCTGGAACACTGCCACGGGGAAATGTCTCAAGACGCTCACCGAAGGCAATGACACCATATGGTAGGTGGTCTCGACTACCTTTCCCCTTTCCCCTGCTCTCCGATCTGACGACTGTTAGTCAACACGTGCAGTTCTCCCCTAATTCGAAATACATCCTATCGACGGCGCACGACAGCGCCATCCGCCTCTGGGACTATCACACCTCTCGGTGCCTAAAGACGTACATGGGTCACAGGAACGAAAAGTATTGTATCTCGGCCTGCTTCAGCGTCACGGGCGGAAAGTGGATCGTGTCCGGCAGCGAGGACAACAAAATCTACCTTTGGGACCTCCAGAGCCGTGAAATCGTACAGACATTGGAAGCACATTCTGGTACGCAATATATACACGCGTGCACCTCTATGTGCGCGTGTGTGATGCAACCGAGGAGTCGTGCTCACGAGAAATCCTCCCAGGTATCGTCGTTGCTGTGGCCGTGAGATGCCCGCTCAATAGAGTTGTAAAGAAATAACTGAGCGATATTTTTTTGTGCGCAGACTCATCCTCAACAAAACATGATAGCGTCTGGTTCGATAGAGCCAGACTTTGCGATCCGAATATGGTCAGATCGGGAGCCACCCGTCTAAAAACCTGTCAGAACTACTGTATATCCAACGTATATCTTGGTTGCCTGTACTATGTAAACCATGCGCGTCGTCCAAGCCGATATACATGAGACTGCAATAAAAATTACATGTGGAAAAAACAGAAACTTCGTGCGTTTTTAGTCACCATCCCGTCTTCACACAGGCTTTGCGTTGAGAAGGTCTTTGAGATCCAAGTCGGAGCGAGGCACGACACAACTTCGTCAAGAAAAGTTTGGAGTCCAGTGACGTTCAACTCACCCTTAGCCACCTCCTTGTCTGCGTCCGAGAGTCCGGAATCATGGGCCTCCAAGAAAGCGTCGACCTCATCCATCACCTGATCGTCGTCTTCTCCATGGACCATGTCCAAATCGCTGTCACCTTCGTCATCCTCATCTCCCGCGTCGTCGATCGCGAACGGTGTTCTCTCCATGAATGCTGCGTTGACCGCCTTGACATGGGGCATGGGCGAGAAAGTGGTTGACGATGATGACGACGCCAGCCCGGGGCCAGCTTCTTCGATGATGAGGGTCGACGAGGAAGCGTATGACGCTGCTAGGGTGCTCGAACCGTCGGCCACGGACGTCGACGTCGGGGCAGGCGAGACGAGCGACTCGCGCGCCTTGGGTTCCTCCAGCTTGGTATACCGCCCAATCGTGGGCCGGTAAACGACCTGGTGCTTTCCAATCGTCTTTCCAAGTTCGTCGCTGAACTTGTGGAACATCCTCTTGTTGTCTTCCGTCGCGATGTTGGACCAGAGATCTTCCAAGAAGCCACCGCCAGAGGTGGGGAGTTCTAGGTCAGGGACGTACTCGAGCCTGAACGACGCCGACAAGTCGGTCTCAAAGAACGATTCTAGGATTTCGTCCGCCAGGACGACCATTCGGAAGCTATTGACTGCAATCAGCAAGGTCATTTCAGGTCTGCTGCACCATACCGCACGTTGCAAGATTAAGATACGGTTGGTTATGTCCTATTTGCTGCGGCTCCATTTTCCCGGTCTCAGTGTTTATTTCTTGTGGTAAGAGGGTATCACCATACTCAAAGGCGTTTGTCATAAAGCGACTGACGGCCCCTAAATAAGCGTCACCTATTTCGTGGCGGAAAATGAACTACGGGTACTGCCATTAGTTGACTGAACAGCGTTCCGTCAAACTCACCAGGAATGATTCCGACAGTGTCAGAACTTCGTCCTTTGTCAAATATCCGTCTTTGTTCTTGTCATGCAGGTTGAAGAACCATTCTATGTTGTCCATCAAATCATTAAACATTACGCCATCCAATCCAGATACTAGATCCTAGTGCCAAAGTAAGCATTGCGAACGCTAATTCGGCCGCGGGACCCACCTGAAATGATAGGGACCCTTTACAAGAAGTATCCCAAAAGTAAAAAAGCCTATCAATAAGTTCATGCTCTGCGATCTCGCGATCGACGCGTTGCTAGCCCAAATGGCATGTCAACTAGGAAACACCAGGAAAAGAGGTCCACATACCTGAAATCCGTTGATGACGATCTTCTCATCTCGTGCCCAGCTTAACACCTCACTCAGGAACACCCTGAAAGTCTTGAGTTCAATTCTTGTCTCAGGTCTTTCTTGTATGTTGTCTGTGTTAACAAGCAGCGAAGACGAGGGTGCGACAGCCGGTGGGGGCGGTTCCACACACATCGCTTTATACAGCGCATCGTAGATTAAACCCGCCTGCTCCTTTGTAAACCTTGCAAGTGTCTTTAGATTCCGAACAGCAGACCGCTTTGAGAAGGTCTCGATGCTATTAACAACTTCGTTACGGTATTTGCGCCGCTCAGAGAGAATTGTTTCGTCAGTTATCACTGCGAACTCGCGGAACGATACTAGGAGGAGTTCCTGAAAACGTGTGATTGCACGTGTCCTCGGGTCCGATGAATCTGGGTGTGCCGAGTCTCCAAGAGATGCAAAATATTCTCTCATAAGGCTGCAGAGAGTTGTAGATGCTGCCTCTGCGTGGCACAGCGAGACGAGCTCACTTTAAGAACCCTCCGTCATCCTGAATTTGCAACAATTTCTCCCCATTGATCTTGAGGATGGCTAAGGAAATGAAATAAGAGGTGGTCGAGTCAAGGTCAAAGTAACTGACCAAGTCTGTGGAAACATTAACAGCGAACTCCATCACAGGAGTCGACAGAAATCATACCCAACCTGAAACAACACTTTCGGGCCCATGCAGAAGAAACAATCTACTATCCGGAAGGCGAATACCATCGGCATGCTGTTGATGTATCTTATAGAGAAGAATTAGCTAGTGGGCTAAGACGCATCTACGTCAAAAATTGCACTGACAGACTTAAGAACCACGGCAGAGAAGCTACTGACAGCTGTACGTCAACAGCCAAAAAGTGATCATGTATCATAGGGAGACACCGCATGACCAATGACTCAAAGACCCTCTGGTCGAGGAGTGTTCCGTGCATAGTTGGACTAGTGGGCCATTAATCTAAATAGGTATCCATCTAGTTGCAGACGCACCTATAGTATCCAGGCAAAAGACGATCACACAAGACTTCAAGAAGCCAGAAAGTCTGTTCTTCTGACATGTAACTGAAACCTCTCGATTGGCTGATGAGAAAACGTAGAACGTAATGCGTACATGAGAACCGCCGCGGCGAGGATGTTCATCGCCTATCGAAAATGTACATTGCATTAAGTAACTAGAATCTGATACACTGACATACCTGACAATACCCCACCTCGGGGTTCTTGAACGAATAAGCCTGCAAGACACGACGAAGAGCACTGATTCCTTCCTCTGATTGGTACCCAGCATACTCTGGAAGACTACGATGTAGATCTTTCTCGATGTCTTCGAAGCTGGTGCTCTGCTTGCCCTTGGTATCCTCAACAAGTCGAACATACAAACCTGGGTTGGTATACCGGAGGTAGAGTGACCCCGATAGAGTTTCCCAGATCTCGCCGCGGAGTCGGTTCGGTAACCCTACCTGAACAAGTCGCGTGCACTGGGGGTACCTCAACAGAGTTAAATTCCGACCATGTGCTGTTCCAGGTGTCATCATCGACATAACCCGAAGCAAAGCACTTACCCCGCATGTATGTTGTCCAAAGTTTGATTTTTGAGGCTTCGCGCAATCTAGCCGTGCTCAGGGTGTGAATAACACGCAAAGGTAAAGTCTCACTTCTTCGGATCGCCAGGAAACCTGAACCTCAGGCCTAGACCGCCATGAAAGTCGGCTCCCGGTGTCAATGATCCTTCCTTTCTCTCTGCTATCAAACTGCCGTCCTCCCGCTCCTGGTCAGCCACTGATGATGTTGTCGATATGAGTGCTTCTGAGTAACAAGTCTTGACGAATCCTTTCACAGCTTTCATTTGACCGCGCTGAAGCTCCGCTTTCAGAGCTTCGCGTAGGAGAGCACAGAACGTGTCCGCCGTTGGCCGCAGAGAAGTCAGTTGGACGATCTACCGAAAGTTGTCAGCCACGACGCGTGAGCGTAGACAATGACTCACGATCTTCATGCCGTGCCAAGTCGACAAACTAAGTGCATAGACACCGGCCCGAGCATTGAGTCGCTCGACGCGCCGTACGGTTGACAGGGGTAGGGTGAACCGGACTGATTTGCGGTCTAGCGAAGAGAACGCGAGATAGGGCGGAACGAGGTGCAGTTTCCCCGCCTAGAACGACACCGTTCACTCAACCTCCCGGAGGGGGCCACTGGTCGACTCACATATGCATCCTCGACACCCTGTTCACCCAAACTAAGCACAGCATTGATGTCCATCTTTTCGGTCTCCGGGACATCGCGCACATCACTATCCATGGGAGACGGCGTAGCTGGTGCTTCAGGGATCGAGAAGAAGAGATGGAGCAGCTGGTCCCTGGTGGGCTCCTTGAAGTTCCGCAGTTGGGTTGATATCGTGGACATGGTGTGTAACGACGGAAGTAGTCTCGACCGTAGTACTCTCTGTCACCCTCTGCGAGTATGCAGTGACCGTGGCGTAGACGACTTGCTAATTGCAACCTGAGCCAGTTCCAGCCTGGGATTGCGACGTTGACAAGCGAGGACGGTGTTGGTTGAGGGGCAAGTGTGAGTCCAAACTAGGAAGCTTGTGGTCCTACTACAAAGTACAACTACTACTTGCTCCGCACCACCAGTTTCTGTCACCAGAACCGATTGCTCTCTGGCGGAAGACCGCCTGCGGTGCGAAGCATCACTACGTTCGAGGATAGACTAGACCACTGTCGTGACGCCATGGTCAAATCAAGGTACCGCTAGCGCAAACTCGGGCCAGCTCACCCCGTTGCCTATGAACACTTGCGCTCTCTGCGCCACCAACATGTCGACTGCTTGTGCAACGAACGTCTGCTCCCAAGTCAAGGTCAGGTCTCGATTACTTCCGATATACTCCCATCCGCCGAGATCATACAGGCCCCCCTTGAGGTCCGCAACCCACGAGTCAGCCCCATTCGTCATAATATAAACGTATTCAAGGGGCTCCTGCGACTCTTCCCGCACCGTCTTGACCTTCTCGACGATCTGCTCCATGCTAGGATAACAGTGGCCCATGTAGGCCTTGTGATTCTCCGACGAAAGTCGAGGGTCAGAGTGGACCTGATCATACTTGTCACGCAGCTCCGGAAAGGAATTGAACGCGTTCCAGTCCGCGTTCCATCTCGCAAGAAAATTGCAGTGCTCAGTAAAGTCACCCCTTCGCACATGGATCGCAAGCAGCCCGGCCATGACCTCGTCGGCTCTGAAACCCTGTCCCTCTGGCCAGTACGACGCAGGTGGGAAAATTACTTCACGGTTTGCTCCAAAGGCACCGTAGATCGGGGTGACCACCCCCACTGCGACAAGACAGGCAACTTGGACATGTAAGGCCAGATGCTCAGAAGGCGGTCTTTCTGAGCGTACACCCTGCAAAGGTTCGATGTCTGCCTGGTAGTGTAGTATAGCACTAGGAACGCACATGAAATTGAATATTTGCTTGTCTGCAGATGTCTCTTCAAACTGCAAGCAAGGATCCTCGATCGACGTGATCTTCTCTACCCATTTATCGATGACAAATTTGACCGTGTCTGAGTCGCCCCAGCCACGCACATCGGATAACCGCAAGATGGTCGGGTTCGGGCACACAATGTGGAAGAAATCCTTGTGGACAGCCCGGAGGATGTTATCGCCCGGAGGCAGCACCCCGCCCGCCAGCGGTCCTTAACGTTTAATTGTATTCAACACTTTATACTGCCCAGTAAAAAGGGAGATTTACCATCGATCAACGCGGTCAGGGGGATGCGGGATGGAGTAAGCCTCCCATTAAGATGGGAATATGGTCTGCCGTCCACGGCCCAGGTATAGTCGTCAAAGACAAAGCTAAGGACTAGAGTAAGAAACGAGTCTTCTTGATTCGCGAGGCCACTGACGAGCGATTGGATGCGTAAGCGATAATGTAGTTTAGGATGTAATCTTGCATTATATTTCCTCATCCTACTCCTGCATCGATTATGGGCAAAGTTCGCAGCAAAGCAAAACTGTTCACACCTGATGGGTGATTAGGTGACCAGAGGTACTTGGCATCTGAATGCTCGTAGGGTTGGTAATGCGGCAGCTTCAGCTCCAGTTCGTGGTACTGTGGGTATAATGGCGGGTAGCGACCATACAGCAGTAAGGAACGGATGAGGCTGCGATTGAATGGAAATGCCACGAAGATAAATATTGCGACTGCAAGGAGCACTGCGATTCGCGAGTCGAGTGATGTGAACGCTGAAGTTCGACATTCACCGATGCCGGAAGGGAGGAGGGATATGTTTCATTCAGATGGTCAGCTTAACTCCACCTACATGTGGCCGAGTCAGGCCTGTACATGATAGTGTCACTGCGCCGCAGCCAACGGGAGGTGATAATCACTTTGATTCTGTGAGGTGGAGCGTGCGTCTGTAGCCGGCAGGCCTCCTAAATGATACCCCTTGAGATATATCTGGCATCTCGAGCCAGTGTCTACGGCGATAGGGAGATTTCGGGACGAGATCCGTGATTTGGCCACGCGCCCATTCGATGTTCATTCCTTTTCGGAGGGGGTGAAAACAAGATAGTTCTCGGGAATCCCAACCTGAGCGTCCGAGGACCGGGCGATGAAGGATCCGAGTGGCAGTTACGAAACGCCCACAATGCGCAGCACCGGCGACTTGACGTTCTCCTTCACGCACAAGCCACGTTTAAACGACTTTGATGCTCAGGAGCGAGTCATCAATGCTCTGGAACGTTTCTGAACCAGCAAGATCTGGAAACGTTGACCCACCATAGCCATTCATATGAAGCCTCTGCTAAATGATATTCCACAGCCCGTAGCAGAAGACTAGTAATATTTGGAGCTGCAATTTCGGGATTGCTGAGGTCCGTCCCTGAGAGTGTTCACTGATTCCCAGCAGTCCCACTGGATGGGTAGCAGAGCCCAAAACCATTGCTAGTCATAAGCATCGACACTAGTATGATATCCCCCGCATGAAACCACTATTGTAAAGTGAGCGCGTAGATCCCACCCCCAGGAAGATAACCCACGTAGTCCCTAGAGTGGCCGTATGATGGCATTATCAATCCGTAAGGTATTAACGTTCATCAAGGCACCTCGTCGTCACCAGAACCTGATCGTTTCGGGCCCGAACCCCTGCGCCATGCGTAGCATCGCCACGTTAGATGTCAAACTAGACCACTACCGCGGCAGATTCAGCACACGAGTCGTCGTCGGAACGCAAACCCTCACCCCATTTCCAATAAACACTTGAGCCCCCTGTGCAACATACATGTCCAAAGCCTGTGCCACGAACTTCTGCTCCCAGGTCATTTTCAAATCTCGGCTGCTACTGACTCGATCCCAACTCATGTCTTGCGCAAGCGCGGATTTGAGTTCCTCGACCCATGGTGTCTGTCCGTTTGTCATAATGTACAGATATCGGAGAGGGCCCTCGGCTTCTACCCGGACTTGCTTGACCTTCTCGACAATCTGTTCGATTGATGGATAGCAGTGGCTAACATAGAGCTCTATATTCTCCGTTGACGTTTTGCCCCCACCACCATCAGTTGGCCGGTCAAACTTGTCATGAAACTCAGGAAACGAATTGAACGCGTTCCAGTCCGCACCCCACTCGGCGAGGTGCACACAGTGTTCTTCAAAGTCTCCGCGGCGGATGTGAACTGCAAGCAGCCCGGGGATGTGAGCGGGTTTGATTTCCTCCTGAGAACCAAATAATTCTGAAAAGAATGTTTTCGGCGGTCCAGATCCGAAAAGACGTTGATTCTTCTTGTAAGCATCGTGAACAAGTGACGACCATCCCCAGTGCGTAGATACCGGCGACCCTGCCAGGTAGGGCCAAATAGTTAACATCCGCTTCTTTTGACCAAGTATCCTGTTTGACGTCCATAGGTCGTTCAGACATCAGGACATAACATGCCAAAGCAAATAGTTGCGTACCAAATCTCAAAAATTTGATTGCTCCCGGGATCTATCATGAGGCATGGGTCTTCGACCGAGTTGATCGTTTCTACCCATTTTTCGAACACATAAGCGGCGGAGACGTTGTCACTGAACCGCATCTCATCCGTGTTGACATCTGACACTCGTATGACCGTCGGACTTGGACAAACTTTGTGGAAGAATTCTTTGGAAACCGAGAGAAGGGTATTGTCGCCAGGAGGCCATGGGCCACCGACCATTGAACCTGTAGACGACGATGAATTTCCAAAACCGAACAGGGGATGATGCTTACCACCCAAGAGGGCAGAGAGGGGTATGCGCGATGGGATTAACTTCCCGTTGTACTCTGAAAAGAGTGAACCATCCGGGTTCCAAACGTAGTCATCAAACACAAAACTTGGCGCCCCGCGACCACAACATTAGACTCCGTTCGCAAAATGACAGGGGAGTGAAAGACAGACGGAAAGCTGAAGAAACTCACGATCGATTGGTGGTGTGGGCGAGCAAACCCATCATGACAAAGTCTTGCATGACGTTCCCCCAGCCTGAACCTAGAATAGGACAGTGGATAGGAAGCGCAGCAGTGCAAAGCAGCGTTCCTGAGCTTACTGTGAGCGTGGTTTGCAGCAAAGAAGTATTTCACATCCTTGCGCTCGTATTCTTCGTAGTGCGGTAACGACTGTTCCTTTGCTCTTACACTCGTGTATAGTGGAGGAAGTCGTGGCCCCAAAAATGTTTGCAGTATGTCGTGCCAGCGTACGTAGAAAAGTAATCCGATGGAAGACAGCAACAGGATGATAAGGAGCCTGAAACCTCGTCTGGTTAATCGGTAAGACGCCATTAGTGGGAAAGGGTTGGGGAAAACGATGTGGGAGCGGCCAAGCAGTGCGCACGTTCCTTTGAGGGAAAACGAGGCCGTGATTGGCCAAACGGAGTCCGATTGGTACGGCGAGCGAAGAATCACCGCATGCCGGAACATTTGATGGTGAATGCGAGTCAGTACTTCTGACTAAGAGAATGAGTAGCCAGACTCCAAGCAAGGGCGTAGTACCGACTAGATTTCTCAGGCTCGCGCCAGGAGGACACGACGCAACGCCATCATTGGAGGAACCGATCAGACAAGGACTGGCCAGCCAGGCGCCCACGAGGTTGACCCTCCGCCCACAGGCTGCGGGTGCGGCGCGTGGCAAGTTTTCGCGACCAAGCCTTGACCTAGAAGCCTTGCTCACTACGCACCGTCTTGCAACCGCTTGATTGGTATATACAAACAGCAGACTCGCAGGCAGATGCTAGTAGAGCTTGGGTAGTCGCTTGGTGGCGTATTTAAAACATGGATGCATGCCACATCACACTCGCGAGCTTGCAACCTGTCAGCGAGGATTCCTCGCGACACGCTACAAAACCATCTGATCTTGAAATATTGGCTCGGTATGTGCAACGAATTTTCGCCCCCGCGTGTGGACGGACCACCGGCTGAGTTGTAGTTTGCACTCATCGACCGCAACACCCAATCTCGGCACATTTCAGCAGTAATTCTATCAAACTAGCATATTTTCTCAGGTCTCCCCACGGAAGGCGGGCGCTCATGAACGTAGGCTTGGTCGGCTTATCCGGGCAGACAAAACGCCGTGGGTATGTTTATTGTAGAACCTCACGATTCACATGATATCGGTGCTGTGAAGATTGCCTCACGAACGCTACAGTCTGGACCGACTCCTTGACCTCGCAGCCGGTCCGAATGCACCAGCAAGCGAGTGGGGTCTCGGGAACGTCGTCAACTCCTGGGGGCCGTTCTGGAACAACACATATTATTATCACTGTAAGTCGCGGAGGCGGGGCAGTCGGTCAAAGTTGAATTTGACAATACACACATGCTTATTAGTGTGTGACACCATAGATGCGGGGTGGTCCTTTTGGATCACAAGGTATTCCAGAATGCTGACACGGGTCCGTCGTTGTGCGCAGAACGTGCCTCGGAGCATACAACGCCAGTTCGTTGAATTATACGAACATTACCATAAGCAACGGGGATTGGTCCTGGTCCTGGATGGTCTGCAATCAAGTCAGGTGGTACCAAGATGGGCCCCTTCGGGCCACCCTACGATTGTGAGTCGGATTCTACAGCCCATATAGTACTTTGAAGTGCGTTCCTGTGTGTGTCCATTATCATGAGGGGCCACGTCCTGATGATATGTAGATCAGAGGCAATGCATCGACATGTTCCCAGACAAGCCATGGAGGCTGGAACCTCGACTTGGATAGACTCTTAGCCAACGGTCTTCGTATGTCGCTCACCCCCGCTCCTCGTTGAATTCTCTGACGATGTGTAATATAGGCGACCCTTGACACCCGGGGGTGACTATCTCTGCGGACGGTTTCGACAAGCCTAGTACGACGCCTCAACCGGTTTACGCTGTTCAAATTGTAGCCCTCGATGAAAACGTGGTTCGCGTGACACTGGATACGACAAGGAAATGCCGAGCGCGGGCTTGTGTACACATCATTTGTAGAACATTTACTGTGACTTTATTAAAATATGTAATTCGGTGCTGTAGTTCAGGCCTTCGCGCCGAGTGTACTCCGAGTTGTGCGGTGCAGTGCGGAGAGGAACTGACCTTCAAGTTGGTGCTCAACTAGCTAAGCGATCCGATACCGTAGCAAGGACGCTGAGCCTGAGGCTGGGGCGGCGCACACCAAACAGATTGCTACATACGTCCTCCTATCCTCGTCTTGCTACAGCCTGCCACCTCTGGTCATTACAGTATCATACTCTGAGTCTCGGGCCCGGAGTCGACGACCCGGACACGCTTTGCATGCTTGTCTAACAGTGCACGTCCCGCTACCCTTGTCTTGCTATCCCGTCCCTTGTCCGACTCTGGCGTGTCAGATTTAAGCGAGACTGGTCCCGGTCGCCAGCCATGCCTACTATGACCCGGACGATCAGGTCCGGATACCAAATGGACAATGACCACCCACTACCGGCCCACCACTTGAGGACCCCTGCGACTCGCGATCTGAGGTGCAGAGGACACTAGGCGACGAGTCGACGAACAGTAACTTTTGATCAGAGTAGGCGTCGACGACGCCGTCGCGTGTAGACACCCACCGAAATTCGCATTAATGATGTGCCACTCACGCACCACTGTATTCATAGATGATGATCATTCGCTAGGGTCTTTGGAACGCTCAGGTTGGCCGACCGACGAAGTCCGCGTATCCACATTGTCCCCGCCAGCGATGGCGTGTAGAGCCACGGCAGACCGGCGGCAAGCCCGGGATAGTTCCACGTGACGTAGACCCCGGAGGTGCTCAGAACGGGCAGATGGAGCCGCGTGCAACGAGTTGGTGGGGATGATGTGTACATCTTGTCGTTCAAAGTTGGCGAGCGCAAAGAAAATGAGTAGCTACCCTCAGCTATTCTCACTCATCGGCGAACACCGTGACATTGCTGCACCAGTGAGACTGGTTAGCACAAGCCTGGGTCGACAGCAGACGCCCACGAATGGGACGAGATCCGCGACCATGGGATGCGAGTGTGATAACAGAAGAACGCGAGCGGTGCCCCTGGCGAGACGCGCCAGGACACATGACACGAGAGGAAAGCACGAAGGGACTGGAGCGCGCCAGGATTCTGATTTCGGTCCAAGAAGCTGCCAAAAGGCTGTGCTTCGGCAAGAATGGTGTGATGCACCGGACTCTCAGTGGGGATTGACAGCTCACGAACATATTCAGCCAGACACTGCAGAGCGTGCTCTAATCTGATGTGAGTTTGACCATATTTTATAGTCATGCCAACGGACAGGACAGAAATGCGAATTGGTTTGCATTACCCGTAGCGTGACCGGGTACGGTCTTGTCTGATTGGCACGTCTTGTCATACATGCTTCCTCGCGTCCCACCTCACCGCGGCGGACGAGGTACGCGAGCCATCGTCGCGGCTGATGGCTCTTCGGCTAGGGCTACAAATTTTTCACAGCAACGCAGAGGGTGTAGAGATGTGACTAGGAGTCGCCTCTCACCAGCAACCACCCCGGATCCATCCAACAAGAAAAAGGACGACGAAATCTACTACTACAGACTCTCACCTACAGCGCCGTGGCACAGCAGTTGCTCTCAGATACGTCGCTGCCAAGCCATGAATAGACCGACGTACAAGAAGTCTCCGTGCCAGATTAACTACTGTTTCATCTGTCTCGCTTCACAATTTATTTAAAGCGTCAGTTGTGCAACTGGTGAGCATCCGCTACTTCTGCAGCTCCCTCTGGAAGAGATGGTGTTCACTATCTTGCTAGGAGCATTACTCTTCATCTCCGTTGCGGATGCCGCGGTTCAAGGTAGAAGGCTATCTGGAACTCCTCTTCTGCCCAAGTTCTCTATCGACGAGCAGTCGATCGTGAGCGCAGGTGGATCGACTCTGCCCCCACTCACGATCGCGTACTACTTCGATCAACTCATTGACCACAACAACCCGAGTCTTGGCACATTCCAGCAAAGATATTGGATAAACGTGCAGTTCTATCAATCTGGTATTCTTCGCTTTCTTATCTCCGTCGATGGTGGGTGCTTATGAAAACGGGGGTCAGGTGGCCCTATTATACTCTTCACTCCCGGAGAGGATAATGCTGAGGGTATGTCT
>JBBPLS010000016.1:67777-220033 GCA_038089895.1 Boletellus ananas | reverse complement strand
TGGGTCGGCTGGGTCGGCTGGGTCGACTGGAGGCCCAACCGGGCCAACCGGGCCAGCCGTGCCAACCGACCCAAACGGCGCCAACGAACACTCCCACTCACCCTCGCACACTCCCACACACCATTCTCCCTTCACTTTAAGATTGGGCATTGAAACACACGGAGCAGGCAGCTTGAGGTGTTCATTTTGGAATTCCTCAGAGGCACAACTTGCAGGGTCGTGTGCAGCTTGTTAGTGCACAGAACTCCTGTGGTAGAAGCAACCAACGATGGTACATAAAGTGTATAGCTACGCGTATATAGGGAATCTGAGTAAAGGGCACCTGGTGAGCTGGCATGGGAGAGGATACCTGACTAGGCGACTCACCGTGATAAAGATAAACTATGGATCGGCCATGTGTGCAGTAGGTGGATAGGGAGATTATTGGTTCAGAGCCTTGTGGAACCTTTAGTTCCCTGGCGTATGTTCATCTCAAAGGGGAGCATCAACGCCATTTGGTCGGCTACAGCAATGCAATATTGATTCTCCCTCCACGATTCAGTGATGTCTCCCCGACCGATTTCAGAGGGGGCTGTCCAAACCTCGACCCTCCCATTATGGCGTCCTTCAGGGTCGTTCTGGAATCGGGATTCGCAGTACAAAGCGACTGTGCGTGCTGAATGACTGCGGGACGTTGGTACCCTAGCCTTGAATTCTACTGTCATGGTGATAGTGGGGTGCCAACTATTGCAGATATTTCAATCAGTATGTTGCGTCCATTTGAAGAGGAACTGACAATCCCTTCCCCTTGGCGCTGCCTGGCTCACTTTCCGGGAGCAAATTTGGCAAATTGACGAACGCGTCACAAAAGAATGGCACGGATGACGTTGTGAGTTTATCGTCCTTGTGAGTTAACTCGAGCCAAGCACCCCACTCAACGCCACCACCTCCAACCGACTGGGCAGTCATTCTTGTTGGGCTGGTTGGGTCATTACGGCTCAATAAGATGGGGTCGACGGACATCTGGGTTTCCATCTTGCTCCTCCACGGTGTCTTGACAGCGGTCATTGTGCCCGGGTGTGAGTAGAGTGGAAGACGACGCGCATAGGGAGATGGGGGTGCCAAGGCCCTTGCTTGGCCCAGTTGGGAGGGAGAAAGATCACCAAAGATGAGATGGGCGGTTATCTTCGTGGTCCCCTTAAGGACCGAAGATGTCAGTTGGGGTTGACGAAGGAGAGGTGTCACCAACTTGCTGCACAAGATCTGCGAGAATATTGGTGAATGTCTTGCCAGACTTGAGAACCTTCACCCGCACGTGGCCTGGCGCGGAGGTGGTGGCGTGAAGGAAGTGTGCGGTGGCGTGGACGGGGTCTGGATGGGAGGAGCCGCACTGGTACTGAACACAGGCTTCGACGACGACGCCCAAGGCATAGCCTAACGCATTCCAACAGTCGGCCGACGAGGGTATAAAATAAAAGACCAGCTACCTCCTTGCGGGATGCTGGGTGCGATGTCTGGACGAGTGAAACCAAGACTTTGAAAGGCTACTCACGCTCCAACGGCCCAGGTTGGATCGAGTTCACAACGATAGCAGAAGGCGCCGTCGTCGGTCTTGGATTCGAAGGCGACCTGGAGCGCCTGTGCGAGCGGGGCCATCACGACCAGATATTAGTGGCACGTGTCGCCCTCGCGGCCGTGGCCGTGACGACGCGTTTTTCCCACGGATTACACGCGTTGTTGACCTGTGTTTGTGCCCTGTTCGAGAGGAGGGAGATGCGCTCGTTCTCGGCGAGTGGTGGACCTGTACATCATGGACTCGCCATCGGAACCATCAGACGTCTTCTCCCTCTCCGACCATCTCCTCGCCCAACGTCTCCAGTTTGTTAAAGAAGTATGTTTTACTATCCCTGATTGCCTTCTCCTCATCCCCTTCCCTCCAGATCGGGTTCGGAAACTGGGGCAGTGTATGGCTCTGTCGTCCAAAGTCTTCCTCTGGCAAGGTCAAGGATCTCGACGTCGCTGTAAAGCTTGTACATCGCTCCAAGACCTCCACCACTGCCGCCCGGGTACGCTCATTGTATGTATCCCTCCTTCCCCGTTCCCCTTGACTCACTCCTACGCGTAGATGGAACGAAATGAAGATCGTTAGATCATTCAAGCACGACCCACATCCGTCTATTGTCCCTTTTCATTCATTCATCATTACTCCTTCCTATGCGCTCATCACAATGTCGGTGTTCGTTTCTTTCCATTTCCCTTTATCTTACCCTCTCTGCTAGGGCATATCTCCCCGCCCCTGTTCCTGTAGAGGTATCAGAGCCGCGTGCAAAGGAGTGGTTTAAGTCACTCCTTTCTGGTGTACACTTTCTCCATTCCAGGGGTGTTGTCCACAACGATATCAAGTGCGTTCATGCGATCATGTTTCCAATCCGCTAATCTTCCATCCTCTTCCCTCAGGCCTGCTAACATCCTTCTTTCCCGTACCAATGTCCCTGTCCTCGTCGATTTCGGGTTTGCCGAAAAGTATGATCTCAGCTCCCCCAAAGCTTTTCACAGTAATTTGACATATGGTACACCCGAGGTACGTTATCACTGATGCATTTGTGTGCCTCGCATAAACGCTTCTTCAGTATCTCTCCCCTGAGCGTGCTCGCGGGCTCCCCCACGACACCAGAAAATCTGATATCTGGTCTCTTGGAGTAACCTTCTTTGAGATCCTCGTTGGCCGTACCCCCTTCGAATACGAGGAAGGAGAGGTCTTCGAAAAGAAGGAAGACTTGGAAAGATATTGGAATCGAACCGTGCGTATCCCCACTCCTATTTCAGGCAATATCCGCGTAACAGCACGATCCAGATGCGGGGAAAGTGGGTCGGCAAATATTCTGTGTCCCAGTCTGTCGAGCGCTTCCTGAAACGTATGATTGTCCCCAACGCTGACCTGCGTTGTACGGCCGCGGAAATGATGGGAGATACTTATTGGGACGTGACTCCAATAACCCCGGTCCACAGCCATAGTAGGTTAACTATAATATTATCCACTCACCATTGAACATATTTGCAGGGAAATCGGCATCGGCAGCAGTCCACTCTAGCGCGCACACGCGCACCCATACGCTCTTGGACTCGTTCAAAGGCCCGTTCAAGGACAAAGAGAAAGAGAAGGGATCATCACCCCCGCGCCGCCTCGACCTGTCTCTGCCATGGTCAGCATCGAGGTCAACGTCACGGTCCTCCGCCTCGCAATCGGTATCGGGGACGACGTCCACGTCACGGCCTGCATCGAGAGCGGGGGTTAGTTCACGACCTGCTTCGCGGGCGGAATCTGCGTCAAGAGTTGCTCCAGTGACATTGTCGGCGTTGCAACCTCCATCGCTCAAATCCCCTTCAGAAGCACCCACGGCATCGAGCCCTCTTGCTATCTCAGGACAGGCATCTCCTACCTGCACTTCACCCATGATGCGAACCAGGACACACTCACGATCGAGGTCGCAACCTAAACTACGCACACCTCCGGCTATTTCTACTGCGGCGCGGACAAGAAAACTTTCTACTGTCCAAGCTTCACCAATTATAAAGCCCCAGCACCAGATTGGCATTGAGATGGATTCTGACAAGGTGAAAGATGCCAGTGTTTGTAAAGCGCAGGGAAATGCGAACACTCCCCAGGCGCGAATAATTATTTCGCCCAATTCAAACTCTTCGCTGAGACGTCCCCTTGGACCACGACAACCGTCCCCACGCGTTATTTCCGCATCTGGCGCTATGAAGAAACCACCTACTCCTTCGGGTCAAGAGTGGATCTCGGAGAAGAGACACTCTCACTCTCATTCTGCGATCTCCGAAGCGGACCACGCACGTACACGTGCATCCCCTCAGTTGCTTACGCCATCGATCATTCCCCAGACACCTACGCGTGCCGTTTCCGCTCAAATTCCTTTCCATACACCCCAGACTTCTCAGCAGACCTCCGTCTCGAAGCAGCTGTCAGGAAGGCCACCTCGAGCCCGTCGGCGTGCTGGCGTGCTCGCAGATGTCACTGGGCTCGCCCGGAATGTTGATCTTGGTGCACATGGTGCCGGGCGCCCAGTGAGACATGATGGGGAGAAGGAAAGGAGGAAGGACAATATGAAGGGTCGAACCACCATGCAAAAGGAGAATAGAGAGAATGAAACCCTGCCTGCTCACGTTCTTACCTCCCGTAAGGGTGAACGCACGCCCAACAAGCTTTCTAGGGTCACTGCTTCTAGTCCCAGGACCCCCCTAAAGGAGCAGGACTCATCTACCATGTCGATTTCGCTTGTGGCCAATTTGTCTGGCGCTACGACGGTTACGAAGGGAAGTGTCAGAGATCGGATGATGGACTGGGAAAGGGAACGTGAACGATTGAGGGATATGTTGGGCGATATGAGTGCTGATGGTCGTGGTGACAATGCCTCTACGATTCTTACTCGGACAAGCATCGGCTCGGGTTCATCTGTTGGGGACGACTCCGAAGTAGAGGCGGAAGTTGTTGCCGAAGTCGCTTCTGCTCAAGCTAAGCACGAGGTTCCCGTTGAAGACGGGAAAGGAGCGGATGCCAACGTTGAGGACGGAAGACCTACCACTTCGCACACGGTAACAACGATCTCTTCATCATCGTCGAAGTTGGAAAGAAGTCAGATTGAAGTTGCGAAGGTCGGTGTGCGCGCGTCCGCCCAGATATTGTCGTCACGCAACGGGTCTATCTCTGCCCTTGGGCTCTGTCAGGGCGTGGAGAAGTCTGAAGAGGATGAAGTCAAGAACGATTCAGTAATTGACGTCGGGCTGCCCAAAGAAACCAGCAGGAATTTGAATGGAGAGTCTGGATTTAGTTCGTTGAAACATAGTGTCAAAGCTTCCATTGGTGGGCATTTCTATATTCGCATCTTTCGTTGCCTGATTGTGTATCGTGATCCTCAGACAAGGGAGTCCGTTTCTACAAGTCTTCTACTCTGGGCCAACTCACAGGTCGCAACACACCTGTGTGGAATGTCTCTCCTGAACCCATTGATTTTGAGCAGAGAAGGTCTGGTGAAGAAGGGAGATTCAGTTGGGAGAACATTCGACCGGAACATGAGGTTGCTGTTGATCGCATGAATCTGTGGATTCGAAGTGTCGAGAGTAAGTCTCAACATATCCAATTTGGTGGCTGAAGTTGGTTGATCGGTTATGAAAATAGAGGTAGTTGAAGAGACTTGCCAGAACTTTGCTTCGACGAGCGTCTCCCCCCCTGCTCCGCTCCCACTCGCATCCATCTCCCATTCCTCCTCACCACATCACAGCGCGCTGAACACCCCAGCGTCCGCAACGCAGATCAATAACACATTTAACACGAGTCGCTCTTCTCGCCTTCCAAGACGTCTTCTTGCCGCCAATGAGATCTTCGCTGAGCCCACAGATCCTAACGAACCGCTTTCTCCACTATCATCTCGCGGGGAAGCTGCGAACATGTCTTTTTCATATATTCATGCTCCAGAATCCTCGGTGCCTGTACTGCCTTCAATCAGTGTGCTTATGCAGACTCCGCGCCGACGCCGCGCGACGATCTCAACCAGATCACCCACTCAAACGAAAGTTGGTTCGGCGACTAGTGACGTCTTTGACTGCAGTCCGAAACGGAGGGGAAAATCCAAATCTCAAAGTAATTTGGACAAACATATCAAGGATATAGCGAAATTGGAACTGGAGCTCAACAGAGGTGGGGAATACGGTGCTGATTATCTGAACTCTGCGATTAATGCATTCCACCACACGTTTGCAGCCCCTGTATCCTCTCCCTCGCAAAGGTTGTCTGCCGTGCTTGATAGAAGCCTCTTCGTTGCACCACCGCTGTCCCCAAGATTCACCGAGGATTCCGCAGCGAACCCTGGTACGACCTGTGGTCGTCCCCCATGCGACGACCTGAGCTCGTCTCCGTATCACGTCGAACCCTATCCTCCACGCAAATCAGGTGAGCAAGCTGCTCTTGACACCCTAGACAAACGACACCTGGAAGGTGTCTATGATCGATTCCTGATGGCCACGTCTGGTGTTAAACGTGTCGGTAAAGGATACCAATCAGACAATCTCAAACCTATGCATGATGCCATGAACACCGTAGAGCTTGCCAAGACAGGTCACGCCCGTGGATTCGGCGTGTTCGGGACGGGTAAACGTGCAATGCTTCCACCTGTCTCCAGCGAAGATGCCTGGAGGCGATCGACATCCATCGATGAACTTGGGTTTATCACTGCTGGTCAACGCACGAACACAAGTTCATCCCGTACATGGAAGGATGAAAACAGGAAGACCTTTGTCCGTCGCGCCATCAAGGCCATGGTCCCTGGAAAGACAGCCTCTAGAAGGTTGTCGCGGACCATTGTTGTTTGATTCGTGCCGGTTTCAGACTTGAAGTCATTTTTTCCTTGACGCACGCCTAATCCTCTGGGTATTGTCTCGCTTTTGGTTTAATGATCATCGCAACTATGTTTTCCTATGCTTACTACCACTAGCACGTTTCCTCTTGCTTCCAGCCTGTCCTCATATTGTTCGTCCTTTGCTCATTCTCTCCCATTCATACCCTCAACCATTCGCCATTCCACACATCTACGCTCATCTACCATTTTATCTATTGCTATCGTCAATCACAACATCGCACAGTACTATTTCCTTTCTCTTGTTTTTATCCCCTCTTTTATCCACACCGTCCACTAACCGACGCTATTGCTAACGAGTCCTCTTTGTTACGCACCTCGCTACGTTGCTTCTAGTTACGCTGTCTTCTGTGACGTCCCCTTACTGCAGCGCTGTGTCTACGCTTCACCTCGTCTGCGCAGTATTTTCTGCTCTCCACACTTTCATGGCTTTCCTACTCCCTAAGCATATTAATCAAACGTTTTAAGTATGTCTGGTTCTAAACACATTGTCGGCAACGTTAATATTGTGCCCGAACGCTACTGGGGTGTTTTGCTGCCGTCTTGCCGAGCTGCAGGAGGCTAGTGGAACTCGCATCACATCTAGATTCAACCGAGAGGGTAGCAAGTATCCCCCGAACAGCCTCAAAAAACGCATACACACAACCAACGGACAAAGAACTCTGCCATCAGCGCTGTCCGACGTGACCTGCGACCCTCGAGTCGTCCGTAGAATCCCAGGCTCCTGTTTCTATCCGATGACTGTGCAGCAGTGGCTCGACCTCGACAGTTCTCGAAGCTCTCCCGTGATCACCTTCGAACACTGCAGGAAGATGTCAGCGGAAAGAAAGAATGACATCCGAGAACCATCAGTGCTCACAAAACGTCAACTCCTCGAGCGTCCGACCCGACGTCTCCGGAAATGCGACGTAGATGAACACGACCGCAAACGCCATCCATGCACAATGGCTGACAGACGACAAACCATCTTTCAGCGTCCGCCATTTCTCAGGAAATGGAGATTTCTCACATCAAATAGTATTTCCAGCCTGACGTCGATCAGGTTCACACACAGAACACGCACAGTAGAGAACGTACCCGCAGCATCGATTCCAATGGGATCCAAGAACTGGGAGGTAACCATTGCGGTGCGACTCCACCATTCGAAGACGGTAATTCCCCTCGCTCGAATATGGAAAGGGAAAAGTTCGACCAAGTAAGCTGTCCACCGTTGTCAGGAAACAGTCCATGGGGACAGCCACTCTATGCTCACTAAATAGCAGGGCGGAGAACCCCAAATTATACACAGGACTAAACAAAAAGATGAGGCTACAGGACACATGGTAAGGGAGTGGATGACGCATCCTGCCAACAAATAGCGACTCACACAAGCACTGCTTGGGAAGATACCACACTGCGGGTCCGCGCATACTCTGCGCTAGCTGCTGTCCAAGCAATAAGGACGACCAAGACAGAAATTGCCGATGTCTGAGAATTTAACACAATGAAGTTGGCGGCAGCAGTCAACATTGCTTACTAGGTACACTTTCCGTCGTGGGTATCGGGGTACGATCAACACAAAGAATGTGCAATTAACGAGGCTCCAGCCGGCTCTGGCAAAGTTAACAACGTTCTTTGTCCGGTTATCGCGGATCCCGATGTTGTCCAAGACGGGTGAAAGAAAGTATCTGTAAATGCGCTAGGTGTATGCCCTAGTAAACAAGAGTCACTAGTGTAGCTCACGAGAGCACCCCATTTCCGCTCCATTTCATGAACAAGGCGAGGAAGGATGCGATGATGACCCGCCTTTGCATTCCTGTCGTCGAAAGTACTTCCTTCCAGTTCATCCGTGCGTTCTTCAGTTCCTCTGCGAGTGTCTGCTCGATCTGACTGTACTCTGCCTTGACGAATTCCGAGTCTTCACCCTCTCCATGGTATTTCACCAAAATGGCATATGCTTCGTCCCTTCTACCCTTTGAAACAAGCCAACGAGGAGATTCAGGAAGGAACCAGATGAAGATAATTTGAAGTAGACAAGGCGCGGCTTGGAGGAAAGAGGGAATCCTCCAGCCCCAGTTGTTGGGAATCGAAAATGTGTAGAGAGTCACACCAGCCGCGGCGATTGAGCCTAGTAGGATACACTTGATTCCTTTCCGCAGCGGGCACGATCTCGACTTACCAGCCATGTGACCAACACTAAGAAACGAACTCATTATTGGCCGCTCCTTGGGGTGCGATAGCTCTTCACGCGGCACCTTAATCAACCAACAGTAAACCAAAAGAAGAAACACGACACACCTCCGGTCAAAGAAGTGGCTGCTACGAGGGTGAAACCGATGCCTAGTCCCAAGATGAAACGAGCAATGTTGAACATGGCAACTAGAAAATGAAGGTGAAAGGCATCCTGGCGTTACAAAGGCCATCAGTCGCTTACAGTTCAATGCAGAGCCCTGTAGAATAGCCCCGGACACAATGAACATGCTCCCGATAAGTACGGAACATCGCCTCCCGAACTTATCGACCACGGAGGGGACAAACGGAGCGGCGACGAGGGTACCCAGTGAATGCGTGGCGGACATGAAACCCAACAAGCTAGAATGAGGATGGTGATAATCTGCCATCCATGTCAACCACTTTATGATATCAACCGAGGGACTCCTTCACATTCAAGCCATGAGGGCACGGCTTGCAGACCGTTTAGCATGGACGCATCGAAGCTTTCGTGTGTCAACGGCGCCAATCGCCAAGGGAGTACTAGAAGCACTTACCCACCAGTCATCTCCACTCCTAGACAGGCGGGGAACATCAAGAGATACATGAGTCGGAGGTTGGGTTTCTTGTACCACGGAATCTTGTCTTGCTGGGCGAGCTGAGAGACAATTGCGTCGTTGCTCGCCACCCGAGGATAGCCACCGTGACCACCGCTCCGCGAAGCCATCGCGATACAGAACCTGTCAAATCTTGACACCGGCTGCTGGGCCAGTCCAAGTCCAAGTCGGCTCCCCTGCACTTATCCGCTGAACCGAACCTTGTCGGTACTCAGAAAAGTCCGCATCAGGTCCGTGCGAGGCGACCCAGAAGCGGTCTGGACCGTTTTCAAGCCATCGACAGGTTACCAAATGCCATTCTGGATTTGTTGCGTCAAGCACTGAGATGATGGCTCATGCCAGCCCGGACCGCCAGGGCTCCCACAGCACGACGATGAAAAATGTTAATCAGGCCGGTGAGTCAGTGAAAGAAAAGTACGGGCGTTGGACCAGCTTGAGCATTATTCGCTTGACGACTCGGTCCATCGATCTGTGGGCAGTGACTAGCAAAAAAGGAAATCATGGGTCCTGCCGAGAAACGGGCGCAGCCCATCCCAAAGCTCGCTTCAGAAAGCTGATTGGTAGGGTACTTGAACTAACGCTAGTAACGTAGCCATTCGTTGGGAACCAGGGAATGTTGGGTCGAGCACTGGTACGGTTCACCTCGACACACCTTAGTTAGCTCCGAGATCGCTAGCTGGGGTTACGATCAAAGTCATTCTTCCACCAATGCTACGTGTAATATTTCGTCTGTGCGAAGACTCAATCGGGAATTTGGTAGTATCAGTTTGAACATTGCGGCTATGCATGCGATTGAGAAAGGCACGGGGTTTCATGAAAAAAACAAAAAGATGGAGCGTGTGATGCGCAATGAAAGAAAAAAAAAAAAAAACAGAAAGAAAAAGGACTATCATAAAGATACAGAGATTGCGTTCGATCCAAGACAGCAACTACGGAATGAGTCGGAAATGCTAGTTCGTGCATGCACACTATGGCGGTGGGGGTCGTCGGATTGCTACTGGGGGTTTAGCACCTCCTGCTGCGGTTTGTACAGCGCCAGCGCCAGCGGGACCGGCGCCGCTAACTGCGGCAGCACTCTCGCCAGCGGGTTTCAGCCGTTTCGCCAACGAATCGTCTGCTTGGACTTCGTCTTCCCGTCCGCGCTTGTTCGCAGCACCCATGATTTGAACGCCAACGGTCGACGACGAGGCGGCTGCCGCGGTCGGGGAGGGGCCACTGCCAGCATGACCGGGTGCTGCACCTCGTATACTGAGCCCACGTCCGCGTCCACGGACTGCACCCCGTCCTCGTCCTGCGCCATCGCCCGTACTTAGAGGAACGGAACCGCCAAGGGCCCTGCGTACGGGACCAGTGCTTGCAGATGGTGCTGGTCCAGCAGGAGCGGGAGCGGAAGCAGAAGCAGAAGCAGGTGTGGGCGCAGGCGCAGGTGCCGCTGAAGCTGTAGCAGGCGGTACTTTCGACGTGGAGGCAACAGGTGCGGTAGGCGCAGCAGAGGGTGCCGCTGAGCCAGTAGGTGCCGCAGTGGGAGCCGCAGCGGGGGTCACATCGGGCACCAGTCCTGCCTTGCGCCATTCCAAAACCTGCGCCTCCAGCTCCTTGAGCTTGGCCTGTGACCGAACGAGCTGAGCATCCTTGAGTTTGCTCTTCGCCACTTGTTCCATTCTACCCCGGTCCACTGCGGCAGAGATTTCCTCTGCATGTTTGGCTTGTATTTCCTTATCATGGGCTGTAATAGCAGCCTCGATGGCAGCTTTCGTGGCGTCGTCAGGCGAGACGTTGGCAGTGTCGGACTTGGCGGCGGCGGACTCGGCGGCAGCTTTGAGTGCGGCTTGATGCTCCGCACGGAGGGTTTCAATTTCTTGAGCGTGTTTCTTCGCCATTTCCGTGTTTGGTGTAGCGACAGAATTGGTGCTCATCTCGCTCTTGGCTTTCTCGACAGCAGAAGCGATCGCCGATTCTCTCGTCCTTTGCATCTCAGAGACCCTGATCTGAAACTTATCCTGGTAGGATTATTAGACTCCTGTACAAATGGATCAAAGTGGGGGACAGTTCTTACGTTTGATTGTTTCAGGTTTCTGGCGTCATTGGTCGCCTTGTTTGCGCGCTCTTCAGCAATCTGGGTAATAATGGGTGAGCCATCGAGAAGAGAGGTAGCATTGTGCTGCATACTTTCAAGCGCTCAAGGGCATCGTCACGAGCTTTTGTGAGCTCCGCCTTTTCTGTTTCTAATTGTGTTGTGGCAGCATCGGACGCGTCACCAGCAGTGGGTTTATTCCAGTTCTCCTTCTCGGCAAGCAGCTTGTCCCTCTCAGATCTCAAGCTCTCCTGCCGATGCGTGTTAGAAGGTCGGTTGACATGCAAACACAGAAACTCACGAAGAGTGATGACTGATCAGGCAAAGGTGCAGCTTGAGAAGGGGCAGCAGCCTTGGAAGTCTTTTCCTCAGCCAGCGCCTTTTCCAGGACCACCTTTTCTTGGCGCAGAGACTCTAGTTGACTTGCAAGTTCTTTGGATGCATCCACACCAGTACCTGCATTCATACGAAGCGAATCCCTCTCCGCGACCACGTTTTTGAGTTCTGCTTGTAAATCAGCGAGCGTTCGGTTCAAAGTCGACTTCTCGCTGTTGGAAGCGCCAAGCTGCTGTTTGAGGTTGTTGGTCATGCTCCTGAGCTTGCGCATGTTTTCTTCGTAAGTTGCCACCTAGGCGAAAAGAGCATTCCAAGAGGTAATAAGACACAGTGAAGCCCCGACTCCTACCTTGGAGGCATTGTCCGAGTCTTTGGCATCGTGCTCGGAGAGGCGTTTCTCCAAACCAGCATTTTGGGTCTTCAAGCTTTCAACCTCCTCCTTCAATGTTTGCAAGTCGGCAGGGTCGATACGGTCGTACTGAGAACGGATTTAGTAGTAAACACACCAGATTGATAGGTATCACTGACCTTGCTCAACAACTGCACGTTGCGTTCCTGCCAGCGTTTGCTTTCGCCCTCGAGGAGTGCAATTTGGGCGTCCCGCGCCTGGAGTTCGGCACGTGCAACACGCGCTTGTTCTTTGGCGGGCTCGAGTTCGGCAGAAAGCGCCTTGAGCTTGACGTCCAGTTCGCGTGAACGTTTCGAGTAGGTCTCACAGTCGGCACGTAGCGTCACGTTACTCTCACGGAGGATGTTGAGTTGGTTAATACGCTCCAACATCTCAGCATGCTGTGCATCTGAAGTGGCTGCTTGCACAGCTCGCTCGCGCTCCTTGAAACGAGTCTCAGTAAGACAAGCAGATCACCTCGGTGCCGCTCACCTCCGAAAGCGTCTTGCGAACTTCTTGCAAGCTCTGACTCAAGTGATCAAGCTGGGTCTTGAGACGAATGCTCTCTTGCTTGCTGAGTTCGAGCTGAAGATCGACGATTTCCTTTTCCTTTCTCAGGTACGCCACCACAGAACGCAAATCAGACAACTTTGTGTCCACGTCGCCACCGGCATCGATATCTTCGTTGGTGCTCTCTGTGCTAGAATCTGCCGCCTGACGAATACGTGCGGCTTGAGAGCTAACACTGTCGAGATGCTGGTACAAGAGAGTATTCTGTGCCGCAAGGTCCTTGCATCTACGACACAAGACAAGTTAGTCGAGAGCGCACACATAACAATGGTTGCCTTACCTTGCGTTAAGATCAGCAACCTCCTTGTCCATGGCCTCTTTCTGCTGTTTCCAGCTCCCCTCCGAAGACTCGAGCTTGGCCTGTGCATTAGAAGCCTCTGCCAGGTTCCGGCGGGACGCAACTTGTGCATTGCTAAGCTGTTGCTTGAGGTTCTCGATCGCCTTGAAGGATTCCGCATGTGTAACCACTTCTCGTGAATACCTGTCTTCTGCAGCCTGCGATGGACAGTGAGCAGAAACGTAATTTCGGAGAATAGATACGCACCACGGCGCGCTCCTCCAGCGCACGAACCTCACGTTCGTGAGCAGTTCGGTCAGTCTCAGAGTGCCTCTCCGAGGCAGTCATGTCCACAATCGTGTCTTCGAGAATTTTCTTGTCATTCATCCATGCAGAACGCTCAGTTTCCAATGTCTTCTGTAAAGCATTAAACTTGTTCGTCCATTGGTCAAGATCTTGCTGGACCGAATGAAGCTTCTCCTCAAGCGACTTGTACTCAAGCTATAAGATATTATGAGGTATGTATAACTTGGATGGTGATGGTTAGACCAATACCTCGTGTCGGGCAATCCGGCTTTCCGTGTCCGCCCTGTACTCATCATGAGTGACGTTGAGGGCAGTAAGTGCAGCCTCGTTGGCGTGGCTGATCTCCTGGAACTGTTGCATGTGGCTACGAGCAGTGGTAAGATCAACCTGGGCGATCTTGAGTTGCGCACTGAGCGAGGCATAGTACATAAGAACGCGTCGCCGAGGATGATGCACTAAACACACCGAAGATCTGCAACCTCTTGTTCGAGCTGTTGTTCACGGGGAAGATCTGGATCGGGAGCAAGAACTGCGGTACCTGCACCAGTGGTCCTTCTTTCGTAGACGGCGAGTTTCTCTACGTTCCCTTGGAGCTGACGCACAAGTTCCTCTACCCGATCCTGCAGGTGCGTCTTACTGGTTTCGGCCCCGACAAGAGACTCCCGTGCTTGGGAGAGTTGCTCAGCCTAAGGGAATTAGATGAGTATGGAGACACATCTCGTGTCGGTAGCGACGCACCATCTTATCCAAGCGTGACTGGAGATCTTTCATGTCTATATCTCTTTGGAGAGAGATATGTCTCACAGCTTCGCGTTCTTGGTTCAGCTGCGACTTAAGATCTTGCCTGCGCGCAATGTAAGCAAAGGAGACTACTCGAAAGGCACATGAACTCACGTCTGGTTCTCCATCATTTGCACCTGAGTCTCAAGGCGTCTGCGATCATTCTCTCCCGATCGCTCGAGATCATTATGCATTCGCTGGACGTTGGTCATGAGATCTGAGAGTTTCGAGCGTTCCACAGCAAGAATCTTGTTCTCCTCCATCAGTCGACTTTGGACACTCTGAGAGAATTGTTGTCAGTCAAGGCACAACGCCTGAGGTTGAGACAGACCTCCCAAATCTTCTTCTCCGCCCGCAGGTTCGCGCTCTCGTTGCGAAGTTGTTCAAGATCACTCTTCGTGACGGCCAATTCATCTATGATGCGCTCACGATCAATGTCAAGGCGCGTCTGTTGATCATAGAGCTGCTGATTGCGTAGCGCCAAGCTATCCAGATCCCGACTTTGCATACTCAGTTGCTCCTGAGCCATGCGTTGACGCTCTAATGCAGAGATAAGTAAGCAGAGGCCCATCTTGCTACGAGGTTGACCCACCGTCAAGGAAGTCGATCTTGGCTGTGGCCTTTGCAAATGCGGCATTGGCTTGACCAAGTTGCCTTTGTGCTTGAACCAAGTCTTCGCGCAACTTCTCCGCGTCCATACCCATCTCTGCCTTGTACGACTCGAACTGCGCTTGGACATCTTCCAATTCAGCGGCCAGGTCACTCGGAGCGGCCGGTGCGGCACCATTGATATTACCGTTAACGCTTCCATGTAGCGATGACCGTTCGGCACGTGCAAGCATCGCCTTGAGTGTGTCCCTTTCCTTCATATACGCTTGGATGGTAACTTCGCTGCTCTTCTTCTGCCGCTCGAGCTGAGTAACAAGATCTTGGATGGCTTCATGCGCTTCCCGAACAGCCTCGCTTTGCTCCTTCTCCAGTACCTCCCGGTATTCACGTTCTTCAGCCTCCATCTTTGCACCGAGCTCACGAACAATCTTGAGCAACTTTTGGTTCTGGTCCTGAAGGGTTGGAATCGAGCGGAAGAGGACAAGGTTGTTCGTGATGACAGCGTCGATATTGTCACCGGGTAGGGGTATCATCTCGTCAAGTTCCTCGTCCGACGGAATTGAAGGATCGGTTCGTCGCCCGAGCTCTTTGAGAAGTGCTTGCACTTGCCGGCCCAGATCTGTGAGCTGATGGTGGAGGAGGTCGGTCTCTTGATGCGACTTCTTAAGTCTTTGTGACACCTCGTGGAAGGAAACGGCATTGGCATCACGTTCGGCGAGAACGGTCGAGAGTTGGGTGGCGAGTTGGGAGGATTCTTCCTTGAGACGTTCGTATTCCTCACGCTGTTGGGCCAAAGCTGGAGCCTGACTCCATGGTAAGTGAGGCACAGATCATAACACAACATGGCTTACCCGTTCCTCTATCTGAGCGAGAACATCGGCAAGTGTCCTGTCCATGTGATCGTACTCCGCACACTTCTTCGCGTAATCTTCCTCAAGGCGCACGTAGTCGGCGTAGACCTGAGTGAATGTCTTTCCACCCTTTTGCACTTTGCTGACCATGGCCACCGTCGGGCTCAAACCCAACATTGGATCAGTCCCATAGTCATTGCTGCCGGAAGCACGCGGAGTGGATGGAATGGAAGCGTCACGACCGGCGACCGGAAGGTCACCACGGTGCATTCTTTCCATGACCGTCTCTAACTGCTCCAGTCTCCTTTCGGCATCTTCTCGAGCATGTCGCTCTTTCTCGGTCTCGGCCCTCAGCGCAGCCTCGCGTTGCTCGGCACGATCACCCACGCCGGCCCACTCACGCTCGATGCCTTCCACAATGTCCCTTGCTTGCTTCTCTCTCTCCTCCATGATCGTTACCAGTCTCTTCAAACTGGAGGCCTCTGCTGTAAATGCTGCCTCCTGCTCTGCGAGTCGGCCCTGCAAATCCTGTACTTTGGTGAGTGCTTGAGTGAGCTGTTGAGTTGATGCGGTCTGCGCAGATTGCATAGCTCTGAGAGAACTTTCAGTAAGTGCATTCTTTTGTGTGAGAGAATCGTGGGCGGATTGCAGTTGGATGAATTCAGCATGCTTGGTACGCCGGTAAGTTGCATACTCTTCCGACTTGGTCGCCAACTCGACGCTTGCGCGTTCAGTTTCGGACTGGGCAAGCGTAAGCTGCTGGGACAGCGTTTCAAGCTTGAACTAGTAAGGGTGAACGATTAGCGTGCAGCTCGAAGATGGACGAGAGCCTACTTTAGTTGACGTCTCCGTTGAGCGAAGCTCGCGGACCTGCGTCTCAAGGGCTTGATGGTCTTGACGAGACTGACGAAGATTCGCGCGGAGATTTTGGACTTCCTCTGCGGCGTAAAGGTCTATCGGTTCCAGTCCCCCAAAGACCTCGGATACTAACGTACCGTCACGTTGGGTGGCGTCTTCCTTGAGCCTGCTCACGACACCTATGAGATCCCGCTTTTCTCTCTCAGTTTCCTCGACGCGACTCCGAAGGTGGTCGAGGTCTGAGACTGAGGAAGATTGCGAGCTGGTGAACGATGATATGCGCGTTTCTAAATCTTTATTTGACGCAACTAGAAAAACAAGGATGTGCACTAGTCGCAAAAGAGGTGTGTGGATACGCACCAAGCTGACTCCGCTCCTCCTTGATGGTGTTCACCTCCTTTTGCAGGGCGTCCACCGAGTCCTCGAGGTCCTTTGTTTTGGTCTCTCCGTCCTGAATGGCCTGGTCAAGTTCTATCTCCTTTCGCTCCACCTCCGCTCTGAGCTCCTCCAAGTCGCGCCGGGTGTCATCCTGGTCAGCCACCTGTGCGAGCAAGAGTCTGTACACGGCGAGGACTGTTTCTGGGTCTGGTTTTGCAAATGAGACATCGGGCAGAATGTGTGAGAGCGTGTCAATGTCGAGATCTGGTGGTATGGGAACAAGAAACGACGCAGAAGAGGTGGGGGCAGACAATGAGAGGTCCTCGGTGCCCTGGGTGGAGGCGGTCTCGAGCTCTTGTTCTGCAGCGGCAGCGGCAGCAGCCTTTGACTTCCGTCTTGTTTTTACCATTGGGGACGGCGAGGGCGGGGAAGGCGACGAGCTCAGTGTGCCTCGTCGAGCTCGGTCAGGGTGCACGTTTCGGCAAAGTTTCGGTGCAAAATCGTTTGACCAAAGCGACTTGGCTTTGTTTCTTTTGTGCATATATTCCCACGGTATTTGTCCGATATTAGTTTCCTTTTCTGGTAATAATGGGGTGATCGTTGTCGCGTTCGAGGTCGACCAGCTCGCCCCGTTTTTTTTTTTCCAGCCTGTTTCGACATGTCCTTCTTCAATTCGATCGGGTGAGTTCGACGTCGCACGGACGGGTCGACATCGCTTACCGCGACGTTGACAGACGCTCCATGTCGCGCAACCCGCGCGGGCCCAAGCGTTCGCCGACGCCGACCTCAGCAACGTTCCCTGACATGCCCTCTCCGCCCGTGCCTTCCCCCCCGAGTGTCCCCTCCAAGCCTCTTTATCTCTGCAGCCCCTTCGTCGAGGCGGCCCTGGTCAAGGGCAACTTCAAGACGATCGTCGTTCTCCCAAAGTATGTCGACATTATGGAATGGGTCGCGGTCAACGGTTCGTCGCTCCTCGTCACGCCTCGATCGCGGTCATGACGACGACGTGGCAGTGTTTGACTTTTACACCAACCTCAACGAATTTTATGGGGTCATTTCCGAGTGCTGCACGCAACATTCGTGTCCTACCATGTCAGCCGGGCCAAAGTGAGTGTAGTTTTCCCTCCTTCACGTGCCTCTTCTCACTCGAGTTTCCCGCACAAAGCCTCAATTACACGTGGATCAACCAGGATCGAAAGAGTGTCAACCTCGCCGCACCGACCTATATTGATTACGTCATGACCTGGGTCCAAAACCTCCTCGACGACGAGAACGTCTTCCCCACAAAATCTGGTGAGACCCGAACAGTCTAGCGACGGTGCAGCCTGACCGTTCTGGTGCATCACAGGCCACGATTTCCCACAGAGTTTCCCCTCGACCATCAAGCATGTCTACCGTCAACTTCTTCGCGTCTTCGCACACATATATCACGCACACTATCCGCAAATCCTCCATCTCCGCTCGGAGCCTCACTTTAACTCACTCTTTGCACACTTTTTGGCGTTTGGGCGCGAATACGAGTTGTTGGACATCAAGGACGTCAAGGGTGCTAGCAACGCGTCTGTCGGGGTCGGACTGCTCTGGGACAAGTGGAGGGAGATGGGCATCCTGGAGGGATAAACACGGGCCGTCGACCAGCTTATACCATTTTTTTCGTTCTTTCTATACACTGTACACTAGTTCTACTGTGGAATACCTTGACATGCCCGTCTTTACCCTCTCCCATTGACATGCCCCGTCAATTCGTCGCCGAGCTTGAGCGTACTCCCGGTCACACGCATGTCCTCGTTATCACGACTGGCAGCGTAGCATCCATCAAAGCCCCCCTCATCGTACAAGAACTCTTCAAAGTCAGTATCCTCCTTGTCTCCCACCCACGACGCACCGCTCGCGTTCGTCTAGTACAGCAGCGTTAAAGTCGAGGTCGTCTCAACAAAACGATCCCTCGCATTCTTCAACATCGCAGACGTCGAGCGCGCCGGCGCACGGGTCTGGACGGATGACGACGAGTGGTCGGTACGCCCCCCCGCTTGTCCCATCTGGAACTCCGCTCACTTGTACCCCCTCAGGGGACGTACAAGATTGGCGACCCCATCCTCCACATCGAGCTGAGGCGCTGGGCAGACATCGTCCTCGTCGCCCCCTGCTCTGCCAACACGCTCGCCAAGATTGCAACCGGCCTGTGTGACGACCTCGTGGTGAGTGCCTATCCTTCGTCATCCTCCGCCTAATCATCCTCCATGGCCGTCTTCGGTCGTATTCGGCACACATGTCACGTCAGACGTCCCTGCTTCGTGCGCTAGCACCAACGACATCAACCTACATCTTTCCCGCCATGAACACACTCATGTACGAGCACCCTCTGACAGCACAACACATCCGTGTCTTGCAGGAGGTTGTCAAGTATCACGTCGTAGGGCCAATCGGGAAGGGGCTTGCATGCGGAGACGTCGGTATGTGATCACACCTCCTTGCTTGGCCATCGCTCATTGTTTTTGCCTTGCGCTGCAGGTCTCGGAGCAATGGCAGAGTGGAAAGACATCGTCAGAATCGTCGTCGAGAAGATGCAGCTTCAGCCGAGATCTTGAGTCCCGCGTTTGAGCAAACCAACTGGCAGCCACGCACGTCAGAGATGGGAGCTGTCTTCGCCAAATCATACTCTATACAGTCTACGATACTTCGTGCAAGGATATTCACCACTTTGTAACCGGAAGAAGATACTTTTGATTCAGCTTTCTGCTGGCACACCCTTGTTGGGCATTTCAAACAGTTTGACTCCCTTCACGCCCATAACTAGTCCACCTCCCACTTCACGTTTCCCAACACGGGTGTCACCCACACTCCTCTCATTTTCCGGGATTTTCAAGCCATCAAGCA
Organism: Boletellus ananas; assembly: GCA_038089895.1. NCBI lineage: Eukaryota > Fungi > Basidiomycota > Agaricomycetes > Boletales > Boletaceae > Boletellus > Boletellus ananas. Next base: position 200,512 of record JBBPLS010000016.1, on the reverse strand, counting down.
ACCTTTCACTAGTGTGTGGAATAAACGGTTGGAGAAGAATCCCTGTGACACGCAAGGTCTCGAGGGCGGTCAGGTAACTTGACAACGCAACCTCGGGTGGGTGCGCATTCGACCAGGGTTCAAGCGCTGTCAAGAGAGCGTTCGCCTGTTAAACCGTTGCTCAGTGGTGTCGACAGATCAAGGGTCAAGAATAACACTCACGTGTCTGAGAATTAGAACGATCGCGTGAAGCGCGTCCGCGATTTCAAGGTTTCTCATTGAGCGTGATACCCGTGTTCCAAGATGGTCTAGTAACGTCAACAATTCTTCGTTGGTCGACAGCTTGCAGGTCTCGAGATCCATCGAGCCAGCCAAAGCGCCCGAAATGTTCAGCTTCGGGAATTGTCTAGAGAACAGATCGTGGAATGATGGAAGCTCAGAAGAGGCTACCAACGCCTTTGCAGCCCGACGCTTGATGGCATTGGACGTCACCCGGAGGAAGTAGTTTCCAAGTAAATTCCGTATCTCGTTCGCGTGCTTGCGGAGTTGCCCCTCGGACCAATCTACGGAGTAAGATGACATCGGTCGCAGACATGGCAAGATTTCCAGAACTCACCGACGTCATCTCGGAATCGCCCTCCGACACGCGCAAGATAGAATCGAACCGCATCAACTTCGAAATCATCCATCGCGGCTATCGGGTCGGCGACATTTCCAAGTGATTTCGACATTTTTTTCTGCCCCGCGGTCCAATGTGCGTGCGTCAGCAGTGTTTTGGGCATCGGAAGCTTCATAGCTTGGAGGATCGCGGGAAGGTGGATTGAATGAAAGCTTCCACGCACGAGATCAAAGAGGCGCGCCAGCAAGCAGGTCTAGACATACCGAACAATGTCCTTTCCGACCACCTGTACGTCTGGGGGCCATGCTGTCGTTGCGGCAGAGGGATATCCCACCCCGCTCAGATACACCAGCAAAGCATCGAACCAGACATACACGGTCTGACTTGGGTCCCCGGGTACAGGGATGCCCCACCCGATTCGGTCTCTTGGTCTTGATATCGACAAGTCCTCGAGAGGCTCCGTCTTCAGCTCACCAATCACAGCGTTCTGGTAGACGTCTGGGTGTACACCACGGGACACGTGCCCATCCTTGGCAATGGCGTTGAGCTCGGCAGTAGCAGAGTAGTGCGTGAGAAGATGTTCGCGGAATTTGGACAGTCTGAACTTGTAGTTCACCTCACTGGACCACTCCACGACCGAGCCTGTCTCGGTCGAGACTTTGGTGTTGGGTAGAGTCAGGTGAGATGTGACACGGGAAGACGGGTAAAAACATTCGTCAGTAGTGGAATAGTATCCCTCGTAGGTGTCCTTGTAGATAAGCTCCTGATCCGCGAGCGCGCGCTACGTAGGATGCGGGTGAACCACTGTGCTTGGTAGCACCCGACGGAGCTTACCCAGACATATTCCACAGTATCACGATGCTGGCGTTGTGTAGTGCGCATGAACATGGTCCCGCTGATGTTGGCCCTCTCCCCAAGTTTCTACGCGAACGGCCGCTGGTTAATACGACATAGTTGGGATAAAGACGGGGACGGACACGAAACTCGGCGGATATGACGTCGCACCACGCGAGTGGGCTGACACCCTTGGCCTCGGCCGCTTGCTGCATCTTGAGACCATGCTCGTCGGTGCCGGTGAGAAAGACGACTGGACGGGCAGGGTTCAACATGCGCTGGAATCGCGCGATGATGTCCGCGGTGACGAGCGAGTAAAGGTGTCCGACGTGTGGGCCTTTCGAACCACGTCAGCGCAGAGGTCGGGCGATGGTACTGCTCGGGCTCACGGGCATTCGGGTAGAATATGGGCGTGGTGATATAGAACGGCTTGGCTGCATTGTACCGCCTGATTGGGAGCGCAGTGACCGCGCGCCTCGCGCAAACGACTGCCAGACGGAGGCCTCTGCGGGAGAGCATCCGAGAAAGCCGGGTGGACGCGCGAGGTCACAAGTCACGTTCACACGTGTCACGCGTATACCGTCACACACCTCGCCCTCACCATCCACGACCATGGGCATCAAGGGACTGACCGCACTGCTCTCTCAATACGCGCCCAGGGCGATCGTGGAGCACGACATAAAGACCCTCTTCGGTCGCAAAGTTGCCATCGACGCGTCCATGTCCATCTACCAGTTCCTCATCGCCGTGCGGCAGAGGGACGGCGAGATGCTTACCAACGACGCGGGAGAAACGACCAGCCATCTCATGGGGTTCTTCTATCGAACGATTCGCATCGTGGAGAATGGCATCAAACCTGCGTACGTGTTTGACGGCCGACCGCCGGAGCTAAAGTCGGGTGTGGTGCGTAGGCTGACCTGTTTGTGGTGGGAGTCGTTGAGATGGACGCATATGTAGCTCGCGAAGCGTTTCGAGAGAAGAGAGGAAGCAAAGGCTGACGGCGAGGAGGCAAAGGAGACAGGTACTGCCGAAGAGGTGGACAAGTTCACGAGGCGAACTGTTCGAGTGACCCGAGAACATAACGAAGAGTGCCAAAAACTTCTCAGGCTCATGGGTATTCCAGTTGTCGTCGTCCGTCGTTTCGGTATTGTCTCTCGAGCTGTTGAACATATGATTATGCTAGGCACCGTCAGAAGCGGAAGCCCAGTGCGCCGAACTTGCAAGGGGTGGAAAGGTACGATTACCATGTGCATCACAAGGCGCCCAGTCTGAGCCATTCCTCACAGGTATATGCAGCTGGGTCGGAAGATATGGATACTCTCACATTCGCCACACCCATCCTCTACCGTCACCTCACATTCTCCGAGGCCAAGAAGGCACCAATATCCGAAATAAGTCTCGAGAAAGCCCTCCAGGGCCTCGATATGACCATGTCAAATGCAAGTGCTGTTCCGATGCACTCCCGTTGTGCTGACCGCGAAAGAGTACAGTTTATAGACCTGTGCATATTACTTGGTTGTGACTACCTTGAACCCATCAAGGGTATTGGTCCCAAGAGCGCACTGAAACTAATAAGGGAGTATGATGGGTTAGAGGGAGTGGTCGAACACTTGCGAGAGAAGCAAGTTACCCGTGGCGTCTGGCTTACAAGACATTGACCTCTCTCGTCTCTCTAGGCAGGCCGAGAAAGAGGACAAGGCCGCTGATACTGAAGAGGGCGGTAAGAAGAAGAAAGGGGGCGTCCAAATTCCCGAAGACTGGCCCTGGCAAGAAGCCAAGAAACTATTTGAGAAACCAGACGTGTTGCCAGCTTCGGAGGTCGAGGTCAATTCCCGCTTCCCTACTCATGGTCTCACGCACTTACGGTGAGGCCTTACAGCTCGAATGGAAGGACCCTGATATGGATGGCTTGGTGCAATTCCTGGTAGTGGAAAAGGGATTCAAGTTCGTGGCTGTTTTGACTATATTGTTTGCTTTGTGATGGATTGTTTCGCTGCAGTGAAGAACGCGTACGCAAGGGGGCAGAGAAACTCCAAAAGTTTCTCAGCGCAAAGCAACAGGGGCGTCTCGACGGTTTCTTCACGGTCCAGCCCAAGGCGAAGGAAGATAAAGGCAAGGTAGGAAAAGGAAAAGATGGCAAGGGAAAGGACGCGAAGGGAAAGGAGACCAAGGCAGGAGTGAAACGGAAGGCGGACGACAAGACCGAGGAATCGACCAGCAGAAAGAGCAGAACGAAAAAGTAGCGGTACTTGTCTCCCAGCGAGGCCACACTACGATACTCCCATCTACTGTATCTGCACTTGTACTCTTAGTCAATCCCTCGATAACTCATGTCTGGAAGTGGGTAGCAATATCTTCCCGGTTCTTCCGTCGGATCTGACTCCTGTGCGGCCCAGGCTTTCCACCGAGAACACCCGACCTGCAACTTGCTGCGGTACGGTCAGTAAGCGACCATGACCATCGAAATTGTCCCGGCCCCCATCGCTCCTGGCACCGATAAGGTCGCCGTTCGTTCAGGACCGCCAACCAGGGATGAGCTCCGGGTCCACTACCCCGCACATTTTACGTGGCCTCAGTTAAAGACCTTCGTCAACTCGGGGTATGTTCGTTCAGTGGTACCGGGCTCTCCTCACGAGGGCTCTTACAGGGACCTCGGCCTGATGAAGCGCGATAAAAAGCTGCAGTATAGATATGACCAATGGGTCATCGAGATTAAAAAGAAATACGGATCCGCCAGTGCGTAGCATGCATCGATTGGCTTGTGGGACTGTAAACGCGCAGACTTCTAACATGGCGCATTCACCGCAGCCAATTACCTTGTGAACCATCGATTACAGTGGGGCAAACCGGATACCCTCTCGCTGCTCACGTCCACGCTCGATAATTGGACCATTGCTAACATAGAGGACAAAGGACGAGAACCCTACCCGACGCCCGACTATTTCAAGGCCGATATACCATTCGACTCGGAGCTGATCTGTATCATACAGAATGACTGGCCTTATTCAGGTGCAGGGCTTCCGTGCGGCATTTCTTGGTCGTTGATGTGGGTACCTCATCTCTCACAGTGCCACCGGAAATCGAGCATGCGTTGGTGTGGAGCCGAGTGCCCGTTTTCCATCCCGCCCTGATCCCGCCTGCCATCAACGCGCGCATCCAGCAAGATGGTCTCTGGGGCTTCACAGGATCGACTGAGGCCACGGAGGCCCTACCTTCTCTTGAAGCCTGTCTCCCCGCACTGACGGACTGGGGTGTCACCATCGACCAACTCATCCGCTCTGCGAGTGGAAGCGAGGCGGAAGAAAGGATGGTAGAAGACGCGGGGAGAGAGGTGCACGAATTCGTGAAGCGGAGGTGGAAGGAGCATCAGTGGGAAACAGCCTGGTTCGTCAATCCTCCAGTACGTCTTGACACTCACTTCCCGCTTGCGCGCGTGCTCATTCTTGAGCCTGTTGGCGCAGAGACTGCAAAGCATCCCTAGTTTGGCTCATATCCACGTGTTCGCTCGCAGGAAGACGGCAGAAGAAGAGGCTGGCTGGCGCGGGTGATTTCTGGTACACTGGAAGGGTGGAATAATATCATGCTAGACCTTAGATACGAATGAGCATCTCGATTCTCAGCATCGTGTGCCGAACATGTTGTCGTTCTCATTTCCGTCCAACGACGAAGACAACTTGAGTGTGCGCGTCATTGTCCATGTGAGTCTGCGTGTTCCCACCACGCTACTTGAGATTCAAGTCGAGAATATCTACCCAATTGTACTATTTTATCAATTGTTATGCGTTTCTATTCTTGTTTCGGGTCTAAGATCTAATGAGCCGTTCTGAGGAGGCGAAAGGGGTCCAAGCCCATAAAGTCCGAGTCTTCCGTGTCATATTCTCGTCGTCAGCAAGGTGGGGGTTGACAAACAGGCATATGCTCGTTCTGACTCGTTTCTATTCAGCCATCGCGGCCCCGAGACGTGATGATCATATCAAACCCGAGCGTAGGGTTAGGCGTATGGACGCCCTCGTCATCGTCAGCGAGTCAGCGCTGTCAACCCATCAAAGCTGCCCGGGTCGCTTAGCTGGTGGCGGTATGTACTGTACTGGTAAGTCGGCTGATGCGATTATTCATGCTGAACGGCCTGGCGTGTCATATAAATCCGCACGTCCAACCGAGCTGGGGCCCATTCAATACCCCCAAGTGTAACACGCCAGTCACCGTCTGATTCCGGAGCACCATCACAATGTCGTCAATGATAGAGCCAGTGGCCAAGCCTGCTTCCCGGCTGGCTCGATACCGCGCGCTATCGCCTTACGCTTCGATCCATGTCTTCCCTCTTCAGCTCGGCGCGATGAGCATTGGGGACAAGTGGGAGCAGTTCGGCATGGGGGGGATGAACAGGCAGTCTTCCTTCAAGTTGCTGGATGCATTCTACGAGGCGGGCGGAAACTTTATCGATACCGCGAACATGTAGTGAGTACATCTCGGGATCATCGTCCCTGTCAGGCACTCATCACTTACCAGCCAGGATCAAAGCTCGGAAGAGTTCATCGGAGAGTGGACCGAGTCGCGCGGAATTAGGGATCAGCTCATCATTGCAACCAAGGTAAGCCGCGAACAAAGCGACCCGACATCGACATGCACTTACATTTGTACAAGTATTCGTCGAATTACGTGCGCAGAGACACCAAGGTCAAGCAGCAAGTGCTGTATACAGGAAACAGCGTCAAGTCAATGCACATCAGCGTGGAAGCCAGCCTGAAGAAGCTGAGGACCCCATATACCGATATTCTCTACGTCCACTGGTGGGATTGGGACACATCAATCGAGGAAATAATGAACGGGCTACACACACTCATCCAACAGGGAAAAGTGCTTTACCTCGTACGTATCACCCCTCTCGTGCCACTCGTTCAGAAGTGACTGACATTTGTCTGATGTTCGAAAGGGGATTTCGGATACGCCTGCGTGGGTTGTATCCCAAGCAAACCAATATGCGCGGGATCATGGAAAGACGCCATTCGTAATCTATCAGGGTCAGTGGAACGTCATGCAGCGTTCTTTCGAACGGGACATTATCCCAATGTGTAAGGCTCACGGTATGTTTACTCCTTGAAGCAGTGATCCAACTTCAGTGGCCGATCGCTTTCCACAGGCATGGCTTTGGCACCATGGGGTGTACTAGCAGGGGGAAAGCTCCGTAGCGACGAAGAGGAAGAACGACGCAGTCAGTCAGGCGAGAAAGGTCGTACTGTTTTCAACCCTGAACGGAAACGAAACGAGACAGAAAGGGCCGTGAGTGCAGCGTTGGGAAAGGTCGCCAAAGAAGTGGGCGCAAGCACGTCACTTCCGTAGCGATCGCGTATGTTATGCAAAAAGCGCCATATGTATTCCCTATCATCGGGGGTCGCAAGGTGGAACATTTGGAAGCCAACCTGGAAGCGCTGGGGATCGTGCTTACGCCCGAGCACATCAAGTACTTGGAGAGCGTCGTTCCGTTCGACCCTGGCTTTCCGATCACGATGATTGTCGGTTGTCTTTGCCCGTTTAAATAATCGTTCCGTGCTAACGAGCTTGGATGTGTAGGGCGACGGCAGCGTCTATAGCGTGTCCATGAAGAACGCTGCTTACATGGAGAAGCAGCCGGGTCTCCGGCCAATTTTGCCAGACGATTCATAGACGCACCGTAGCAAGACTATCGTCAGTAGGAGGATAAGTATCCTCTCAAAACTTGGCATGACTATCCCTGAGATGTGTTCTACTTACAAACGCACACTCTCGTTTGCATCCTGTATCATGTAGGCCCCGGAATCTATGATTGCAGGCATCTTGTTCGCCCCATGAAGGCAAATTTTGATATCCTGCACAGGAATCATGAACTACATTAGCTGAACTCGAGCTGTGGATGAAAGACTGAGCGTTTCCCGTGACATCCTTACACCGACGAGCACCAGAATGAACTGGTGCCACACAGGTCATCTACCAACCAGGTTACCGATGACCCACTCATAAGAACCCAGGAATACAGCACCGCCCGCGGATATCCAAAGAGTCCGTGGTATGACGCCGGCGAACAGTGCCCGCGGGCCCTCAATAGTATAAATTTTCCAGAAGCGGCTCAGGACTGAGGGCATTTCCATAGTGGAATCCTTGACATTCCGTCGCCAGTCAGAAAAGGATGTTGAATCAAGGACGACATACATACTCGCATGTCTAGCATCACACGCGTCTTCAGAACATCAAGAGGTGTCGTCAGGGCGGCTGCAACCCCACCCGCGACGCTCCCACATATTGCGGCTTCCCCTGCATGCAGCGGGCGCCCACCCATTGCTACGGAAAGCTGGTACTTCAAAGACTCATACAGGGGAAATTGAAGCGACGTAAACGGGATCTGTGGAGAAGGTAAGGATTCAGAAATGGCTGCGATTATCATTACCCACTTCACGCATGATAGTTGTCCCAAACCCACGATAGAAACCCGTTAGACCGCCGTGCTTCCAAATTATTTTCGCAGCAGCGAGAGACGTAGCAGTGGAACCGTAAGACGATGTTTGCGTACGCGTTTTAATCACCTCAGTTGGAACACGAACCAAACAAGCCGCCTAGAGACATGTGGTGTCAGAAACTGAAGCCACGGCAGTAGAAAAGCCCGGATACCATTTCACCAATAGATGCCGAAATCATGTGGTTGAGTGGGGCAAGCTGACCGTGCAAAGGTAAAGACTGCTTTGACATGTCGTATGTCGAGAAGAAAATTGCCGCTGTTTTCCGGTCATAAACAGTCGATCGACAACGCGCAGTGCACACCTCCTGGCGCACTGCCAACAACAACACTCCCGATGCCCTTGTAGATTCCCCGGAAGCCACCAGCCTTGGCGAATCCTTGAGCGGACTGCAACCGCGTCTTGATGGTGTCTATAGGAAAGAAAAGCAAGTCCACAGCTGTACCCGCGGCACCTCCTGCCTGAGCACGACCAGGAATGTTCGAACGTTCATGCGGGTGATTCGGAAAAAAGAACTGGGCGGCGCACGATGAGGGACTGGGCGAACGTCGGCTTGTGCTCGGGTGTCATTTCGCCCGGGTGGTGGACGGAACGGGAGAGAGACGGAACGAGTCATGCCCATTTCTGGAAGGCTAGCGAACGAAGTGTTAATTTTGGTAGTGCACTGATACACCCCTTCGAGGCGACACTGCCTTTGACGAATCTTTGACAAAATGGACGATATGTTCGAGATTCCGCGACCACGATCGGACGACATTGATGAAGACGGTCACTCCTCCGGGGATGAAGATGCTGGACTGGACTGGGCAAAGCTTCTGTGAGTTCACCCATGCATGAGTCACGCAAGACGATGGACATCCAGACAGGACGAATGGGGCTGCTGCACGGCCTATCATCCCAAAACGTGGTGAGAAGGACTTTGAGCCTGCCCCCGGAGGGGGGTCTGGCTTGCAGCTTCATGTTCTGGACCGCTCACGAGATGCGATGTTTGAGGCTCTTCGTGCCAATAGAACCACCTCTAGGTTCGTTGGAGGCATCTTTCCTATAGCGGTCCGTTCTGATATGCTATGACAGCAAAAATATAAGTTATGGTGTTTGGTACACTTCGATTGGTCGTGTGCATGTGACGACAGCGCGTGGTATCCACTTTTCATCAATGGGCCACTCCATCTCTCGGATGGCTCTGCACGGAAACACATCGTCGAAACTGCCCAAACAGCTCGAGCTTCTTCCCGAGGAAGCATTGTATCTAATCGAACGCGGTACTCTGTTTTGTTACAAGTCGGTTCCTAGCGGAGCTCCGCTCGTGGAGTCATTGGATCATGAAACAACGAGCCCGGGGGCACCGATGTCGGTCCAACAAGCTTTCGCCGAAATGATCGGCCATGAGGAAATCACTTTGGAACGTTATCAGGTGACTTGATTCCACCATTTGTTGTGGCAATGTCCGCTCACCTTCTCTCTGTCCAGGTGTATGCTTATTTAAAGCGTCTTGGATTTATTCTGATACGCGCTGAGCCACCGATACCTGAGTATCCAGCCGCACCACCTATTTCGTCTCCGGCTGTCCAATCACAGACCCTAACAAGACGGTTTACTGGACTCCTTTCGTACATCGTATTAAACATCATCAATGTCACCAGGCTATTTTACAGAATTGATTGGTGGAAGCGATTTCGGCTTTGTCAGCAAAAAACGCCCCGTACGTCATTTGTCTGTGCTTTGCCGCGCATTGAATCTCTTTTATTTTGTATTGCACAGAGGATATATTCCGCAGACTACGATTCATACCCTGTGGTCATACCATTTCCCTGTATCGTCCACCAACAAAATCAGAGGCCTCCTCAGGGCCATCCGCGCCATCACCATACAAGATCTTCTTCCACGTATACAAGCCTTCCACCCCTTTCCGCAAGACATCTCCCCCCGCGCCCGATTTCTATCTCACAGTCGTCAAGTGAGTCGATCCGGGAAATACGCGATGTACATTTCATACCAACTGCCGAACATAGCGCGCGAACGACGGCCATGCCCTCTTTGCGGGAGCTTTCTGCACTCTTTTCCATGCTTCCAGAAATGCCACTTCCGCCACCCCGTAAACGCAACGTACAAGCTTCTGCCAAACAGCAGGGGGATTCTCGACCTCGGGAAGGGTCGGCAGCTAATCCAACCCCATCCAATTCGAACCCGAACCAGTCCTCTGTTATAGCCCCGTTCTTTCGGCGCCTTTTCTTTTTTCTTCCCTGCTTCCGTGCGGTTTCTCTGCATCAGAGGACTGAACTGACACCCACTCCGCCGAAACCGAACCCCTTTCTTGCTCTCAAAACGGGCAGGAAGACTGTCGTAGTAGCTGCCGTGGATGCCGGGAACATTAGCTTTTTCAGATTTGGGCAAGGGGTCTTTGAAGAATGGCCAATGATCTAACTCGTGTTGTTCTGTCCCAGGGGACCGACGGAGTGATCGCGTTTATGTCGGCCGGGTCCTTGGGTACTGCATGTGACTTGGCGGCGGGTCGCAAGGTCTTGGATCGCTTTTGCCGCTGGACAGCCTGGGTATCTGGTTTACACGTAGTGTCAAATTCCAGGGATATGTTTGTTCAGCAGGAAAGAAACCTGCATAAAAGGGGATCTGCCCTCTTAACCACCGAGTGTCCTCCGCAACCGCGATAACACGTGTATTAGCACCCCTGAAGACGGTGGCGACCTCGCAAATTAGCCATCTGCGTCAAATGTACGAGCTGTTGGTACTAGAAAGTGTGACCATGAGTTCAAAGCCCAACGGTCTAATGATAAACAAAAGTCATTCATATCTGAAGTTCCCGGCGGGTCCCCAGTCTAGTCAGAACAATACCAAGTTGACCGTGAGCGCACCCTTTGTGACTTTGGGGATGTGCAATTTTTGGACTCCATTGGTAGACTATAAGGGCGTGTACTAGGTTTTACTGATGCGCCATCATGGCGGAAGGACACGAATCGTCAGTCACTCGTCCTGACTAGAATTCTCTACTTTGACACTCGTTATGACACAGCGGATCCGTTCTCCACAGGTGCTTGTACTATGACGCGGCTCACACATTACTCATGTCGTCGCCCGAGTGTTACTCAGAGTCATCCTAGTGCGCTTGCGTCACCAGCCATAATCTCAGCGTCAAGTTGTCAGCTTGACCGCTTGTCGGCAAGCACAGCGTTCAAACCGGCCTGAAAACAGACTCCGCTCCCGACGGGGCGCTCGAGTCGATCTTTCAGAACTTGAAAGTGCTATCAGCGCGCCGTCGATGACGCGGCACATCCGGCCTGCTTTCCCAACGTTCCTGTGATCATTCAGAGTTTGCAAACATCCCCGAAACGTGGTCTGGGCTCGCACGGGAACCTCTCAAGGGATCACAACCAGCGGAATGTCGTTGAAACATGGACACTCTCAATCGACTTTGTCTCGGGGGACGTCGGTCTGTCGCCGGCAAATCAGCGTTTCCTCATCCTCAGGTTTTTGCCTTGTCTTCCACCCTGTTATGGTCCCAGGCCGAGAAGTCCAATGATAGGCCCAGTGATAGCCGGACTCGATAACGCGGGGTTATTGTGATCAGTCAGCTCAGTCAACTGGTGTACATCCCCCCGCGTTATCTGCACGACGCGTCTACCAGGCATGTGACACAATAGTGATGACAAGACTCGTTCCGGCTGGCCATTGTCTGGTATAAAAACCCGACATTGGTGCGCTAGACTCTCAACTTACTTTTCACGTCTACTATCGCTCGCTCATATTCTCGATCAGCACCTCGACGATGTCTCTGTTCGTACCAGTGGACAAGCCTGCCTCCCGCTTGGCACGATATCGTGTCTTGTCTCCAAATGCCTCAATCCGCGTGTCTCCGCTCCAGCTCGGCGCCATGAGCATCGGAGACAAATGGGAAAAGTATGGCATGGGGGGGATGAACAAGGAGTCCTCCTTCAAGTTGCTCGATGCGTTCTATGACGCAGGCGGCAACTTCATCGACACTGCTAATAGCTAGTGAGTGTCTTGCGACGGTCTCGTGGCTGATGGTTAACGTCTCGCGACAGCCAACATCAGACGTCGGAAGAATTTATCGGCGAATGGGCCGAGCAGCGCGGCATCCGAGACCAACTTGTCATTGCGACCAAGGTCAGTAACCTGAATCACGTTGGCTTGGTCGGCGTCAGACTCATTCGGTCTCAAAGTACACGACGAATTATGTGATCGGAGAGGATGGGATCAAGCAAAAGGTCCTCTATACGGGGAACAATGTCAAATCGATGCATGTCAGCGTGGAGGCCAGTTTGAAGAAGCTGAGAACGACGTACATCGACATTCTCTACGTTCACTGGTGGGATTGGGAAACTTCCATCGAAGAAATAGTGAATGGCCTGCACACGCTCGTTCAACAAGGAAAAGTGCTGTATCTGGTACGCCTCAGAATCACCCCTGACACTTTTTATTTCTGAGGTCGCGCGACCTTTAAGGGCATCTCTGACACCCCCGCGTGGGTCGTGTCCCAGGCGAACCAGTATGCCCGTGATCACGGCAAGACGCCGTTTGTGATCTATCAAGGCCAATGGAATGTGATGCAACGTTCTTTCGAACGGGACATTATTCCAATGTGTAAAGCTCATGGTATGTACTTTCGAAAGAACTTACGCTTTAGCACCGCATGACTTCTCCCTCAGGCATGGCCCTGGCTCCATGGGGTGTACTCGCGGGCGGAAAGATCCGCAGCGACGAGGACGAGAAGCAGCGTGCCGAGTCAGGGGAGAAGGGACGCACGCTTTTCACCGAGGACTGGAAACGAAACGAGACAGAAAGGGCCGTGAGTGCAGCGTTGGGAAAGGTCGCCAAAGAAGTGGGCGCAAAGCACGTTACCGCGGTAGCGATCGCGTACGTCATGCAAAAGGCGCCATACGTGTTCCCCATCGTTGGGGGCCGCAAGGTGGAACATTTGGAGGCCAACCTGGAAGCACTGGAGATCGTGCTTACGCCCGAGCACATCAAGTACTTGGAGAGCGTCGTTCCGTTCGACCCTGGCTTCCCGATTACAATGATCGTTAGTCGATGTCTCGTCGTGTCACGCTTGTTCTTTTTCTGACGTCCTTTATCCAGGGCGACGGTAGCGACTACAACTTCTTGTTGACGAGTACCGCTTATCTGGAGAAGCAGCCTCCTGTTCGTGCCATTGTGCCGGACCTCTCCTAGGCTTGTGGAGATGAGAAAGCATGTGTGTTCTATGAGAAAGTCTATGTAAAAAACTACTGCTGTCTCCTGTTGCGCAACATCATGTCCTCCTTGATGGGTATGACTTTTTTTTGATGGGTTTTCTGTCTGTGCCCTGTGACACGAGAACGTCGTCTATTCATTACACATGGAACGCAGTTTGGAAGACATGGGAAGAAAAGTAATTGGAGACGAGCAATGCTGAATGTACACCTCACATACATGCCCACGGCAACGGGAAATGCGGCAAGACCTGCCCAGCAGCTGCCCATTCATTTCGACATGGTCCCGACGACGCCCCCCGATCTCATCCCCGCCTCCTTGAGTCAAACCTGCACAGCGGGACCCCTGACGGACACGGACGCGGCGCGCGTGCGCCCTGATCGCTGGTGAGACCGCGCGACGGCCCCCTTGAGCTTTTGAGCAAAGATGACGGCCGCGACGGCGGTCTCGAAGCCGACCTGCCTCGCCCTGGGCTGTCGTGGTACGACGGAGGACGCGCTGGCAACGGCAGGAGAGGTGAAGATAGTCCTGGACGCCATCCTGATGGACTTGTTTCTAACGAGAACGGTGTCGAAGTGTGTATGCGTGAGGGGGAGGGGCTGGACGAAGTGGCGCGACGTCAGCGACTGCACGTTCTGCGCCAGAGGTCGACGGACACCCACACTTGAACGTTCGAGAAAGAGAGGGTTAAAGAAGGGGAGTGTTCTGCCATCCAGGGCTTTTATACCTGGCACCCTCGTGTAGGACCAGATGTTTAACCACTCGCACGCACTCGTTCCATATGGCTTGGAGGCGCAGCGGTCAGCCCCGAGGGAATCGTGCGTGGTGTCGATTAGGGTCAGTGTGGATCATCGCACACGTTGTCCGTAAGCTGGTACGTGATATGACCCGAGGCCAGTGGAGCCTGTCATGATGGGTCGGTTATGAAGTGTGGGAGAGGCAGGAACGGGGGCGGTGATGCTTGTAATGGCCTATCTACGGGAACACGAGACCCATGGCTTGCCGAACTTGGTGCCATGGTGAAACTCGGTGATGTCCCGAGTCCGTCTCCAAACCCTGAAGCTGCCCGTCACGCAGTCAATCCGGGTCCCAATGCACCATCCTTCATCTCGAAAAGGACCTCGATTTCCTCCAGACTCTTCCCTTTGGTTTCAGGCGCGAAGAGACAACATACGAGCGTAATGAAGGACGTCGCAGCACCGAATAGAAAGTATGGTCCACTCGGCGACGCGCGGAGGAAGAGAGGGGCAGTCAATGCCACCGTAAAGTTAACGACCCAATTAGCAAGCTCGGATATTACGTGCATAAATGACTGTCTTGACGAAGAGAGGCGACGACTTACCAGCTGGATTGCACATGCCTTCGCTCGCAGGCGCGTGGGCATTATCTCGCATGCATATATTTTGGTGACCTAGTCCGAGGTCAAGCTCTGGCCTTGTGCTTCGGAACAGGAGTGTGTTGAAAACCCACCATGGCCCAGGACCACGCGAAGTTGGCGACAAACATATAGATCAGAATGATGACGGCCCACTGCGAGGCTTTACCGTCGAGATGAACCTCTCCATTCTCCTTGCCACCGTGAGACGCATATATGCAGGCGATCGCCACTAAACAACTAGCAATGGCGATTCCGCCGCTTATCAGGGGAAACCTCCGACCCAACCTGTCCGCGTAAAGCTGAGCTGGGATGGTGAACGCTAGGTTTATTATTCCCGAGATGCCAGAGGCGAGGAATGATGCACGTTTTGATGAGAAGCCAGCTTGGGAGAACATGATGGGAGCGTAATAGAGCACCGCATCGATCTGTTCCAAGCGGAAAAACATCAATGAAACGACTTGGACGAGCATGACAGAAGGAAGGGCATGCACGTACACCGCAGAGCATTTGAAACCCCATCAAGAATATGCCGAGTAGACTCCTTCTGATGTAGCGTCTCGCAAAGACCTCGGAAAATCTGGCGTTCTGCGTACCCTCCTTTTCCAGAGACCCGCTGATGCTTTGAATCTCTTCATCGACGTTCCCGCCCTGACGGAGTCTCGACAAGACCTGGCGAGCCTCAACAAGTCGGCCACGCTGCACCAGCCACCGGGGAGAGAATGGCATGAAGGCCATCCCGATCGATAAGACTGTGGCTATACAAGCTTCGACGATGAACGGAGTACGCCAAGCAAGGCTACTGTCCAGCCTCGACGAGCCGTAGGCTATAAAGTAGCCAGCAGCAATGCCCATCGTGATAAGAAGCTGTAGCATCGCTGCCACGGTACTACGAGTGGCCTGAGGGGCGATCTCGCACAGGTATATCGTCACTACAGAGATGGACTGGCCTTGTCCGATCCCCGTTATTAGACGAGCGCAGATCAATGCAGCAAAGCTGTTCGCAGAGGCGGAAATAATGGTCCCAACGGCGACTATCAATCCACCAGTGAGAATGCCATAGTTGCGGGAAATGACATCGGCGACATGACCACTGCCTAAAGAAGAAAGCGAAGCGGAGAGCAGGATGCAGGCGACGTAGATCCCGAGTTGTCCGGACGAAATGTCCCCTATGGAGTCGCTAAATTGTGTCATTTGCGTCAGAGGACCGATGGAGCCTTTCGGCATGTGTCAAGAGCAACGCAGAGAGACACTCGCGAAGCTCACCGGTATCAAGTCCCCATAGCACGCCAGCTAAAGAGGTGTATAAAGCGATCAGGTATATCTTGAGGGCGACCGGGGGCATGGCATCGGTGGGAGATGAGGCTTTGTAGATTGCACGGGGACTTGTAATTAAACCGAGCGGCTCTTCGGAGGCTCGAATGGGGAAGAACGGCCCGCAAGCAAGCGAGGGACGGGTGACATTCGACGGGCCCGACGGTTATCTAGCCAGGACGATCGCCCAAACCCTCCCATCGCGTGCGGGTCGCTAGCCAAGATACCGACAAAACTGGATCAGCAAGTCGTCCGAGCACTGGCGGGCGTTCTTGCGCAGAGAGCGGCGGCTGGCTAGCGGCCAAGAGGGTTCATTGCAAGTCACATGAGCGGTTTCACACCGCCTCACCCAACTCGTCTCCCCGCGCAGCGCTCGCGACGATACCCAATGCCATTACTCTCCTTCGACTTTGCGACATCCACAAGACGAGTCCCCGACGATGACGATCCCGACGAGCCGCCAAAAAGGTGGTTCCACTATCTCCCACTCTTTGGCAAGTCGTTCTCTTACTCGGTCTACATGACTCGCAACGCAGCCCACCTTGATAGCGCTCGTTATCTTGATGATGGCTCCGCACCCCTCCTGGCTACTTATTCTCGTCAATCATCATCTCCGCACTCTGCACTCCACCGCCACCTTCCTCCTTCATTTACTTGTTTCATACACCCTCACCTTCCTTGCATTTTGTTCGCTCATTGTCTGTGTCGCTCGTGACCCCGGTCCAGTCCCTCCACTCAAGGGGATGTCGGAGGAAGAAACCGAGGGCATCGGCAGGGGTGATGTCGCACTGCGCGAGGCCCTCATAGCCACCCCAAACTTCGACGAGGAGTTGACCCCCCAAAAATGGTGTCGTACCTGCTGGGGTCCGAAGCCGGAGCGTACACACCACTGCAGTCTTTGCGGGCGCTGTGTATTGAAAATGGGTAGGCCGTGGATGTCCCGTTCCTGTTATCGTGAGCGCTCATCGGTCAGACCATCATTGCCCTTGGCTTGGAAGCAAATGCGTAGTAGGCCCTACCTGAAGCCAGATGAGACCACATTGACCGATCTTGTCTCAGGGTCACAGGACATACCCCGCGTTTTTCCATTTCATATCTTGCATCACCTTTCTCTCGGCCCACATTTGCATCGTCTCTGCATATGCATTCTGGTGGTCACTCCAAAACCCGATGTCTGTCCCGGTGAGCACATGTCAGGCTCGTTTCCCCGAAGCTCGCTGACTTGCCAATAAGGATGACACCACGCCTGTTCACGAGCTTCTCTTGACCGCAGCTGGCTTCATCTTGACCGCTGTCGTTGGCTCCTTTACAATATATCACATGTATCTCATCTCGTAAGTGCCCACTCATCCCAGTAGAGCGGTAGGATGTTTTAAACACGAGCAGCACGAACCAAACAACTCTGGAGAGTCTCTCGCCGTTTCTGCTCCTTCGATATCTACCACCGCTCCCAGTGTCACTTGACCTCTCGGACCCTCCTATGGAACACGAGCTTTCGTACAATCAAAGATCTCTTGTCCTGGATGCTCATCGTTCTGTAAAACTATATGATCTCGGATGGCGACAGAACTGGGCACAGGTATTTGGGTGGCATAAACCACGCGGCTGGACGAGCCGCATTGTATATGGCGGTGCAAGGTGAGCGTTCATTAGATATGACACGCACCCACCATGCCGATTGCGCTCCACCCAACAGCAAAGGGAACGGACGATCCTTTCCTCGTAACCCCCGTGCCGAAGAGATGCTGTCGACACTTGCAGCGCGCATTGCAGCCATTGATAAGGATGCATGAACACCTCGATGACGGACTCTCTTACACTACAAGTGGACCTGCTCATCAGATAATATGTTCACGTCTGTCCCCTACTAGCACTTGTTCGTTAACATTATTGTTGTCCTTATTGCAAATCATAGCATGTTACATCGGGATAAACTACCCTTGCGTACTTCTCGCTGCGACTGTCACATACTAAGTCGTACCTCATCAAGACGGCTCTCTCCACCTTGGAACACTCTGGATCCCCCGACCGTCATTGGCAAATTCTGTACCGCATGGACAGCAAGTACTGCTATGACACTCCTTCAACGACATCCAGCTTGTCGTGGGATCAGGTTGTACAACTTTGAGCAACGGGCACCTAACACGCCCGCCCCAACGTCGACAAAGTGTCCTGACGGGAGCGAGCTTGCTCCTCGTGAACAGGAATGCCGTCACCGTTGGCACGGCAGATCGTCAGACTGCGGCTCGGATGGCTCACTAAGTCGACCTTGCCAGCAGGCTACCAGGCGTCATGCATCCTGCTCGCATTGATGCATTCGGGGAGCTACATGAATCACCCGATAATCATCGCACATGTCTGGGTGACTCGGGATACATATGGTCCAACAGGGTCGTCCGAGTGTGCCTTGCCAGTCTCCAGCTGATGTCGTCTCGAAATCCAAATAAAGATGCTTATGCTGAAGAAGTGGGCAATGATACAGGAAAAGAGTCATTGGTTGATAAATATCCCTCGCATGTGGTAAAGCGTGTAAAAACGTCCAGGCACCAGTTGCAAGTATGCTGAACTCAATCGTAAATGGGAAGCGGCAAAAGCCTGACAGCGTCCGCGATCAGCATGTATCGCACCATGTCCACGAAACCCACTCAACTTGTCAGCGTTGAATAAGAAATTTTCTCCGTCGTGCTCGCCCTCCAGGAAGCGCGTTGGGTGTAATACTAGGGGTGACACGCCTTGGGTGAGACAAGGATCGCGGAAATGGTTGGTCACCTTACCTAGGTGCCCGCGCACGTGCTTCAACAAGTTCTCCATTTCTGCCCACTCTGTCTTGTCGAACGGATGGGGACCTCGAACGCTTCTCCCTCTGTCCAGTTCCTTTTCTTGTGCGTGGTGTAATTTAGGTACGCTCGTGGTCTGCGACCGTTCACTATCTTTTTCATCTCGACCATGGAAGTCCTCGGTGCTTTCGCCCTGAGGATTGGAACCATTCTCTTCAGATCCTCCCATCGGTGTAGAACTAGTCTTGGCCTGCCTGGAATGTGAGGAGGGTCACAATAAGGAGGTTCGACACACTAACCACCTTTGTAAATCGCTCATGGTGAAAAACAAAGTGCTTATACTGCTTCCAGGTGGTCACAGTGTCGTCCGGGATCGCATGAAATACCCTGCGGTATATCTCCGTCTGCACAATCCGTCAAGCCAAATCGTACGGGAGATGGATCAAATACCGACGTTGTTTTCAGCACACGCAACCCAAACACCCTTCCAAAACTCATCCGAGATCGGATCCTCGAAATCATCAGGGTGGACGTGCTGCAGTGGTGTTGCAGCCGGAGTCTTGCCTCTGGTTTCATAAGGATGCCTTTGTTTTCTTTGACCAGACTGCTCGTATGTCTTGCTCTTGTCTTCAGTCAAGTCGCTGTGTTCTGATGCAGCGATCTTGCCGTCCGCCACTTCCCAACCAGCAGCATGCACGTCCAATGGCGTATCAATGCCCAGATTAGTTCTCTGACTCTCGCACGTACTCCGCTGGTCCGTGTTGGGTGGCCCTGCGATCTCCGGGGGCCCGGGTTCGATAACCTCGGGGATTCCGAGGCTAGTGAATCCAACGAGCTTTTCTTCATCAAGGGGGTGGAGAGCGTGTCCATTTTGGTGTAATGACGCTTTTCTCATTTGACTAGGATCGTGCGTTTCGTCTTCGCGCACAGACGGATGAAATACCTTGGACAATGATTCAGCGACAGCGTGCTCGGCGGCCAGGGTACCTTGAGAGTCGGATCAATAAACACAGCGGTCAACAGAATCAAAATCGGAGCACCTTCTTCGATTTCATGTGCCGCTGTGTCCAGCGCATCATGGAACGATCGCTCACGCACTGCCTCTACAACAGGACGACCCAGAGGCTCTTGTTCCCCATTCGGGTCCCACTGCTCCTGGGCTTGCTCGTGGAACGATCCATCTTCATGTAATACACGTTCTTCAACTAAGGCATCCACATCAACTCCGACATGCTCGCGCATCAGCCGGACCCGTAGCGTGTGTGCAAATCGTCCTACTTCGAACGGGCTACCTGCCATCACACTGAAATCCAGATCGGTTTGTGTCAACAGAGAAAGTGGAGTCTCTTTGATCACGACCTACCCCCCGATCATGTCAGTATCTCGGATGACGGCGGCAAGCTCAGAGTCTCGATCGCCGCGCTGGGACCGTTCGTTGATGTTCGCACTTCCAATGATCGCAAGCCTATCATCGACGATGCATAACTTGCTATGAATGTACACCTAGAGCCATCGTTAACCAGCGAAGAGGGATTCGACATTAGATGCCCCACAATCTCAGTGGTCAGGACCCCGTCACGCATCTTTCCCCAGTTTCGCAAGGAGAACACGCGAATATATTCCTCGGGCTAACAAGAGATTAGGATAGAAAAAGATCTCGAGGTTGGGCTTACTTCGATACCCTCGTTCCTCAACCGTTCATAGATCGAGTCTCCCCCTCGGAACAGTGTACGGTTCTGGCAGTCGAGTATGATCCGTATCTGTCAGACCTTCGATTCAGTTTCGGAAACACACTAGGGGTCAGGAAGACACACCGCGCTGGCGTCACCGTGGTCTACCGGAAATGGGAATCCAGGAAACAGCGGTATGATGATACAGCACTTCCACGGAGTTCCTTCTCGTTTCGCGCGAATGATCCGTCTGACGAGTGCATCTCCGATCCCGTTCTCAATCCCCACGTTATTGACAACAGTTCTTCAGGTTTGTGGTGAGGTCTGCTCTTGACTCTACGATGTGCGTGCTTACGAGGAGATAAAAAACTGATTCTCAATGTACACAAAATGCTCCGAAGTCTCGATCGCTGCTTTTGTTTGAGACCGGCGCCAGCCAGAAACGTGTCCAGGAGGCTCACCCGTTATGTATGCGTTTTGAATAGAATGTTCGACTCGATTTGGTGTGCCGAGTGACCATGGTCCGGTTGAGCGGCAGATCTGCATCTCACAGGTTCCTGTGAGACCCAAGACTTCCAGGTCCCCGGGTCTAAATTCCGGCGGAGGTAGTAGAAAAGGCATGAGCCTCGTGTGGTTCTTTGGGACAAATGATCACGAAGTACGGTCTCAGAGTTGGGAACACTGCATACCTTGATTCGTAGCAACCAGTTCCATCTGGTATTCCACGTCAACAGATAAGTCAAGTAAATTACTCTTGTCGTACCTTTCGATGAAATGTCGAGCTAGGTCACGAGCGGGTTGGCCGACAACTTGCATGCCGACATCATGCCTGCGCATAATCAATGACATCAATCCTTATGTGCGCAAATACATACCAGGGCATCCTTGGAACCTTGGCGCGGTCGTACATGTCTTCCTCGGGTTTGTGAAGAGTGTGAAAATCCAAAACCCTCGGATTACTATAATCCTTTCCTGAAAGTATTCGAGGAAGCAATTGGCTTTGAGACCTGGCAGTGGGAAGTTATGTAAAACGAACCTGGCCATAAAATTGTTTTATCTGGCGATAGTTCAGGATCGTCAACAAGAACATGTTGCGGAGTGTCCCATCTAGAGGCAACTATGTATGCTCCATCTGCTGTGTGAACGGTGCAACGGACCTTCCAAAACAAAGATCTATTCCACCCATGAATGCAATTGTCTGGTCGATGACACAGAGTTTCTCGTGCTAAAGACAGAGAAAACTATCAACGACATTATGCTGGAAGATGGCATACATCTGCTTACGTGGGCCCAGTAAAATGTCCCTGTCTGGAAGTGTGAAGGGGAACGCTGGATCATGATGTTTTCGTGAAGGGACGCCAACTTTTGTTTTGCATAGCTGATGTGAATGGATGTCAGAACGAGACGAAAACAACACTAGGTATTACTCACTTGCTGTCCGTCGGCGTTGTGCGGCTTGACACTTCCTGACTGCGCACGTCATGAGTATACACAAGTGACGCAGCGAGAATAGATACTCACTATAATATCACATAGATCTTGACGCCATGTTTTGCTTTTCGTTCCAGAATCCTATCTAGCCGATAATTGTCCTTGCCTGGTCGTCGAAGTTGCAATTCTGCGATGGGTGAGTCAAAGGACGTGATTATTTGAATGGCCAACCATACCTGGTGAGAGCCACCAATCGTGGATGTATATGCTCTCTTTTGCCATTGTGAGCGCTCTTGACAAGTTCCACATGTAGTCGCGCTGGGACGAGGTCTAATCAGTGGCTAAAGGACGTATCATGATAGCAAACTGACCCCATCTACGAGCCATTGTGCAGCCACGTTCATCCGGACCGGCGCAAAGCTACTGAACCGATTGGTTGTCACAAATTGGCACGTGTCCGCAGCCTTTTCCAACGCAGTGATCCATTGTAACATCTGGCGCTGGAAAGGCGTAGAGTAAGTCGTGCCTTGAGGGGCTCGACGGCATACTGACCTCATTCCTCGCGAATAGTTTCAACCGCATTTGCGAGTTCTCGACATAAAATGTGTGCTTTGAGACGTCCTGTGAGCGCTTCCTTCGCTTCCGCTGTTCAATCTCCATGAATATTTGGTCCTGCTGCTGACTCTGCTCCTGCACACTTTGTTGAGGTCGCGACATTTGAAGGGGCCTAACATGCGTCGAGGGATCCAATATTGGTGAGGGTGAAAAGTTGGATGCGACTGAGCTTCCGGAAGACGTCGAATCATATCGCACATGCCTAGGTCGGGGAGGTGACTTGTTCCCTTGGCTCCTACCATTTGGCATATTCGGTATCAATTGCTGGCGAACATCAAGAGTTCCGGTCAATCCGCCAGAGATAGAGGCCATGGCTGAAGTATGATCGACATCTGTCTGTTGAGGTACGACTTCGTGCATCCGTTCGGCACTGTGAAATTCCCGATCCGCGGGTTCTGGACGGAGGAGGTGGAGTCCTTTGCGATAGTAACGGGTTGGACGTACGATCTTGAAATCTGAGTCCAAGAGGAATACATCCAAAACAGCCACCTGCTCGGTTGCTTAGAGGCAATCCATTAAAAAGAAATGCAACAAACTTCTCCGGGCTCCTCGAGCACAACTAGATAGCTGTCCCGTACGGCACACCAACGAGATTGTTTTCGATCCCTTCTACTTGTGGCTTTGCGTCCAGGACCAGGGTTGTTTCCGGATGCTTCGAAACGCAAAAAACCTGCTTTGTATTGGACTCCACCTGACTGCGCAAGAGTGATGAACAAGGCGCTAACTTCAAGAAAACCCGATAGTCTGTTCGATGAAGGATGGAACATCTGACAAGCAGTCAACGCCTTGAAAATGACAAGTCTGCAGTTCAGCAACATACCACGGCGCGAATGAGTTTGATCAGATAGTTTTCTAGGGCTGTACGTTGCAACAATGCGAAATCGGTCTGACGAACTTGGGCTCCACCACCCCCCATTTTAAGGAAATTGAGGTACGGAAGGCCTGGAACACTGTAATTAAAAGAGGATGGGGTTCGGGTGGAAAAAACATACTAGTTCGCGGAAACTCGGGGAGCTTGTCTTTGTGGCTGCCGAATGTATTAGATATGGTGTAATGGGTGTGCAAGGAAAGAAAGTCTCGGAGTTGACGATAGATGACCCATCGAGCAGCACCGTTTGCATATTCACATTCGATACGGAACACGGCTTTGTATGGGTGCAGTGGATGTAGGCTATCGGTGATCCGGATACGAAGGCGGTGGAGTAAAACCGGGACTCGTCGATGACCCTTGTCGTCTCGCTCGAACCAAAGGCCCAGCATCAAGTTGGACAGACCGCCTGTGATGAGTTCGTCGATGATGTTGACACCGGGTGGTGCGGCAGTGTGCGTCGTAGCTGAGGAAGGCGATTGTCGTATGACGGACGGAATCAGTGCACGTAACCTGCCCCACTTGTCCGAGCCTGCAGAACGTTTTATCGACCTCGGGAGGTGGACATCTGCTTTCTCGAGGTCCTTTGGCTGCGCGTCGTCAAGTTTGACAGACCCAGGGGAGTTGAGTTTGGAAGGACCGCTGGCATGCACGGTCGAACCCTGAGGTTCCTCGAAGACAACAGCAGGCCTTTCATCGGGGGACGGCTCAAACCACTTTGTGGAGGCACGACCCTCGTCTTGGCTCCTAGTCTCACGGGTCTTTCCCTTCTTGTCCATCGAGTCCTTGTCAAAGCTTGAACCGACCAACTCCATGGCGCTGCGAAAAGTGGACTGTCGCCGATGGGAGCGAAGCTGCTGGGGGACGAAATGAGGATGTGCGGACAATTCCCCAGCGTCCTGCTGACCGTCATCGGGGGAGAAATAAGGGCCGATGGGGGAGCTGGAAGGGGTAAATTGATATGACAGGGATCGGGGAGGACCGGTCCGAGTGGAGGGAGTGTCGGACACAGAAGCACTGGGCCGAGAGGCTCTGGGAGCGGACGAAGGGGAAGTTGCTATGTGCAGGGCGGGTCGCTGTGAATCATGACCCGGGGTGTGAGCGACGCCTTGGCCAGACGGAGGCCCGGTTTGATGCCAAGAACCACCGTTGTTCGTGGCGAGTGCAGCGGTGACCACATCACGGAACGTGAGAGGATGATGGGCCTTTGGAGCGGGCTGGGATGGGGCCCGGTCGGTGGACATGGCGAGAGCACTGGGGCCAGCGGACGAGGAATCTGGTGGAGCTGGACCTGTGCCGGCCAGTCGTTCGCAGGCTCCTCTGGCGAACGGCTAAATTTACAAAACAGTTTGGCCATTCTCGGAATAGCACGAACACACCAGCGGTCGCCGTCCTGCCAGTGGTGGGTGGTGTCGGAGGATGCACTCAAACTTTGGTGTCGCTGAAACACTGCGATAAGCCGCGGTCTAGATCTGGCGCTGGATGACCAAGGCTGGGTTCCAACGTGCAACTGATCAACGTTCGGTCAACACTCTAGGTCCTCGCGTCGTACAGTATGCTGAATTTCCGACACCTTGGCACGAGGTTCATCGTTTGGCAGGTTCTGACATGTCCGTCACCCTCGCCGCTCCCCCTGGCGCGTGTTGCTGGACCGGCGTCAAACACACCGGCTCCCCTCAAGGGCGCATCGAGCCACTCGGCGGGCTTGATACTTACATCTCTGAGCCCACGGTGCCCAGCCCTTACAAAAGAGTCCTACTGTTCCTCGCAGATGTCTACGGACCTCTGTTCATCAACAACAAACTGCTACAGGACTACTTTGCCTCCCAGGGTATGTCAGTCTCAGTCACTGTGCGTGCTGCGGGCGGCCGATGACGAGGGAAACGTAGGATTCATCGTCCTCGGACCAGACTATTTCTTTGGTGTTCCCGTCCAAGACCTGGCACCGGATCGTGACAAGCCCACATGGTCTCGGGGAGCGCTCGCCGCAGCAAGGGAAGTGTTCCCCAAATGGCTCGAACAAGTTAAAGCGGCACATGGTAGCGCTCTCTCGCTGTTACATTCCTCTGACAGGTTGCAATTCAGCTTTTGTTGTCCAGGGACTGAAACGACCAACTATGTTGCGGTCGGCAAGTGTCCCGTAGGGTCGACTCCACAAAACTGATGGTTCATGTCTGTAGGCTATTGTTTCGGCGCCCCATTCGTCTTGGATCTGGCCGCGGATGGCTCCATCTCAGCAGGTCTTCATCTTTCTCCATCTGGGCTGATGCCGAACAACGATCCTCAACTGATACCTCATGCAGGTGCTATTGTCCATCCTGCTTTCCTAGAGGACAGTCACTTCCAGAGGCTCGCCAGTACGTCATCCAATGAACATGTTCGAGCTCTATTTACCCACACCGAAACAGGGCCCCTCTTGCTTTCATGTGCGGGTGAGATTCAACAGCAGTTCTCCACCGTTCCTTTGCCGACCCGTCAGCAGAAAGTGACATCACATTTCCTCTCGAGGCTCGGAGACATGCCGAGGATATTTTGATCAGGAATAATTCGACCTACTTTTTCCAGGTTTTCTCGGGAGTATCTCACGGATTTGCTGTTCGCTGTGACCCAGATGATCCCCATGCGCGTGAGTTTCTCTGCATGGATCCGATCTCCCAGTAACTTTTTTTTTTTTCCAAGGGTGGGCCAAGGAAGAAAGTGCTCGCGGAGTGACCTCGTGGTTCCTCCGATTTACGTCGTGAATTCGGATTGGAACAAGAGATGGAGAACAGCGCCGCCAACAACCTACATTGCAAGGCATCTTGACACAGCAATGAACTAGTAGGACGGCCGAATTATGGCTTTTATGAATAGGGGATTGTATTTCAACTCATGGTGATCCATGAATAGTTATGACTGTGCTCATCCTGTCAGGTCAATGTCCAAGTGCCGTTGAACTGTTGCTAGCTAGTCTCGCTGCTGCACGACCTGCTTTCATCCCGAACACGGTGCCCGCCACCAGTCCGCTGCCTCCTGGGTAGTTGCTATAAAAAAGATCCCCAACCATCTCACCGGCACAGAACAAACCCCGGATAAGTCCCCCACTCTCAGACAGTACGCCACCTGTCTCTGCGTCGATTGCTAGACCGCCAAACGTGTATGTGATGCCACAGGCGACTTTGACGGCCAGGAATGGCTCTTTCTCGATTGGAAGGGCCCAATTGGTCTTAGCAGGCGTCAGCGACAGCCTGGAGGATTGGGTTGACATGCCATCTTTGACGGCCGGGTCCCATTTGGCATGTGGGTATTCCAGGCGATGTTGGCGAACCGCATCGTTATACTCGCGGATTGTCCGCAGGAAGGTCTCTTTTTCTCGCAGTCCCTTGTCCACTAATCTGTCAGCCAACGCTTCGACAGTGGGCGCTATGATCTTTTCCGCAATGTTATCACCGTACTCCTCCTTTCGAAGATACGAAACCACCTCTGCGTCCCACACCTGGAAGGCACAGCCTTCCGGCTGCAGTAAGATTTGCTTCCCATATAATGCGTATGTGAAGCTTCTGAAATCCTGTCCTTCGTCGACAAACCGTTCTCCGTTGACGTTCACCATAATCCCCAGCGGATACCCAGATTTAGTGAACTGGTTGCTCAGCTCCCTGTCGCCAGAGTCGCTGGGTGCATTTGCGTCCCAGCATGTACTGTGGCATCCGCCCCAATCGCCAGCGAGCTTCGCACCAATAGCTTGCGCCATCAGGATTCCGTCACCGGTGTTGTAAGGCGTTCCACGAACCTGTTGACCGCTCAGCTATCGTTTGACGCGACATGTGCGAGCACCCACCCGTGCATATTTCCACTCTGGTCCGAGGTACTTTATGCGAAGCTCTCGACTGGATTCGTAGCCTCCACAGGCAAGGATGACCGCGGGTGCTTTGAGAGGGATTTCTTCTCCGTCCTTTCGTACCACGACCCCCGTCACGGTGCCGTCCTCTGTGATGAGTTTAACGGCAGGCGTATCGAACCACAGTTCGACGCCCCGCTGTTGAAGTGCTCTCAAATCTGCCCCAATGAGCCCCTTGCCGCCGTCCTGCACGCTCAGTGCCAAGCCTCCCCAGAACTTTTGTCTCCCATCCACTTCGTACGCCTGTCTGTGAAACGCCAAGATAAACGGCACCTTGACGGTCTCCGCGAGCCATCGCACCGCGTCCCTCGAATTGCCCACCACGGCCTTGACGAGCTTCAGGTTTGGCCTGTTCTCCCCGAGACGCATGATGTCCCCGATGAAGTCGTCCTCACTGTAAGGCGCCACATCGATCTTTCCCGCTTGTTCGTCCGTCAGGTTGGTGACGATGGGGAGGAGATCCGCGAGGCCGGCGTGGACGATGCGATGGGCGCCCGCGGTGAAGTAGCCATTCCCGCCGACCCACTCTTTCGGGGCTTTCTCCACGATCAGGACGCGCTTGCAGCCCGCCTCGGCCGCGGACAGCGCAGCGGTGGCGCCTGCATGTCCACCGCCTACGACGATGCAGTCAAAGGCTCGTGTCATTGGATCGATGGCAGATCGCGCTCACTGCGCTTATGTAATACAATACAGCCTAGCAGTACGCTAGATCGATCGTTTAGATTCGGGAAGGGTTTACTGCTAGATAGCCCCCATCGATCACCAGCTCCTGACCGTTCATGTACCCCGCGGCAGGCGATGCGAGGTAGACAGCTGTGCCAGCCATCTCTACCGCACTGTATGCAACGATTGCAGTTCGCGAGTGGGGGCGGAAACCAGAGACTCACGTTCCGGGCCGTTTGGCAGGCACTGACACGACTGGCATGGCCACCGCGTCCGTCTCTTCTTGACCCGAAATGACGTCCTTTGTCAACTCGCTCTCGTACACGCCGGGTGCGATCGCATTCACGCGGACGGGAATACCCCGAAGAGCAAACTCCGTGGAAAGCATCCTGGTGAGGTGCGAAGCAGCCGCCTTTGCGCTGTTGTAACAAAACTAATCGTTCACGTCACGACCAGATCGGAAGGGGGAAAGGAGGCAGTGCCGTACGTGCCGCTGCGCAACTTTGGTCAATCCGCTTATACTCGTGATGTTGATCACGCTCGAGGTGAACCCAGGCTTATCCCGGGACCCCTTGTCCAGCAACTCCAGGAAAGCCACGGTCATGAAGAATATGGAGAACGTGTTGATGGAATACAGCGCGGACCATTCTTCAAAGGACTCGTTGTGGAAGAGGTACGGACCGACTTCTTCCGCCTTTTTGGGCGCCGTCGGCGACGGTTCGTTGAGTTCAGACGAGACAGGGCCACCTTGACCGGCGCTGTGACGAAGCAGTCAACGATCAGAGATCGACGCAAAGCAACGCACGGATCCTCAACTTGTTCACGAGGACGTGCAATCTTCCTTCGTCGTCCTGGAGCTTCTGTACGGCCCGTTGGATATCGTCCTTGTTGGTGGTATCCATCTGCAGCCTATGGCCCCGAGAAAACGACAAACGATGGGTATAAACGTGCGAGCGACCACCGCGATCAGTTGAAATCTCACGCGATGATGGGCCCCATGGTATCTTTCTTGCTGCTATTCCAGGAGTCAGCGACGCTCTGGAGGACCGCTAGTCGACGTCCGGTGACGTAGACGCGTGCGCCACTGGCAGCCAACCCCTGAGCGATCATCAACCCGATCCCGGTGCCACCACCGGACACGAGGGCGACTAGACCACCAAGGTCGTACAGCTTTTCCAGTGTGAACTCGGCAGGGGAAGTCATGGCTGATGGGAGGATTGATACAAGATACCCCGAGGCAGTGTGGGTCACCAGACACGAACACTAACGTCTTGCGGCATCGGTCGGTCCGACGTGCCGGGGACTGGAGAGCGCCATCACCCTTTCCAGAACCCGAAAGGGACGAATATCAGGTACATTTGGATATATTACAATTTTCTTTAATATACTACCGACGGTCAGGCAAGTACGAATCCGATACTCAACCAATAGACGAAGCACCGTCTGTGCGGGAGACCATGATATCGAAACAAGTTCGTGAATGCTATCAGAAAACAATAGCAAGCACTCGTTCCCCATCTTACGTTTCACTCACCCCCTGGAAGTGACTGTGTTTCCAATGTGAATGGACATCAACGACGGTAGCCGTGTCCCAAGTCCAGACAGCAACGAGGGCTCTACCCAGCGACCTTCTGCCGTCAAGTTGCTTATGGAGGTGTGGCATATAATGTCGATAAACGAAGATAATGCAGAAAATGATCTAGGAGGTTGACTTGGGGAGCCAAGCACAGCTGCCCAAGGGTCTTGCAAGTATAAATTCAAGAGCTTTGGGACGTATAGTTGCGAAACTATGGCACTGAGCTCGGATGGGATATCCGAGTCCTTGTCGTCTACAGAAAGTGATAGCGACTCGAGAAAAGGCAAGGCGACGATGTCGTCGCCAATCTGTAGCCTTTGGAGGTGTAACACCTGGAAAGCTGTGGCCTTGCGAGGAAGGTACAGCTTGAGCTCCCTGACTCGAGAGGAGATCTGTAACATTGACAGAACCTCCTCGACAGCCACATCCGCGCGACTAAACCCGTGGTGTGTGTAGTCTAGGAACGAGAGATTCCCAAATAATTCTGGATGCCACGTCAATCGTACGCCCTCCAGTGTAGCGCGAGTGAGTTTTGGAGCAAAGCCATCAAAGAGACTGAACTCTTTGACGTCGTCATTGTGAGGATACAGCAACGTCAGAGACTCGAGTTTCGGGACGTCTACGGCACCGTTGGAAGATCGATAGTTCTGAAGGTATGAACTTGGCCGACATAGGGGCCCAAGCGCTGCATTCCACAAGTACGGGGCGTATGCGTCGAACCGAACTTCAAGTGATCGCAGCGTAGAAAGGTGGGGGGCGAGGAGATGCATTTGAAGTGCCACGATATCTAAATCGTACAAGGCCTTCGAGCGGGGAAAGGATGCGAGTGCGACATCAAGCGTACACAGCCGTGCACGAGAAATGCGTTCTTTCCACATGTACAGATTGGAATCGGGAGCGAGCGACACGCGTCGCCAAAGCGAATGTGTGTGCAATGCGAGGGCCCTCCATGAATGACACACGTGAGACACGAGGACGGGAAACATCACGTCATCAACCGAGCCCAGAGAGAAGACATGCACGAGCAGTTCAGGAGGGAGACAATGGATTGGATGTACGGGGAGCTGGGGGTCCACACTATGATAGAGGGAGAGTACCATAGACGGGCGTGATGTGAGCAGGGGACGAGTAGATGCCTCGGCGAAGGCGGTGTGAACATGAGCGTTGGTACGGTTTGCAAAGGGTGACCTGCAGTCTGCGCCATCTGTCCGGGGTCTTGTAAGGGTCAGATGTGTTCAGCAGGTCGACTTATGCACGTACGATTCAGTCTGTACTTTGTCTTGGATAGTTTTCGTGAAGGAACGGGTGAGGACCAGCTCACGGCGACGAGAGCGCCTGAGAGTCGAGGGCATGCCCGTGGGCTGGCAGGTTTGCCAGAAATCAGAGATTAAGAAAAGACCTGCACGCCATGCGACCTTTTATGGGTCCACATGAACGCCTCCTAAGCCACAGGGGCAGTCAAACAAGACATAGCGCCGTGCGGACCGGCAAGAGTCGGATCCGGGGACAGCGACGAACGAGAGACCTGGCTGTGGTCCGGTGAGCGGACGAGCGTCGTCCAGAACGGCATAGTCGTTGCTGTGCGACACCGAACTGGCAGTGTGAATGACAACAAAAATGGGGCGCTCAGCCATTCCTCGACAGCTGCCAGCGAGACCAACTCCGACTCGGGAAAATTTGAGCTGCTTTTTGTTCTTCTTCTGGCGGGGCGTGATGTACAAGCGAGCAGGTTGCGCGCAGCAACACAACAACAATGTCGAGGGCGTCAAAATTTACGCACACGGCGCATTCGACATTGAGCACCGCTCGCACACAATTGGGCTGCGAGCGGACCTATGCACCACAACGTATACCTGACGGCACCTCTCATGTGAACCGGTAACCACTGCGTAGTGCTATCCCCGGTTTGAGACGAGGTCATGGCTAGTTCCTCAGCCAGACCTATCTCACGGGAATGAGCCCACACGGATATTTCAGTGGTCTGCTGGCTGGTCGGAAGCAACAGCTCACGTGATTGAGGAGTGAGAAAGGAGGCCGAGTGGCGACGGAACCCGGCCTCGACATGGATGAATCTGCAAGCGCGACCGACGGCCTCGACGCGCTCGCCAGTCTGCTCACCGAACTATCTGTCAACCCTTTTGATATCAACCTCCATGTTCAGCATATCAATCTCGCCCGCTCTCTGGACATGGACCCACAGGTCTTGATAGCTCAGGAAATGGCAGCCAGCTATCTCGCAGTCGGGGACGGCGTGTGGCTACCTCTTATCGAGGCGAAAATGTCTTCTACAGACCTGGAAAACCCAGCTCACCTCTTGGAGGCGCTGGAACTGTACGCACGTGCCGAGTCAGACTACCTATGTGCGTGAGCACTTCCCCTCGCCAACGTATGTACTGAGGGCTGTTACAGCTATTCCCATCTTGCAGAAACATATTGAATTCCTGGTCGACCGCCACGCGTATTTCGCAGCGCTCGAGGTGCCACCGGAGGGCCTGGGTGATTACTTCTCCACCGCGTGGACCCGTGAAGCCATTTCGGAAGTCGTTTCTAAAGGTACCGGTCATCTTAGCAAGGTAACCACCTCTCTGATACAAGGTAGGGTGATCTGACGTTTGGTTGAAAGAGTCGATACCTCTGGGAGTTGCAGCGAGACTGGGAGCTGGAGATGATCGAGGCGGCTTCTCCTACTGAAAGGTACGTGCAGCCCTCTGGGTATTGCATGTGCTTACCGCGGGCGACAGGCCGGAGCTCATTCAACACGTCGAGGAGTTCCATCTGGCGCGCCTTCAGCAACCACACGCAGGTGAGTTGTGATGAAACTAATTCGTGCATCCCCCACATGGCTGATTCTTCTTACTCGCAAGGTCACGAAGAGACGTATCAGTCATATTCCTCATTCACCACAACGTACAGACCGGCGACAGAGTATGAATCTCTACTCGTGTCGGCCTCGAAGCTACGTTCCCGCGCCGTCAAAGCATACGAACGGCGCGAGTCTTTGGAGCTCTCCCTCGTAAGGCAACGTTCTGTTGACCTGGTGCTTGCTGCTAATCAGTGTTCTTCCTGAAGGTTTCTCTCGACGCGCATATGCAGTATCTTGCAGCGGAAAGAAGGGCCAAGTCTCCAGACGCCTTTGTCGTCCGGGGCTTGTATGAACGAACGGTTGCCGAGGCTGAAAAGCGTCGTTTCGTCGGCGAAGGGAACGCAGAGCAAACATTGCGCACACTTTGGTTGGGGTATATTGATTTTCTGGTGTGTAACCGGGAGAGCCTCTCCCCCAAACGGTGTCTCATTTTTCTCGATCAGAGAACCCAAAAGGTTGACGAAGACGACCTGGTGCAGATAATTAAACGTGCAACGAGAAGTGTGCCTGGCTCAGGTGAGGTGTGGGCGCGATATATTCGCCACTTGGTGCGTCATAATATGGCACACCTCTCAGTTTGTGAATGGTGGTTGTGTCTCAGGAACGAAAAACCGAGGCTGACCCAGAGGACGCATCGATGGATGGTAGTGAACCTATATCCGGTATTTGCTTTTTCTTTGACACAGATCGTCCGAGTGAATCCCTTGGGCATCTGAACAGATGCCTACCAACGCGCAATCGCCACAAACCTTTTCACCAAAACGAATCCAAAGGGACCTGACCTAGATCCTGAGCAAATCGTGCCTTTGGTTCTTGCCCGCGCCGGTGCCGAGAAGCGGGCGATCGAAGCTGGGCAAGGAGATGAGAATGCCTTTGGCACATTGGTCAAGGTGGTGGAAGATGGTCTTGTGATGGTAAGACAAGGTAGGATCGTCCGATCATGGAATTGGTCCTTTCTCGATGCGATTCATGTCTAGCATCAAAGACGGGGGACCAACGATTCAGGCTGGAGAAATTCCTCTCTGAGCTGGTGTGTTCTCTCTGACATCATCCTTTGTTGGCTCGTAACTCGGAGTACAGTACCTGAGTCTTGCCGATGTTGCGGACGCAGCTATCGCACTGTGGGCATCCGCTGCCGCGCACTACAAGTACAGCTGGGCGGTGTGGGTGGCTTACACTGATGTCCTAATGTACGTGCTCATTTCGTGTGACTCGCTAAGGGGTATTCACGATTCTACAGCCGGACGGACCAGCACGACGCAGCGCGGACTATTTTCCAAGATGTTAGCACGAAAAATCTTGATTATCCCGAAGCGCTTTGGGACGCTTGGCTCAGTTTTGAGCATGCGCACGGTTCTTTGACTTCACTCGAGGAAGCCCTCGTGCGCATTGAACGTGCAAAAACTCAGCTAGAAGCAAAGCGGACGAGGGTGAGTGGGTCTTGTCGATGTCTCTTGTACGTCTGGTTTAACACAAGTTAACGCAGGAAGCGCAGAGGGTGTACGAGGCCGCTTGGCGTGCCTCGGAGCAACAGGCCACATCTGCATCTGCCGCATCTGTTCCAACGGATGTGATTCGAGAAGGAGCTCCTGTTGCCTCAGGCGAGGGGATGGATGTGGACGTTCCAGCTACCTCTGCCCAGCCTCCAGGGAAGCGCAAAGCCAGCGAGGAGCTCGAAACGGACGGTGGTGCTAGCAAGAAAGTGTGCATGGGTATGATCTCGTTTTTGTCATTGTCATTCTCTCGGCTGATTATTTTTGGTTAGAACCTCCGAGTGTGCCATTGAAAAGGTATGTCGGTCGCGCAGAAGACAACAATGGTATCAATTTGTTTACTCCCGGTGGTCAAAGGGATCGCGAGAACTGTACTGTGTTCGTTTCCGATCTGCCGGCTGGAACCAGCGAGGAGCAACTCAAGGCGCTTTTCAAAGATGTGCGTACTGTGTTAGGAAGAAGGGTACGATGCTAAACTGATTGGGCAGTGTGGGGAGATACGTGAAATTAAAATCACCAACATGCCAGAGTTGCTGGTTGCAACCATCGAGTTTGGGGCACGGGTACGCGATCCCAACGGTTCTAGAGTTGCCTGTTCACCTTTGTACAGGAAAACATCCCTGCCGCACTCACCAAAGACAAAAAACGCATAGACGGGAGGGAAGTTGGTGTACATCTCGCGTGGCGTTCGACCTTGTATGTAACGAATTTCCCCGAGAAGACGGATGATGCTGCGATTCGCGATCTATTTGGACAGGTTTGTGTGCTTGGGCTGTTGTTGCCTCGCTGACCTTGCTCTAGTATGGGCTCCTCTTTGATGTCCGGTGGCCGAGCAAAAAATTCAAGGCGACACGTCGGTTTTGCTATGTGCAGTTCACGTCGCCAGTGAGCCTTGGGAGGGAAGAACTGGTTGATTAGGCTGCTCACTCGACATGCAGGCTTCAGCGGAGCGGGCACTCGAGTTGCACGGCCGTGAGCTCGAACCTGAACGTGCACTCAGCGTTTACATTTCGAATCCTGAGCGGAAGAAGGAACGTACTGATGCCGATGCGAATGACCGGGAGGTGTACGTTGCAGGTCTTAGTAGATTTACCGGCAAGGAGGACCTCGAGGGGGTGTTTTCGAGGGTGAGGCCCCCCTTTCTGTCTAGCTGTCGGTGCTGATCCGAGTGGCGTGTCTAGTACGGATCTATCAAGGACATTCGTCTGGCAGAAGATAAGAATGGGCGGCCGAAAGGCTTTGCGTTTGTCGAATTCGAAACTGAGGTACACCTTTCGTGGTCTGCATTCTTGCATGTGGATTGAGTCTTATTCAGGCGGATGCCCGTGCTGCTCTCTCGGCCAACAACTATGAGCTCAAGAAGCGGCGTATAGCTGTGACCCTCGCTGACACACGCGTGCGACCAAAAAACAGGTGCGACTTGTGCTTGCGATTGTGAGGCCGATTTGATTGTTGGCGGGTAACAGGGAAGAATGGACAGAAAGTGGACTTGGTCGGCGCGCAGAGATCCGGGATCGCTCTGTCCGGATACGCAACTTGCCCCCGGATACACAGGAAGGCCTGCTGCAGCAAGCGCTCGAGAAGTTTGCAAACGTGAAGCGTACCGAGTTCTTGGCAGACGTGGGTGAGGCGGTCGTCGAGTTGGAGAATGCTGCAGTGAGTGTTCGCTTCGGACGCGGTTTGGATGCGGACTGATAGGGATGATCAGGAAGCAGGCAAGCTGTTGCTGCGATCGGAGCCGATCGTTTTCAATGGTATCCGTCTGAAAATATCGGAAGAAGCACTATCAAGCTCGGCTCAGTCCCAACAGGCGACGGCTTCGACAAGCTCGGGGGGGTTGTTTGTGCCACGTACGGCGACGTCGAGACCGAGGGCGGGACTGGGGCGTGCGCGCAAGCCCGGCGTTGGTGCCGCGAAACCTCGGGTTGATAGTACCGAACAAGGGGCGGACAATGCTGGAGGAAAAGGACAGGACGATTTTAGGAAGATGTTGGGTTGATCGTATGTTGCTATGCATTGCAATCTATAGGTGCAGGCGCAGGGTATTTGGTAATGATCCACGACAGCTCCGGATTTGGCTGCAGCGTGTAGTGCACGTGCCTCGACGTTTGCTGGTCCGTGCGCGAGTGGCCAAACATATATAAGGCGGGGGGCGACGAGCTGATTCCTTACCACTCTGGCCTTTTGGCTTAGATCAAGTGTAGTATCTGTTCTTAATAGTTTAACCACTATTATGAGCGCACCGCGCTCATTTTTTGGTTATCAAATTTTTGCCGCCCTTGTCCCCCGCGAGCTCTGCTTGCAACTCCGGGGGCGCGATGACCCTGCCGCTGCACTACCGGCTTGTGTCGTCGGGGGATCCCTCGCTTTTGTCTTCTCTTTGCTGTCTCGCTCGTCCGTGCCACTCGGTATGGCCTGGGCATTCAGCAAACAGACTGCAGGAGCCTCGGGTGGCACTTGCCCGGCGGTCCTAGCATCACGCTCAGCGATCCGACTTGGCCCGCATTCCTTTATTCGCTGGCGGTCCTGGTCTGGGGGGTCGAGATGACATCGATCATCCCTCCAGTGCCAAAGCCAGCTGCCCGTCTGGCCCGCTATCGTGTCTTGTCACCCAATGCCTCCATCCACGTCTCTCCCCTCCAGCTGGGCGGTATGAGCATTGGGGACAAGTGGGACAAGTTTGGCATGGGGAGCATGAACAAGGAATCGTCCTTCAGATTGCTGGACGAATACTACGAAGCGGGTGGAAACTTTGTTGATACTGCAAACAACTAGTACGTGTGTGGTGGTCCATCGATCGTCGCTGAATTCTTTGTTCGACAACAGCCAGGATGGGAGCTCGGAAGAGTTCATTGGCGAATGGGCTGAGCAGCGCGGAGTCCGGGACCAGCTTGTTATTGCGTCCAAGGTCAGCAATTCATCTTGATCCCGCCAGCGACGATGCCGTCTCTCAGTTCACCCCTCCAAAAAGTACACGACAAACTATCTGCGCGGGAACGACGGCTACCGACAAAAGGTGTTGTTCACCGGGAACAACGTCAAGTCGATGCATCTCAGCTTGGAGGCCAGCTTGAGGAGACTCAGGACGTCGTACATCGACATCTTTTATGTCCACTGGTGGGACTGGGAGACCTCCATCGAAGAAGTGATGAACGGCCTCCACAGCCTCGTTCAGCGCGGAAAGGTGCTCTATCTGGTGCGCGTCCCGTCGGGGTGTCGATCGCTTCCCGTGTAATCTATTCTGCCTCGTAGGGGGTGTCGGACACGCCCGCGTGGGTCGTGTCTCAAGCGAACCAGTACGCTCGCGATCACGGAAAGACGCCGTTTGTCGTTTATCAAGGTCTCTGGAACGTCATGGACCGTGCGATCGAGCGCGACATCGTCCCCATGTGCAAGGCGCACGGTATGGATTTCACGGTTGCTCGCAACAGCAAGCGGTGGGCTTGAAACATGTGAACAGGCATGGCCCTCGCTCCCTGGGGCGTGTTGGCGGGTGGTAAGCTCCGCAGCGACGAGGAAGAAGAACGGCGCGCCAAGTCGGGCGACATCGGCCGTGCGTTTGGGGGGACAGAGTGGCGGCGGAACGAGAACGAGCGGGCGACGAGCGCGGCGCTGGCCAAGGTCGCCAAAGAGGTCGGCGCGAAGCACGTCACCGCGGTCGCGATCGCGTACGTCTTGCAAAAGGCGCCGTACGTCTTTCCCATCGTTGGCGGCCGCACGGTCGAGCAGCTCGAGGCCAACGTGGAGGCGCTCGCGATCGTCCTGTCGCCCGAGCACGTCGAGTATCTGGAAAGCGTCGTTCCGTTCGAGCACGGGTTCCCGTTCCCATTGATCGTCTGTGTCGTCCACGGTCCTTTGGTTGCTCCTTGTCTTACTATTGCTCGATTCACAACAGGGCGACGGCACCGAACACAACTTTTTGACGAAGAACGCGGCTTACATAGAGAAGCAACCCGGTCTTCGCGCAATTGTGCCAGACAATTCCTGAACGTGGATGTGTCGAAGATGTGTATCCCTGGGGGCTACCACCGGCTGCGAACTCGTTCAGAGTCCTGGTTCCATGTGCTTGATTTCTACCCTTGTAACGATTGTCAGGTTCTCTAGTCCTGTTGTACCAAGATTTTGTGTTAAAATACACTGTTTCCGTCGCGTGCGTGGATACGGGTCTGGGGATTGGCTACGAGGCTGCGACTGAACGCGGTCGACCTACCATGTCGCAACCTATGATCTCTTGCCAGACCCTTGGAATGCCCTCCTCTTCGCATCCAATCTGCATCCCATTGTCTCTCAGGACGTAGTACTCCCGCCCCGGTGTCTGCACGACAGCTACCGCACCATGCAGCGCTTCGCCACGAGAGGTCGTGAAGTGGACGCTCTCTATGTGATGGTGACTGTGCTGGTCAGCAACTCGAGTGCACGACGACATGGACGTCGCGTACGCTGCAAGGTACAAGTTCACCGTACCCGTGGACCGCCCCGCGGTTCTCGAGCCCAAGGTATCCTTAGTGCAAGGCAAGCCGGCAAAGTCTTGTGCCATCGCGCTCGTGGACATCCACTGCCCGCTGATGCTGAGACAAAGATCAACCGGTGAGCAAACATCGTCGAACCGGCGGAATATGCAGCCGCCTATCCTACCCGTTGGCGACGACGCTGGCCAAGATGTACCTCTCGGCAACGCGTCTCTTGGCGGCACTCTGGTTCGCATCTTGGCCTTGGACGCGCAGCAGCCACGCCTTGCTGATGCCCCGATGGTAGTCCTCGGTGTTTGACCATTTCACGCACTCCAGGAGCGAACACGGTCGCGTGCCGTCCCGCGGTGGTGCTTGCGACCGCTCAGAGATCCACGCAGTCCAGTCGAGGCGCAGACGGCCTTTGCGTGCGTCCAAACTCCCGTCCGCGGGCTCTGACAGCGACTGGCCGATGACCTCACACGTCGCTTCGAGCACGTGAAAACTGCAAGTCTCGCCACCAACGTCCCGTGCGACGACTTGCCAAATGTCTCCTTGGCCGATCTCCCGAACGTCTTGGATGACGCTCTTCGACCATGCTGACGCGTCGTGACCGTATGCACCCACGGAAACGGCGAACCACATCCGCGTTAGAACAAATCTGGGTACAACGTTCAGATAGGACCCAGGATTGGGAGTTTCTGAACACTATCGAGCGACGAACCGAAGAGCGACGTCGACTTGCTTCTCGTCGTCCGGGCTGGTCCAGAGGCGCGCGGACAACGGATCGTAGCCGATCGATTGGACGAACCGGCCAAGGAACGACTGCCCGAACGCGCGACGCCGTCGAGGGACTTCAGCCCGGCGGAGTCGAAGATATGGCCAGAGATTTGTCATGTTTCTTGGATGCTGCTGGAAAAGCGTGTCCAAACGGCGACCAGGGTAATGCCTCGACAGTATATGTGCAGCAGAGAGGTATACTGTCACGGGTGATGTGCGACAATATGAAGTAGCATTACCGGCTCAGAGACGTTGTCCTACCTGCATACCGAAATGTTCTTGATACGAGAGTGCATGTCTGCCTGTCTGAAGGAGAAAGGGCACTCAGTACGACAGCCCACCGGTAGACCCACTTTCGTTCGGATGCCTTTGGGGGGAATGGGATATGGGAAAGGACAGGAAGTGACATTGTTTGAAGACTGAGATCCAAGGCAGTGTTGTTTCCTCTCGGGGTAACGGAGATGACAGGTGCTTGCAAGGGTTGTTTGTCCGGTTGGCCGGGCTGTACGGGTCTGGGTGTAGAAGGCACGAGTGGTTTAAATCTCCCTGCGTAAATTATCTCATGAGGAGCGATGGAACGGGCTACGCCAGAAGGCTGCTTGGAGAGAGTGGAAACGCCAACCAGGGATGACCTTTGAGGTTTCACGGACAAGGGCAGCTCGGGGCCTGAAGAGTCGACGGGCAACTTTTCTCGGACGGTGGAAGGTGCTGGAGGTTCGTGGCTGGCACCGTCCCCTGCGGGCTTTAGAGATGTCCTGGTCCGTTTCGAGGGTACAGAGATGTCTGTATGCGCAGGTCTTTTCGCGGAAGTTTCTCGAGTGCTTGTGCTCACGCGGTTCTGAGGAGGTTGGGTGGGCAAGGGGGCCTTCTCGGTAGAGGTCTCCGTCGATTTCGTCGATGGTCGAGCAGGCTGGTGCAATGCTTCCACATCGCGGGCGCTGAGCGATGCGACATGTGTGGAGCTCCGCGTGCCGTCTGTGTGCAGGACAGACGGTACTACGGTAGCATTCGAGGCCGCATCCTGAGGTGGTGTCGTTTTCGTTGGAGCGGCGACCTCGGTGAGCTTTTGTAAAAGTGCAGCCTTGCTTAGCCTCGAGTAGCCGGCAATTCGTCGCTCTTTACACAACGCCTTGAGCTGGGGGACGGTGAGTCTGCTGAGGTCCGACGGGACCAGCGGACCAGCGGAAGCCATGGTGTCGATCGATGACGTGGCTCGAGTCAAGTTGCATACAAAGTACTAAACTATTCAAGCCTTGTGCTCTCGCAACGAGTTTTGAAGCGTGAGGTAGCCCACCAGCTCGCTGACGTTCAGCCCGCTGTCCCCAAGCCTCCTCGCAGTCGGTTTCCGTCGTCTCCGTGCATCAGTTGTCGGTCGAATCTCCTTCCACAGTGGGTCGTGTGCATGCCTTGCAGATATCCAGTCAGGGGCCAAGGGGACCCTTCGCCTCTCCTGGACGAAGCACGTTGAATCTGTCGTGCAAAATGCCCAACGCGGGCTTACCATCTCTGCGGCAGCCCGTCGCCGTTGTTCCCTCAGTTCTTCCGCGAGGGAAGGGAGGATGCGGATGACCCGACGCTCTACCGGAGGGCCATACAAGTCCTCCGGATCGTCGTCGATGGGTTCTCCAGGGCAAAACGTCAACGGATGGCAGCGTATCCGCCCCCATAGACCGCTTTCCTTACCTTGTTCCCGATTGCTCCCAGGCCGCGCATCGGTCACGGCACTCTGCGGAGCAGTCGAGGGTGGGACCGTACTGCGGGTGCGGTCGCGCTCCGATTCCTGTTCCTGTCTGACACGGACGTCTGCTGCCTCGGAAACAGAAGCTGGGAGCGCAGCATCTGGGACTGCGGGGCTAAAACTCGGGGCCGTGCTTGTCCGGTCGTCGTGCGACTCGGACGAGACGGTCGGTTCGCGACTAGACGCTACACTCGGGGTTGACGAAACGCCTCTTTTGCACCGTCTGCACTTCCAGGAACTGAGATCGTTGTCGGTATCGCCCAGATTCGTGGCGCGTATGCGTTGCATGAGTTCCGCATCCTCGACGGGGGGCATATGACACCCTGATCAAGGAGGTCGATAAGACGATCTGCGGTGGACGACGACGTACGGTGGTGCCAGGACTTGTTGCATCCTCGGCAGGCCAGCAGAAACGCCTGTGGACCGTTGGTGGTTTGCTTGCACCGCTGGCAGGACAACATCGTCAAGGATCGGGTTAGGGTTTAGCGCTCCTTCCCCCACACCATGGCAGACGCCGACGAGCGCATTCAGGTCGCCAGCACGTTCATCCTGCAGTCGCCACCCGGCGAGATCAACGACGTCCTCAACGGTCCGTGTTGGTTTGTCGCCCTCTGGACGCGCTCTGACGACGCGTAGACGTGCGTGCCATTGTCGACGACGACGATGTCCTCGAGGACGGCCTCCTCCCCGCCATCCGAGACTACAACCTCGCGCAATTTATCCTGGTGGACGTACCAAACGCGGGCCACCAGGTAAGCCTCTGTCCGCACGCCCTCCGCGCACCGTTGTGATCGCCCTTGCAGACCATCGTCAGTGACGTGGCGCGCATACAAGACGACGACGACGAGCGGTTCTTGGATCCACGCTCCAAGACATCGTTCAAATTCGATCACCTTAGGCTGGCAAGTACACTTGATCTGTGCCTCGCGCGTTTTCTGACATGGATGCACATTCGCTCGCTGATGTCGTCAGGAAGCGTCCGATCCTCGCCCCGAGGAACCCGATCCGGCTACTGAGCCGTTCCGGTAAGTCTTGCACGACGTTGTTGCGTTGGGACGGTTTTCTGAAGTGCCGTCCAGCGTCGCCCTCGAGTCCGCTGCGCTCTCCTATCTCGCCGCGCACTACGTTGCCGGCGTCGCCGCCGTATTTGCCTCCCGACTGCACAATCACTTTACCGTCCAGATCGTCTCCAACAAATACAACCCCGCCAACTTTTGGTTCGTCACCGCCCCTTCTGCATGTCGCGTTTCCCGAATTCACGTACTTGTGAGGACAGGTCGGGCCGATGGCGTTGTCGATACCAGATCGACCTTGCGGAATCAAAGACGATCCTGGGCAAACTTCTCGTCCACGTTCACTATTATGAACAGGGGAACGTTCGTCTCTCGCCCTCTGAACGCGAGCGCGTCCAAGTTCACGTGTTCTGTAGGTCCAGCTGGAAACATCGCACGACGTTTCGATACCGATTCCGCCCGCGATCATAAACGTGTCCCCCAACGCGGCGGCGAACAAGCTACTTGCGCTGATCGAGGCAGAAGAGACGCGATTGCAGACATCGTTGAACGACGCGTACCACGAGATGAGCGAGAAGGCGTTCAAGGGCCTCAGACGCGCGCTGCCACTGACCAGGCAGAAGATCGACTGGGACAAAGTAAGTCTGGAGTTACACGCCCTGGCGGAGGTCTTTGATCACCCATCGTCTCCAAGGTGACGGGATACAAGCTTGGCGCAGAGCTCACGGCGAGCAAGGGCGCCTTTGTCAACGCATCGTGAAATTCGCCGCTGTCTTGGCTTGGATTTAATCTGTCTGCCATAAAGCACCGCGGGTTGAGGTAATAAGATCTGTTGCATGTTTTCCACTGCTAGATTTCAAACAGCCAAGGTAGGGACGATGAGGTTAAACCCACAACACATGATGCGGTTACAGATGATGCAAATGATACAAATAACCAAGAAACACCGTAGATGAAGTATTTTTTGGACGATCACAGCTTCGCCTTGAACTGGTCCTCCGTGACGCCTTTGCCCATCGCTGCCGTCGACGAGATTCCGCCCGTGATGGTCTTGAGCAGACTGTCGGCATAGTCGGCACCGCTCCACTGTGTTCAAAAGTGAGCAAAAGAGACCAGGGACCGATGCACATGCGCAAAACATGCCTTTTGATGCGTCAGCACGTCGCAGCCAAGCTCCCGCTCCCTGCTCTGCACGATCTCGACGTAGGCCTTCATGCCCTCTTTTGCAAACGCACCCGCCAAATGGTCGCTAATGTATGCGTTGGAGTGCAGACCGCCGAGCTTGGGACGAGAGCCGAGTTAGCGCACCACCCGTTTCCCGACGCTTTCGCGAATCTCACCGTGATAAACTGCCAGCAAAAGCCTAGCTTGCCGAGCTCCCAGACATAGTCCTTCATGTCTTTGGAGGTGAGACCGGCGGCCTCCCAGTTGAAGGAAGGGCTGAGGTTGTACGCAAGCCAATGGCCGGGGCGCACCGCGTGCACGCCGCGAGCAAACTCGCGCGCTTGGGCAAGGATGGGTTTCTTGGTCTCCATCCACAGCGCGTCCGCGTACGGAGCATACTCGATGGAGCGCATGATCGCACACTTGGTGCCGCCCTGGTATCGGTAGTACCCTTCGCGGGTCCTCGGCGTGTCCCAGTCCCAGTAGGGGACGTTCCTTAGCCCAAACTCCTTCTGAGCGACGGCGACGGCTTGCGGGTACGACGCGTGCGACACCCGGTCCAGGAATTGTTGTACGGCATGCCGCGAAGTGCCTTGGGAGATGAGCGCGTTCGCCAGCGTCCCTGAGAAGAGTTGGAGGTTTGCGGAAGCGACCC
This sequence comes from Boletellus ananas, assembly GCA_038089895.1. NCBI lineage: Eukaryota > Fungi > Basidiomycota > Agaricomycetes > Boletales > Boletaceae > Boletellus > Boletellus ananas. Next base: position 157,046 of record JBBPLS010000016.1, on the reverse strand, counting down.
AAGCGTCTTCCACGGCCTGCAGGTCATCGCCCGACTTGCCCGCCGACTCAGCATCAAGCAAGGCAGTGGCGAGCGATGGAAGGGACGGGTTCGTCGAGCCGAGGATAAACGGGTGATCGCGGGGGTCGATGTTGGACGTGAGGAGCGTGGCGGCCTCCGAGTCGGTGCGCGCGATGACGAGGTTCTCGACGCCCATGATGTCGAACTGGAGACGGATCGCGACGAGGCGGTTGATGTGCTCGGCGACGGGGACGAGCACCTTGCCGGCCATGTGGCCACACTTTTTGGTGCCCGGCGCCTGGTCCTCGATGTGGATGCCCGCGGCGCCCTTTTCGACAAAGAGCTTGGCGAGCTTCATGACGGCGGTGAGGCCGCCGTGGCCGGTGTCGGCGTCGGCGATCAGCGGGCGGAGATAGTCGACGGACGGCGTCGAGGCGAGCTCGGCCTCGGTCAGCCGAGAGCGTGCTTCCCGCTGTTTGCGATCGTGGAACAGCTGTGCCATAAAGAGGTGCTCTACCTTGTTCGGGACGGTGTTCGAAGGGTAATCTGCCGCCCACCGCTTCAGCAACACGGCTCGCGTCCGAGCCAGGCCCGGGACTCACCAGCGAGGTCGGGGCCCGGCTCGTGGGTGCTCGACGCCGTCGAGGAGGACTGCCACCCGGAGACGTAGACGGTCTCGAGGTACTTGGCCATCTGGGTGACCTGCACGGGATCGAGCCTGCACGACGTGAACAAACTGGCGGGGGACGAGGACCGCGCGTGGGGGAGCGCACACTCACGCGCCATACGTGTGAGACGGCGTCCCGTTCTTGGCGTGCTCGGAGAGGAGCGCGAAGAGCTTCTTTCCCTGGACGTCGGAAGGGTACTTGATGGGGATCGTGCCTCGCTTCGCGACGACCTGGGCGGCGGTGTACGGTCGCTTGACGCGCGCAAAGCGTGGGGTCTGCGCGGCGGGGCGTGAAGACGAGCAAGGGGGCCGTCAGGGGTCATACCTGGAACCATTGTTCGACCTGGGCCACTTCGGCCTGGAACACGGCGCGTTCTGGGCTTGCCATGGTGGGTGGGGGGAAGGAGGAGTACAAGGGGAGGTGGCAGGCAACAAGTCATATTAAATCCACCCAGGAGCGGATCAAGACATGTGATTCCACCAATGGCGAGGTCGCACATCGCTGTCCGCATTATCTCCCTTGACGTCAATCCGTACACGACCTGTACACTCGGTCTAGGCTAGCGCTACCTCCGGTCACCATCGTAAACGAGCCCAGCCAGCCCATAGCGCACCACAAACGCGAACACGCTCCCGGCAACCTGTTTATTCATCCACGCTCACCAAATTGGTCATATGCATTCAGCCACCACTCACCTGGGCGGCCATCAGCACCTGCACCAGCCGCTTCTCGGTCATGGGTCCGAACCGAACAAGGAGGAAATTCAGGACCGTCAGGTTGGTCGCTTCCAGGATCTGGCCACTCTTAGGATGCACGGTGAGATCCGTAAGGCCGAACGTGGACAGGATCCGAAGCACCAAGCTAGCCGGCTTGGACGGCGGCTTTAACAACACGACCTTGGAGGGATGCAGGAGATTGGTGTCGGGATCAAACCTGTCAGAGGTTCAATGTCGTCTCTGCATCCACCCTCCAGACGAACCTCGGAACACGGTGTCTCGGGCACGGAATCAACCCAAATAATTGTGGGCATGACAGGACAAAATTGAATATTTGAGGAAGGAAGAATAGGAGCAACGTCTTTGAAAAGTGACCCTGAATCCCCACGACCGAAAACGCCATCCCAGTCACGTAACAGAGCGTATCGCCGGGAAACGCGCGAGCAGGGTACCTACGCATGGACGGCCCGTCATCAAGTGCGGGCATGAACGTCGGAACAGAACACGCACCAGTTATGGTACATGAATCCTAGACAAACGCCGAGCAGGGGAAGCATGAAATAGAGGCTAAACAGATGCCTTCCCACCAGCTCGCTGCTACCGTAGGACATCCCGGCGTGCCACGCACCCCCCACCTCTACCTCGGCTTGACTGCCGAGGAGGTGAAGCGGTATCTTGAAATCTACGGGCCATGGGAGATACAAGAGATCGTTCAGGATGACCGATATGGCGATGATGACTGCCTGACTGACTTCCGAACCGTTGATGCCGGCGAGAATGTTGATGCTGTTCGTGGTAAACGTCGAGAGGAGGGACATGTACAAGTAATAAACTGGGCCTGGAGACAGCATCAGCGGTACCCCGCACCGTCACGGTCCCCACGAACCGAGATTCACCAGCACGCCAAAGAAGCGCCTGAGAGGTAGAGGGACCACGACGTGTGTGTTGCCCCCTTCGGCATAGTACACCATGAGCATGGGTATGGCCGCGATGATGGGTATTGGCAATTTATGCCGCCATCGGATGTCAAAGACGTCGTCCAGAAAGCCCAGCATGGTCGCCATCAACAATGAGAGCAACGAGGAGAGGTACACTGACAACTAGAGGTATCGTGACGACGTGCATCGCGCTGGACCGTGACGGCGCACCTCATGGTGCAGGGAGGCGACGCCCTGAAGACCCTCGAGCGTCTTGCGGCTGTCTGGGAGGCTCCCGACGGCGTTGGAGAAGGGAAACGGGATGAACAGAACCAGCAAGAGGATGTATACGGCAGCACAGACGAGTCCCAGACTCTCTGGTCTGTGCACACCGAGTCAAGCAAGCACTCAGGGTTTCTCGCGGGAAGCGCTCACATTGGGTCCGAGTAGACCTTCAAGAGATCCTTCCCCTTGAGGTTTGCGCGGATGAGTGTCGGACCGAGGACGGGCACCAAGTAGAGCGTGGCGAGGAACGCAAACAGGGAGAACCCCACGGAGGCAAACAGGACTGGGAGGGGTGGCAAGGGGTGGACGAGGGGGCGCACAACGAGCCAAACCGCGACGGGGACGAGCGAGACGAGCAGTAAATTGGGCAGCGGTCTCGCGGGCAGTTTTGGTGCCATCGCGGTACGAGCGCAAACGTGTTGCCGCGCTTGTCCCGCTCCACCACCTCCACACAGACACGATGTCCGACAGTCCAACGGCACTCGCAAACGCACATCTTGACTTCATCGCCGTTCAACCCAAACCTGTCGTTTTTCGTATCTACACGCGCAGTTCAGCCCGACTCTTCTGCGGCCACCAATTCTAGTCCGATCCCCCAGACGTTCGCTCCTGGACGAGCCGCCGGGGTGGCCCAGCGGATATCCAACAGATCATCGGCGATACCACAGGCGATCATGGACGACATCGTCCAAGAGTGCGACCTCCCATTCACCTGGAAGAAACTCGCCCTCGAAAAGGAGGAAGAGCGACCGGACGACATCGAACTCGGTAATCACGACCCAGCATCCCTCCCTCCCCGTGCTCACCGTCGCGCGCACAGTCCAGGCCTGGGTCGTCGACATGCCCGACCAAACGCACGTCGCCCCGATGTTGAGGTCGGCCACGTCTCCCGTCGATAGTCTTGCCGTCGTTCTGACGCCCCCCCCCCAGATGGCTGAAACAGTCCGGGCTCGACACGGACGCACTCTCGCACCTCAAACGCGTCCGCAGACGTGGTCCCCTCTTGACGCTCCTCCTCGATACCTCGCCCGCCCCGCCACCGCTCCCCGCCTCGCCGCCTCGTCTAGAGCCCGCGTACCAGCTCCCGGTCCCATGCCACCCCGCACGCACACCCACCTCGCTCGCGCTCAAGAACACGTACTGGCCCACCGCATACTGCCCTAAACGAAAATGGGAACCCGAGCCGTGGACGCGCGCCCAGGTCCGCTGGGCGCACGACGCCGTCCGACAGCTCGTCCGGCTTGGCCAAACCGCCACCACCACCCCCGAGGTCCGTCCCTCCCCCCCCCCCCATGCGTGCGTGCTGATGCGCCAACGTCCCATGAACGCAACAGTGGCCCATTGTCGCGTATGTCCCGGTGCCCTACTCGGACGATCGACAGCTGGAGCGACCGTTTTTCGGGCGTGACACGCGCGTGTCGACGCGCCATCCGCTGCGGCACGCCGCGCTCGACGTCATCCGCCAGATCGGTACCCACCGTGCGGCCCGACAAGCACAGCCCCGGCCATCCACGACGAGCGAAAAAGGGAATGCGATCGAACGGGGCAACAAGGGCAATCGCACCGTCGATGGCGATGACCATACTCGTGGTCGCCGTGATGATGGTGACGACGACGACGATGGGAGCGGTGGTGGCGATGGCGGTGGTGATCGTAACAGCAACGGCGCACGATATCTTTTGACGGGCTTGTCCCTCTTCATCACGCACGAGCCTTGCCTGATGTGCACCATGGCGCTGCTTCACTCCCGCGTCAAGCAAGTGTTCTATCTCGTGCCCATGCCCCACACCGGCGGCTGCGGCGGTGTTTCATGTATCCCTTCCCTCAAGGGCGTCAACCACAGGTTCAGCATCGCCGTGTGGAAGCAGGATCAGGGTGAGGGTGATGGCAGCTGGCCTACTCTGCTCAATCCGGGGATCGACGCTTGAAGAGACGCCACGTGCCATCAGCATATGACGTGTATGTAGTGCATGCTCGACAACTCCCTTTTAGATATACTACACAATTGAGAAACCTTTGCGGGCACGAATTCTATTCATAATCCAAAAAGTCTATTGTCATCTCGTTTCCTTGAAAAAATGATTCCATCACCTCTAGGACTCGTGCTCGCAAGGTCATGCATAAAATTCGTCCCTCCTGGGGAGTCGGTACCTAGAGATGGTGCACGGAAACCGCCTGTGCCGTCGGCGGTTGCCACATTTTGCTGTCAATGAGCTCGAGCAGGTCCTCGTCGGGAAGCGTGCGGAGATAACGGTTGGTATCCAATCCCTTGAAGAAAAAAAAAAGTGAGGTCATACGCACATGTGCCACCCGTGTCGCTCACCTCTGTTTGCGCTTGTCGGATGACGGCCAACGCGATCCTCGCGCTGAGTTGCCGGATGCGAACAAGACGCGGGTATACGAGTCCTGCGGCGTGTTCGTCCGCGTCCAAGGACGAGGCGAGCGCGACGGCGGCCTGCTCGACCATGCCATCCGAGACATGGCGTGTCTTGGACAGGATGGAACCAAGGCCGATGCCGGGGAAGATGTACATGTTGTTGCCCTGTCCGGGTTCGTATCGCACCCCGTCGTGCGTCACGGGTTGGTACGGGCTACCGGACGCGTAAATGACCTTGCCGTTCGTCCTGGAAAGAAACGGTCAACGAGAGCAAGTGACGATCGAGCGCAACGTGGCGTACCACGCGATAGCGTCCGGATAATCGACTTCGCTGAGGTGGACAGGGTTGGAAAGAGGGAAAATGATGGGCCGTTCGTTGAGGGCGGCCATGGCCCTGACGACCTCCTCGGTGAACGCGTTCTTGAAGGGCGTGAGGGCGCGACGAGGGCAGAGGATCGGACGGCACGTACCTTGAGCGTGCTCAGACCCAGCAAGGCGGTAGGCCTGACGTAGTTGATAATGTCGACCAAGTTTCTGAGCGCGTCACAGTCTGTACGAGCAAAGACTGGGTCGATCGAATTAGTGCGCGACGTGCAACGCCACCGAAAAGAGACTGCATACAGTGTTTGTGTTCCTGAAGGCCTTTGCGATCGGCTGTGATCAGCCCCTTGGAGTCGACGGTCTGGCGTGATCACCGCCTATGGATCAACGTCGGTCACTCGAAACGATCGCGTGCTCACGTATATCCGGGACCTTGCCTCTTCGGGAGTGAGGCCTTGGGCGGTGAAAAACGAGAGGAGCTGTTTTGCGACACCGATGCCCGCAGAACCCGCGCCAAAGAAGAGTATCCTGTGGTCCGACAAGGCCCTGCCCGAGGCAGCCGAAGAGAGACGGGCGGCGTTGATGAAGCCGGACAAGATGACCGACCCTGTGCCTTGGATCTATGGTCGAGATCAGCAAAGAGACGATTGGGAGGCTAGGAAAGAAAAGGAAAGGTACATCATCATTGAACACGCGATATTGGTGACGGTACCTGCCGAGGTACCTAAACGCGTTGTCGGTCGAAAAGTCCTCAAATTGGACGATGAGGTTCGGGAAGACGTCCTTGACGGCCTGCATGAACTCGTCCATGAATTCGTCCATCTAGGATCTGTTAGGACGGAAATCAGCCACGGCCCCCCCATACTTGCCTCTTCGCCGGCCGGCCTGAGACGACGGACGCCAATGTAAAGCGGGTCCTCGAGGTAACGCTGGGTATTGGTCCCGAGATCGAGACAGATGGGGACCTGGGGAATGACGTTCAACGAAACATGTCAGCGTACACGACAGACCCGGACGCACGGTCGAGGACGGCTTGATGCCTGCACCGGCAATGTAGAGATCGCTGAGAGGAGAGGTTAGTCGTGCCCGCTGTGCGACACGACGAAGGCGTACAGTTTACCGATGCTGATGGGCAGGCCGTTTGCACCGAGATCGCCGAGACCGAGGATGCGCGAGCCTCGGGCCAGAGTGAGACAGGTCCCGAGTGACGCCGAGCCAAACTCACCGTCGGTAACAACGGCGATGCGGGCATCGTGGACGTTGGGCCACGAGGCGAGGACCTCGCGGATGTGCCCCTTGTCTTGGATGGAGACGTACAGGCCCTCGGGTCTACGCCAAATGTGGGAATAATTGACACACGCCTCGCCGACCTTGGAGGCTCGTCAGCGACACGTCACACGACCAACACGACCGACTGACGGTGGGCGTGTACAGGATGGGAATCACTTCCTGGGGACGCGGTCAGGTGGGGCGGGGGGGGGGGGGGGGTCGAGAGCGCGCACCGGCATGTTTCCGAGGACGATGTCATAAAACAGGTTGGCGTCGCGGCCCTTGAGGCCGTTGAGGTAGATGTACTTTTCGAGCGAGACCGGCTTCGAGCGGAGCTGTTCGAGGCAGCGCTGGCGGTGGTCGGTGTTGGCAAAGTGGGGGGGGAAGCGGGCGACAGACATGGCGGTGAACGTGCGCGCGAGGGGGCGGAGTGCAGGGCGAAACGAGGGGGCGAGTGGCATCGGTGGGGCGAGGTAAAAAGGAGAGGAAAAAGTCGGGCGAGGCAGCGTTGGATTTGGCTGGTGCGGCCGACACGGCCAGGAATGAAACGGGCTCGTTTTGGCTACGCATCCGACTCGCCCCGCGCGACACAAATCTAGGCTACCAAAACTCACGGCGTCTCGCCCTCACCGCCCGCTGCGTCGCCTTGCGCTCGCCCCACCGCGCCCTGACCCTCTCCGCCTCGTCCTCTCGCTTCCGTGCACACGCCCGCCGGAGGGGCCGCGGGAGGGCCGCGACCTGCGACACAAAGCTCGGCGTGCACTTGAACATTTTTGCCAGCGTGGTGCAGCTGTATGCGTCCGGATGAGACCGTCTAAGGGTCCGTAGTTTCGCCACGTCTTCTTTCGACAGGCGCTCTGGGGCCGGCTTGTACTCTGACGGCCGCAGCAGAGGGGGGAGTGGGCCGCCCGCAGACGTCGCCGGCCGCAGGAGGGGCGAGGCAGGATCGAGCGTGGTCGACAAGGGTGTTGGTGCGGACGGGGGGGCTCTGCGGATAAAGGAGAGCGTGCCGCCCTCGAGCGGGGTGACGACCGCGCGCGGGCTGTTGCGCAGCGGGTCTGGGAACCGCGCGGGGGGCTTTTCTGGACGGCGGGTCGCGTACGTCCTGCAGAGGCGCAACATGGTCTGGGAAAGAGAGAGGGTCTGGCAGCGCCACCGGACGCGTCGCTGAACTTTCGGGTGGATCGCCTGGCTTCATTCGCCACGCCGATCACCATGCAACAGCCAGCGAATCCCGAGTGCTATCCTACACAAGCCAACCAGAGAGAAAAAAAAGGAAAAAAAAAAAAAAAAAAAGTGATTCCTAGGTCTGAACGGTCTGCGTGTGCACGAAATACGATAGCAAGCGACGCAAGAAAACGAGCGATAAATCAGAGATACATAGTCCGACTCTGGGGAAATTTTGCTACTGGTGAACGAAGGGCCTGTGCGAAAACAATGTCATGTGTATGTGGCAAACACAGCTGTCCTGCGCCGTCCTCGGACGGCGATCTCTATCAAAACCAACGGTCTTCATGGCTTGTCGCCCCCCCTCGCTCCCTGTCCCTCCACCCCCGGCGGATTGCTGCTCCCATACGACCACAGCCGTGGAGCGGCCCGCGTCTCCGCTGGTCGCCCCGTGCTCGTTCGCTCCCCAATCGCTTGGGGCCGCACTAGCGGCGTGCCCTTGGCAGAACCCGACGCGCTGCGATGATGCCCACCCAGCGCGTATGGCCCATGGAGCCCCTCTGGCCATCGTGTGGCCTCTGCGGGCGGTGACACGGACGACGGGTGCTCCCGCTCCCCTTCGGAAGACGTCACCCTGATGATCGTGTCCGCCCTGCGCTGCTCAGAGGCAAAAAACCCAGGCTCGGATGCGGGCGTGACCCCGTTCTGGTGGTGCTGTGGCCCGACACCGTCCTGGCACGTCGCGGACGACTCGGCACGGACAGCGAGAAGCGCTTCTTCGAGCGATCCCATGCGCTGGCGGAGCATCGTCATCTCCTCCCGCATCGCACGCGTCCGCTTCTCCACCAAATCCTCCACCATCTCGTCCATCCGCTCCTGCTGCTGCTTGAGCGACACCATCAGCGCGTTTGACTTGTGCAGCTGGTCCGACAACCAGCCCTTGAGCTGCTTCGAGTCGTTGAGCGCGTCATAAAAGACCTCGAACGGCGCCAAAAAGGCAGACTTGTCCCCGCTGTAGCCAGGGTGCTGCAACGCATGCGGCGTCGGAGGCACCAACGCGCTGGCGATCGGCACAGACGGATTTGGGGGAGAGTGCGCCGCCCGCGCGGTCGAACTGATCGAAGGTGCGGAGGTACTGTGCAGACCAAACCGGGTGGGTGTCGGGGGCACGTTACCCGCGACTCTTCGGGTGGACTGGGCACTGTTCATCACCAGTGGCAGACGGGGAATTGCCATCGGAAAGCGGCCAGGATCTGCGACGGGTGGCGCGCTCTGGATGACGGGCGCGAGGGGATCGGATGGGTCCGCACCACGGGGGCTGATCACAATATCAGCCGGTTTCTTTTTACGTCCAGACTGGGCGGCACGGCGACGTGCAAAGCTGATGGGCGGAGGTGGTAGCGAGTGCACGGCGGCGACGGGCTGGAGCTTGGAGCCCGGCTCGACCGACGAGGGTGCAGACGGTTGCTGGCTCGAGACGCCCACGGGGGGTGGCGTCCGTGCTGAAGTAGCCATCGCTTGGCTGCCAGATGCAACCGGGTTTCCACCGCAACGGTTCGCGACGGGTATTGCAGTGGGGCTGACACGGCCAATCCGGGCCCGCTTTGAGGCTGCGAGCGGATCGCCGGGTGGAGACGCGCCGAGGAGGCTGGCAGGCGCTGGGCCGGTGGCTGCGGCAAGACCGTCGCGGCGCTGGTCGACAAGGGTTTTTTGCGGGTGCTTGGGGACGCTGGGGCGGGCGGGCGGATCGTCCGCGGTGGGAAAAGAGGCGAGGACAGGGGATATCTCAGCAGAGGACAGCGAGGGTATAGCGCCCACCGTCACCCGGCGTTTTTTCGACAAGGGCAGGACGGCGGGGGTGGGCTCGTCGTCGCGAAGGGCATCGCCGTGTGCAGGTGGGGACATGGGAGGACGGTGGGAATCGTTTCCGTCTTCCTCCTTGATTCGGACGAGGAGTGGTGATTGGCGGGGTGCATCGGCGTTGTGGCTGGTGGAGACGCGTGTGGGACGACGAACGGGGCGAGAACGGGGACGACTTACGCCTCGACGGACGCACGGTCGGCGCGCACGGGGGCGGGGTCTGGGCGGGGGCGTTTCTTTGGCGGGGGTGCGCCCGGGGGGGAGTGGCTCGGGCGGGGCTGGATCGGGGGGAGCGCGTTGCTGATGTGGGCGATGTCGCTGAGGGAGGAGGAGGAGAAGGCCTGGGCAAAGGAGGGGAGGGACTGGGGCACGGACATGGCGAGCGGACGCAAGACAGCCAGTTCGGTTGTGTTTATGTCAAGCGAACACAAGACACAACAGCGCTCGCACACGGAGCCGAGCGCGGGGGGGACGAGGAGGAGCAGGCTGGCGACGAGCCCATATACTGCACACAGCCCGTCGCATTGCATTCGCTATCAAATCTACCCGAAACTCGTTCGACTTTGCAATCACCCAGCGTCCTCTCTCCGCGCCAGGCTTCATCGCAGGGGCCCCTCGAGTATGAACGCGTCCGCTCGCCCGGTGCCCACATGCCCCCGCTCGCCCTTATCATCCCGGCCTTCTCAACCAGCCCCGTCTTCCAGAACACGGAGCCTTCCTTCATTCATTTCGGGTGGGCCATGCGACCCAGCTACCGACAGTCTACCCTCCCTGTACACTGCCGCACGCATCTCACTTATCGCCATGACCTCATCCAGTGACCCGCATCCTCGCTTAACCGGGCAAACGCACCCACGTAACCACGGACATGAGCGCGTCCGCCAATAAGGGCAATGGCCACTCACCCCCTCCCCCTCTTCCGTCGCACCGTCAGCACCGTCACGACCGCACCGCCGCCCTCCGCTGCCTGACGTGGCTCGTCCGGATTGCTCACCACAACCGACCCGTATATGTGCGACTCGTACGTCCCAGCCGACGCCACGGGCTCCAGGGACCGGCTCGGCGAGACGTCGCCCAGACGTCTCTCCTCCCTCTGACGCGGTGGAGGCGTTTCAGGGGGGGCCAGCGAGCACCCTGCTCCATTTGGCTCTGGCGTACCCCTTTGCGATTCCGCTGCGCTCTGGGCTGCCTGCACGCTCGCCAGTCCGTCACACAGTCCTCGAATGGACTCTTCCAGAACCCGTGTCGACCACACCGCCCGCTCTACCGTTGGAAATTCGTGTCCAGCCATCAGCGAAGTCAGCACACGCTTCATCAGCTGCCCAGAGACCTGCCCCGGCAATGGCCCCACCGGCCAGCGTTCGCTTCCTGGCGCTGCCCGCGACGACGTGCCCATGACGAAGAAGCCCGTCATCGCCCCCGCGACGCATTCCTGGCGGAACGACATCCGCTCCCAAAACTCCTCCACCGTCACCTTCTTGAGCGCCCTCGTCGTCGGCACAGAGGGCGACCCCTCCTTCTTGTCCGATCCCCCCTCGCCCTCTTCTTCCCCACCCGTGCGGCTAGAACGGGCCCGCTTCCGCTCCGGAGACCTCACCCCCTCCGCCTCCGTCGTGTACGCGATCTCGTCCAGGAATCGCGCCTTGGGATCGTCGTCAAACCACGGGATAACATGCCCAATGTGAGGCGGCGCAGACGGTGGCGTCTCCCCACGGTCGATCGGACACCACGGCAGCGGGACATCCGTCTGAGCGTACGGATGCCCATACGACCACGGCACCGACGTCTCGGACGCGGCCGCATACACGCGGTCCAGCGCATGGGACGCCTCGAGTTCCCCGAGACCCGGAAGGAGATAAAACAGCCGGATGGGGCCGACACGTGCGGCCACGTCTCTGGCGACGATACCCAGCTGGCGCTTCCACCACGCGCAGAGCTTGACGTCCGTGAGCGGACGCTTCCCAGAAAAGTCGGCAGAGTTGGGGAACAGGTATTGGCTCTGGGCGCGGGCGAACAGGTGCACCCACAGATGCGTCGCGGGGAGCGGTCTCGTGGTGGGGTCGACGTAGTAGCTCACCAAGCCGCGTACGAGCACGGGGGTCGGCGACGGGGCCTTGGCCTGGCCGGTGGAGTCGACCTTGGATATGTAGAGCACGGCGGTGGACGTGGAAGGGAGATGGTACAGGAACGCCTCGATGGCGGAGACAAAGACGCGGGGCGAGTCTGGGGCAGGCTGCTCGGAGAGGAGGACGAGGATGTGCTGCAGGAGCGTCTTGGGTCTTGGTGCGGCGAACGGGTACAGGTGTGAGTGCTTCCTGGGTGCGGACACGAGGACGTGGAGGTGCAACTCGCGGCTGCCCGGGAGCGTCGACAGTCGGTCGAGCAGCGCATCGCGCAGGTTCATGCTCTGGACGCGTGGGAAGAGATGGGCGAGTTCGTGGTATATTACGACTACAGTACTAGCTACACTATGCCACATATGCAAACGTGTCCCTCGTCCCCTCCACCCGCTCGATGTACTCCTTCTCCAGCAGCGTGTCGATCGCCTGGCCCCGCCCACATGAGCCTTGGTCGCGCACACAGACAAACTTGACCCACCTTCTTGATGTCAGGGATCTTGGGTGCAAACCTCTGCGAGATCTGCGAGATCACTTCCTGGATCAACGGCTGGTTCTTCATCGTCTTGCGCGCCTTCATGATCCTGAGCGCCATGTGGTTACGTGGTTACCACATCACCAGAGACACACGACATACCGCACGATAGTCGCCTGGATCACATATTTGCGATCTTCGTCCACAGTCTTGAGCACCTCGGACGACTCCGCCTTTACTTCAGCCTTGATCGGTTGATTGAGGTTGACACGGATCTTTTTCGACTTGAAATCTGCAAGCACTCGTCAGCAGACGGCAGGAAGCGCAGTCTCGTCGCCGCCATACTAGGGTTCAGGTCATACTGATCCGTCTCCTCATTGACGAGGATCTTGGCCTTGACGAGGAGCGACAGCACTTGCACCAGAATGTCCTTGCTGATCGCCGTGGCCGTCACGAGCTCCTCCAATGAAAGCGTGTCGTGGTTGTTGTACTGCAGCAACACCGCCATCTGATACGAACTCGTCATCAGAATGTACTTTTGGTTCAGGTAGTTCGTCCGCAGTTCGTTCTTGGAGTAGTTCCACAGCCACGTCAGCTTCCTTCCCGAATGCTTCGTTTGGTAGTACTTGGAGAACCGATCGTACGTCGGCAGGATCTCGGGCGGAACGATGAAATCATTGTTAGGCGCATTCAGGGGCCAAAAGTTGGTTCCGAGCACCATGATGCTGAAGTTAATGTCCATATCGTCGTGATTCTGCTGCATCCGTTCTTTGAATTGGTCAGTCAAGTCTTTGCTCAGACTCATGTCTGTACAATCCATGTTACCTCCGAAACCACACGAAAAGACATGCGGTCCATACCAGTGAACATGCGCTGCAGCTTGTTGGTGTACTCGAACCCGCACGCCTCCTTCAACTTGGATATCATGCTGGCTTCGCTCTCGTCCGACGCAGACACGCCGTGGATCAATCGTTTCGATAACTTGGTGGTGTAAAAGGTCTGGAAGACGTCCTTGTCTTCGATGTACTTGAAGAGAATCATCTGCAGCACGTTATCAACAGGCTAGGCCAAGACAAGGATCGTAAAGGATTTACGACGCGGTTGAGGGCGCCCTCAAGATCTTCTTCCTCGGCCATCTTGTTATTCTTCCTCAGTAGCATGTCGGCATGCTTGGCAAGCAACTCTGGTGATTTCGTTGTCGACGTCCCTGTCGCCGCGTTGCGGTTGACAAACTCCCTGCAGGCCTTGTCGAGACTAGCCACAAACCCTGCCTCCCCCTTGAAGCTACGCGTCACCGTCTCCGAGTTCTTGCGATGCACCTCGAGTAAAGCATCGACGTATGCCTTGGGATCCAGCCCGTCGGCGCCTTCTGAGCCTTCTCCAACCAACTTTGACACAGCCGTCAAACCGGTCTTCTTCACGTGTTCTTCAAACTTCTTCCGCAGTGGCTCCAACCCTTCCGGAATTCGAGATAGTAACGCATACATTCGTTGTAGGTCCTCGTCTTTATCAAAGTCAAGTAAGCTCTGGAAGCTTTCCCACATAAGCTCCGAGTGTTGTCGAATAAGGACATGTTCGCATTTGCTAACGAGCTGTTTCCGGGTTTCAGTGTGGAGATATCGATCCACGCGATCTTCCTCCTCTCTGAGACGCTCTTCAGCCTTCTTCAGATAGTCAGAAACACTGCTCTCCGCAAGGAACGCTTCCGATTCCTGCTGGTAATACTTTTCTGTTGCCTCGAGGAACGGTAATTCTAGGTGCTCTTTGTAAACATCAAGCGAGGCTTTGTTGATGTCGGTCTCGTCTAGGCCAAGTGATACAAAGGAGTCGACAACCTTCTTGACGAGACCCTGGTCGATGGTCTCGCCATTTCGTTGACGCTCAATCAGCCGGAGAATGGCGTTCGCCAATTTACCGTGCTTGCTTTGTACATGAAGGAAAAAATTGGATTTCCACTGGACGAGTGCGAGCTGCGCGACGTTGGTCGAATCAATCCCATGCACGTAATGGACACGTTGAGAAACGAGAAATTGGGTGACACACCGTGTAAACAGGGTAGACACCTTTGCGACCCTCGTCTCGTTCCCGCTTTACCCAATGACGATTGAGATAGGTGAACAATCGGTTAATGTAATTTGCTCCCGTCGTATACCTATCCCACTCGCCAGCATAGTATCGCAGGAGCACCTCGTCTTGCAGGGCGTCTGATTGCTGTAGCTCCCGGTCAGGTTAGGGTGCGATTAGAAAGAGGGGAACCCTTGCCTCCTTTAGACCCTTGAGATGTGTGACAAAGTATCGAATGAGGTTGTTATATAAATCAGAGCCCATCAGATTGGCACCAGCTGCGCTGGCGTGGTCAGTGTCGCCATATCATTGTCGGGAAAGGGCATCCTCCCAGTGTGGTGGTAAGAGGGGAACATGGGGGATTACTCACTGCGGTTTCCAGCACCCACGGCGCCATCGGGTGCGCCATGCATGCGCGAGGATGTGCAGTAGTTGTACGCTACGGTGTAGAGGCTCATGTACTTGGAGTACGAGACGCCGGTCTGAAGCTTCGTCATGATGTGATCCACGCCCTCCTCGAGAAAGGCCCAGGTGGTCGCCAAATCTGCGGACGCGGGCGGCATTGGATGGGAAGCATTCGCTTGTGAGGATGAGGAGGCCATGGTGGTGGTCGTGTGGAGAGGAAGCAAAGCAAGGCTGATCAGTCGAGAACGCTGAGGTGGCTTGCCGCAAAGGTGCGGTAGTGGCGCTGAACTCACGTATGCTGGCTTTGGCTCACGCCGAAACAGATGGGATTGCAATCTAGACCTTGACGCCGGTATGTATACACGCGATACCCCCCCACAAGTCCGTCCAAGCCCCGCCGTCGTGATCCCCGCCCGTCGCAAACCCTGCGTCCCTAATTAACCCCGCAAACTCTGGTTGGCGAGGGAACTTTCGTATCGATTCAACCAAATATTGGTACGAGTCTCTGTCGCCTGCCAAAATGGTTCCCAACAGGGGTATCACCGAAAACGAATACTGGTCATATAGGCTGCGGAACATGAGACGTGTCAGAGCGAGATAGCGAGACACTCACGCGCTCAATAAGGGGTTGTTGACTTTACTAAACTCGAGGCACGCAAACGTGCCACCTGGCTTAAGAACTCTGTGTGCCTCTTTCAAGACAGCGGGAATGGACGTGCAGTTGCGGATACCGAATGCGATCGTGTACAGGTCGTACGAGCCGTCTTTGAACTGGGATGGTGGAAGCTCCTGCGCGTTGGCCTCATGGAATGACACCTGGGGTGCTTCACGCCCATCAGTAATGTCTCCTAGACGTTCGCAAAGGACGCTCACTATTATGGTACATTGTCTTCTTGAACCTCTTGAAACCTTCGCCGAGCATTTGGGCGTTGATATCGACGATGTCAACGGTCGTTTCCCTGTCGGCATACTCTTCTCGTGCGTGATCGAGGATGCGAAGTGCAATGTCACCCGTTCCTCCGGCGACATCGATGCAGCGAATTGGACCTTTGCGACCAGGTTTCAAAGCAGAGACAAAGTCATCTTTCCACAGCCTGTGTATACCCAGCGACGATGCGTCGTTCATCAGATCGTACTTGGACGCCACGTTATCGAAAACGCCTTTCACAAGAGATTCTTTGGTCTCCTCTGGGACTGTCCTGAAACCAAAAGAGGCGGTTCGACCTGACGATTGCGAACTGCCCTGAGCTGCTTGGCCATGGTTTTTCCGCAGAAGAATCCGTGCGGCGAGCTGCCCGTTCGCTCGTCTTGCGCAGTGAGATACCTGGCCAAGCATTTTAGACGGACGAGTTGAATGCTCGCCAGCACCAATGCCACAGGATTCACGTGACCGTATATTTGCGCGCTTCAGTTTCGTTCGTTTCCCGCTGGTGGGCAGGGAGCCAACTAAATTTTCTTCCTGGCCAGAAGAGCTCGCTTTCGACGCATCAAGATCGGCCAGATTGTTTCTCATATCCCAGAGGGGAGGTTTCAGTCACAATCTGCCACTCGAACTTCATACGGGAAAGTATTGTGTCCCAGCTAGACAACTCTCACCCCGACAAACATCTTGAATGTAAGCACCATATTTTTAGCCATGATCAATATTCACAGCTGTGACTGAGTTCCATGGTAAGATGCTGCCAGAGAATTATCCACCAGGGGAGAAACTATCCTGTAATAGCACGGATGCTTCATCACGATCGTGTCTCTGCGGTACTGAACCAGGCTCGCGTCGGGGAGACATAACAATATTCACTTGGTACAAGCCGTGCGTAATCTTCTTGTCCATTTTACCTCATGGAGTATGCATGGGTGCCGCTCCCCACTACACAGCAGAAAGCCACGGTGTATAGTCTTTGGGACCCTGTCTAGAGACTGACGACGGCGGTGTTGGATCTTGTTTCGTAGACCTGGATCTTCTGGGGCCTGTCCTTGTCTCTTTGTTCGTTCTTGGTGCCGAGAGCGGGGAGGTAAGTCAATATCGATACAGGATTCACATGTGTGCTATCAAAAGGGCACTGTCAGTCATAGCATATCACGAGAGCTCGAACGGCTCCACTGCAGCATTCTTCCTACTGATAGAGAACATCCTCCGCGCAGTTTTTCAACAGAGCCTCTCGCGTTCTCTCAGGGACGAGGATGGTGGTCTGACGAAGGTGCAATTCAAATTCGTTTTGTGCACCAATGGCGTCTACTCGAACATCAGGGAGAATTTCGAGAAAGATCACATGATTCTGGAGGCGCTGGATTGAGGCGCAATACGATGATCTGCGGTCCCGTAGTTGGATAGGGTCGGAATTTTCGAAGGGAACGTATGTATAGGCAAAGGTATGAGTGGCAACGAAGCAACGAGGACGCAAAGAATCCTACCCTCGTTCTCGCACCATTTACACGCGTCGAGCACATTGATGTGAGTGAATTATCCCTCGTGGGCTGCATGATACGCTTATTCCCACAGATAGCACATATTTTTACTTACGCAAGGATGTGATGCCGTGTAGGCATAAACTGCCGGTGAAACCTTGCCTCGATTCGGTGACATTGGGTAGAGTGCTGTGCTTTCTTCTTTTCTTTTCATGTCCAAATCCCCGGTTCATGTTGGTGTTCAGATCTCCAATAAACTCCGCGCGCACCGCCGCCACTGCGTTCGTTCCAAGGTGCAAAACACATGATGGGTTACGCTACCGATGCACTGGCAACCTGAGTCGTTGCGTGAACGTGTGTGACTCTACACGTCCGAATCCCAACCGAAACCGCTTCTCGGATCCCAAAACCTTGTCCTCGCCCGATTTATTACAACACTGGATGTGGCTACATTGCTGTAAACCCCAGAATTGAACAGTCGAGGATCTGAAATACAAGGGTGCGACCCTGTCACAGGTCCCTGTCATTCTTATCTTGAGCCTCGAGGTGTCTGCACGCTGCCAGGTTTGAGCGGTAAAACGAGCCGGTTGGGCGGTCATACTTCGTCCCATGTGACCCTTTCTGCAGGGCTGCACATTACTACTGTATGCTCCGGGTTCGACAGTGGGTCACCGGAATAATTCAGCTGGTCGCAAATCTATGGAGGGATACTCTGGCGGATTCAAAGCATCCACATGATAGAAGCCTAGTTCGTTTAATTGTTGGCAACAGCATTTCTAGATACTGGAAAATATAACCGTGCCGCAGTGCACGGCATCTATTTTCGGGCGATGGGCGCGTCCACTTACTAACGAACAAGTGTGTGTGAACGCTGCGAATGGTGATACTCAGTGTTGATAGGATCTTGTTCCACATCGTCCACGCTGTCGGGCATCGATGACTTAATTATTTGCATGCTGAAGGGTGAAGGGAATGGTATGCATATATGAACGTTTAGTATGAATTGTCACGAGTGACCTCAGTTGTAGAATGAGACCTTCTATTGATGAGTGGAAGAGTGTTAGGCGGCCTGGGGTTTGCTTGCTACATTATGGGCGTATGACACAAGAGCCCCCAGCTAAATCGCTGATGACGTGTCTTGCGTGACCGTTGCAGCTTCTTGTGGAAGTGCGACGGTCATGCAAGACACGTTGGGGGTGGTTCTATAAAGACCATGCGAAAGTAACAGTCAGGCAGTAAGTTACCAAAGACAAAAGCGGTGGAAAAACACTGAAGGAATCATGCTTGTACACTAGACCGCGGGCATCCAGCTCGCAATCCGCGCACACGTCTTGTCTCAGCGTGGTTGATCCGTGCACAACGGCGTCTTCAGGTGAATGTGATCGGAGAAGTAGTGAAGAGCAGAAATTACGAACTACACACCGGCGGGTACACTGGTCGAAATTACCTCAGAGAACCATCCGTTAAGCACGCTCGCCTGAGATGACTCGGGGCCTGGTGTCACACCCGCGAGCGGAGGCCGAAACGACTGCTTGATAGGAGCTATCGGATGCTGTATCGGCAAGACGTCGCTACTACCCGAACCCCAGAGACAGGCGGCGCAGATTAGCCAGCCAAATCGAGCGCACCGTGCTACCACTTTGGCTTCCGGAGGTCGTTCTTTTTATGAAGGGTCTTCTTCCCCCGTGCACCTCTGACGCTTTGTAGCTCATCAAACTTCTTTTTCGCATATCTCCGCGCTTCTGCGTCGTCGACGAGCTCGTCCACTAAAGTCCGTTTCCGATGTGCACGTGGAAGATTGTCGGTGCTCGCGGTACCGAACGGTGTGGTAGTCGGGAGGATCGTCCCAATCTGACAGAAAAGGAAGTCAGGCAAGCGAGCGAGACAGACGAGAGGGTCGAATACGAACCGCGAAGTGTTTCGGCAGGCCCTTTATGCCTTTGCCTTCCCCGTCGTCTTTCCGGTAGAATCGCTTGGGGTCCAGTTGGTTACGTAGGCGGAGTGCTTCAACTTCACGATGCAGTCGGGGCAAGTCCGCTTCCGCCGGCGCCGGGAGGTCAAACCAGCTCGGCCCGGCCGTCTTGTTCTTCAGCTACACTAAGTGTTGAGAATGAGTGCCAGTGGGAGAAGAGGAATATCGCACCGCCTTGAGCTGCTTTCTTGTCAGCTGCTTCCAGTCCACGTTTGGGTCTTCGGGGGGTGCTGGCACGGACGCAGAAGAGGACGCAGCCTCTGCATGCACGACATCTGGATCCCGCACCGAAGTCGGGGCTTGGTGGCGACCCTTTCCAAACTCAAAATACGGCGGGGGGAGTACGCCAGGATGGAGAGATGGTAGCAGACTACGACACATTGCAAGTCAGATGCCAACGCCGATGCCAACTGCACCCTCGCACGTACTTTTCGTCTTTCTCTTCCTCGCCGTCGCCAAGTTTGATCATGTCCGTTTCTCCAAACCCGTCCGTCTCTTTTTCTTCTTGTAGCATTCGCACCCTCCGGGCCTCTTCACGCGCATTCCGTCTCGCAATGTCGAGCAGTGCCTGGAGGTATTCCGGCGTGACCTCGCCCTCTGCATCAGAATCGGCTGTCGATACGGACGAGCTGGAGTCCGAGTCCGAGTCCGATGACGAGGTCGACGAACGCGCGTCGTCGTCGTCCTGCTCGATCGCGACAAGGTCGCCCTCGAACGTCTCCGCCCCTCGTCTTTGCTCGCCGTCGGTCGACATGAGCACGCGGGTGGTATTACGTAATACAGCGTTCGCTCTTTGATCATGCCTCGACGCCGCCCCTCTCAAAGAGCCAAGGCCCGTTCGAAGCCCCGTCCGGTAGACAGAAGCGGTGGCAGGCTGAGGCGATGGGAGACACTCGCAGACATCGAGCTGGACGAGGAGGACCAATGTGCGTCGCGCGTGTTCGCTGTCCCGAGGTTCTCTTTGTCTTGACGCGCGCGTTTCGACGCCGTTTTCGATTCGTGTGGGCAGTCCATGCGTCGAAGGACAGGATTCTTCTCGATGAAGGTGGCGGCGCGGACGAGGACGGAGACGAGGAAGAGGTGTTTGCCTTGCATGGTGTCTCCTCTGACTCGGACGATGACGAGGGTCCATACCGAGTGGCAGACGACGAGCGAGGTGGTGATGCCATGCCAGTCGACTCCGACACTCATTTCAAGTCCACCACGTCCAAGTCGAAAGCCGCACGCGACACCAGAAAGTCATCTCCAACAGAGAGCGCGTCCAACTCTGATGAGGAGGAAACATGGGGACGTAGCAAGGGAGCGTACTACTCTTCTAATGCTGCGCTGCTCGATTCGGAGGACGAGGAAGCCAACGAGCTTGAGGAGCAGGAGGCACTCAGGTTACAAGCCAAGGCGCGGGAGACCATGTGTGACGCGGATTTCGGGCTCGAAGATATCGTGGAGGGTGACGCCGTGCTGCCTGAGGAAACGTGCGCTCGTTAATCTGTCATGTGTCAGCTACTAAGCGTGGGCATCTAGGGAACAGGAGGAGCTGCCAACCCCACCTTCGACAAACGCTCCCCAAGATAAACAGTCCATCCTTCGCGCTCTCGAAAAGGATTCTCCCGAGACACTCGCCCTCGCCAGAGACTGGGACGACACTGCCCACAGCCTTGTCGAGGCAAAAGCCAGGGTCGAGGCGTAAGTCCTCTTTCCACCCTCACGTCCGCGCCATCTCCTCACCCTTTGTAGCCTGAAGGACTCCGAGTCCGACACGCTTGAGCTTGGCCTTCAACACATGTATTACCGTGCGTGACTCACGTCTCACCGATGGCTGACATTTGGGATGTTCACGCTCCTGTTCGAGTAGAGGCTCTGCTCACGTACGCCACGACGCTTGCCTTTTACCTCCATATGCGTGCCACGGAGAAATATGCAACCCATCCTGAACTTCTCCGTTGCCATCCCATCTTGAACCGTCTTCTCATGCTGAAAGAAGGTATCAACACGCTCGAGAGCCTTGGCGTCGGACGAGACATCTCGAGCGACGATGTCGACGACGGAGAAGAAGAGGAAGAAGGTTTGACGGACGAAGACACGGAAGACGGCGACCTCTGGTCGTTCATCAAGAAAAAGGGCCTCGAAACAGGCGAGCTCGCCGGCCTCCTCGAAGACGCAGCCGCGCTGTCGCCCCCGGGTTCACAACCGAAATCAAGTCCGCCGCTCCCTTCCTCCAACCCCAAGAAACCCGACCTTGCCGAGAAAGAACGTCCAAAGAAGAAACCCAAGGCCCCCGCGGCCGTCCACGGCTCCGATCGCGGCACGCTGGTTCCCGTGTTCGATCTCCTAGAACCCGAGTTCGAGCATGCCCGTGCGTCGCGGAAAAACAAGGTGGTGTCCGTCGTCGACACGGCCGCGGCCGTGGACCCGTATGGTGAAGTGAGCGCACTTCAGGCGCACGATCTGTCGGACAAACAAGCACGGAAAAGGTCACTCAGGTTCTACGTGTCTCGCATCGAGTCGTCGTCATCGCGCCGGACGAACGCACGCGCGAACGCTCTCGGCGGGGACGATGACATTCCGTACAGAGAGCGGAGAAAGGAGCGGGATGCTAGGCTGGAGAAGGAGAGGGAGAGAAAGAAAGAAAAGGGACGATTGGATGTGGGAGGGGGCGATCTTCATGACACCGACCCGGAAATCGGCGAGGAAGGAGAGAAGCGCAAGAGAAAACGAGGCATGGCGGATGACGAGGACGCAGAGGGAGAAGTAAACGGTGCGGCCGAATATTATGACCTTGTGAAGCAAGCTGTTGCAACGAAAAAGGCGCGGAAAAAGGAAGACTATGAGGCTTTGACAGCACGGTGGGTTCTCGCACATCTTGCCATCAGCGTGAACAGATTTATTCAGCGTGCCTAGGCCTGAGCCAGAGCCAGAAAGTACCTCAGGGCCTCGCTCTGTCACACGCGCGATTTTGAAGAACAAGGGTCTCACACCTCGCCGTCCCAAGGCCGTCCGGAACCCTCGGGTGAAAAAGCGACAAAAGTATGAACAAGCAAAAAAGAAAGTAGCATCACAGAAGGCTGTTTACAGGGGCGGCATCGGGGATCTCTCAAGATACAGCGGTGAGCAGTCGGGTATATCCAAGGTTGTTAAAAGCGTCCGGTTGTAGATGGGGCAAAGTGGAAAGAGAAAGGGAAAAACGGACGGTAGGGTACAAAGTAAAATCCAGCGCTGACATCTGGATTCGAATGGGACGAGAGGAAATCCTAGCAATAATGCGAATCTACATGTGAAAGTGTGAAAGATTGGGGACAACCGACGGCGACTGAAGAAAATAGCAATGTGCTAATCTTGAAGGCGAAACAACCCACGAGTCACAACATATCCGCAGAATGTGAGTGGCCAATGGTATCCAGCGAGAAACACAGCGACCAAATAATAATATCATACATTTTACATGGGCTATGGTAGGCCCCCGGCAGTCGGGAATATGGTATCGATAACATAGAGCCGTAGAGGTCACGTTGACAAATACTGCATGCAAGGTCCAGTCAGGACGCATTAGACAAGGCGGGGGTGTGCTGACCGTAGAATCGTGGTGTGCATGGACACCGTTGCCGTTGTCATTCGCTGACGAGTGGGCACGAGGGGCATCCATCGGAGGCGTGCGACGAGGGACAGTGTTGCTCATTTCTTGGAATGAAGGTCCTTTTATCAATGTTTGCTCGTAGTCACGCCGTATCAGCTGGGAAAGTTCTTTGGTCTCCTCATAAGCGTAGCTGTATTGCTCGAGACCCTCGATGCAGTTCTGCACCTCAGGGCGCCCGAGACGGGCTAAAAAAAAGCCAGATTGGATGATGCTGACATGCATGACAGCAGGGTCCAATTTCTGGTAGACTAGTCAACTAAGCAGAAAAGGGAGCTTCCCCATGTACATACCAAGTAACCATTTGAAGTCAGCACCCCTGCCAGTGCAGAAATTCGCAGTGAGGCATTTAGGGCTTCATCAAACACTTTGCGCTTGACGGTCTCCACCTGGTTCATACCGCTCGGTGAAAGGGAGTCGTCACGTACACCAAACTCGTCCATGGCATTGAATAATGCAATCCACATAACATGATACTGCGCGTCACTTGCGCCTTGAATCCCGTTAGCGAGCCCAGGCGGACCTCAAACAGACACATACAAGCAGACACCGCGGAGACGAAATCCCAATTAGCAGCGAGATTGGGGGGTACACCAACTTTGGATAAATAGGAGTCTCTCCACTCGCAGAGTTCAGATGAATAGAGATGTGCGGCTTCGATGGGTATTCCCTCCAAGTCTGTTGCCGGCCGCCAGAGGAGACGGGCCATTTGACGAGATATTCGGGCTAGAGCGTGCGCTGCGTTGTAATATCCCTGCCGGGTCCTCAGGAAACACTATATCATCAACAAGAGGAGTAACCAACCAGAAACTGAAACATGATGAGTGAGCGTGGCTAAGCGAACGTATTTGGACTCACCTCAAGTTGTTCGCGAGGGGAGGGTTTCTCAGGGTCAATGTCCTCCGAGGCCGTCGTGTAAAAGTCAATATCATAGTCATCGTCGTCACTGCGTTATGGTTCGACGGTGATTAACGTCCGCAGGCACGTTAATGGTACGAGGAAATGGCAAGAAGAGAACCATCACTCACAGCATTGGTTTGCGACGGTAATAAAGTGCGGAAAATGCGTCCGCCAGACAAGCCATCCACCAAGCGAAGATCATGGTGCCCCGAGTCTCGGGGTCTTTGATGTCACTCATGACTGATTTATGATTGATCTAAAGGTTGATTGAGTTTGCTGCAGACAGCGCGGTGAGTGATAACCTACCTGAAGACCTAACAGATTTCGGATGCTGCAACTGAGCCAGAATCCATGGAATCCTATGCCGTTCATAGCCAGTCAAGAGATGACATGAAAAAGTGTGAGGGACTCCTTACCATTTTCGATATGGGGAGTTTCTGGCAAAAGAAGAGAGGGTCATGGGTTACAGTAAGCGGACAGCGGCAATGACACTTACGACATTGCATTGTTTCGATCAAGAGCGCAATCACAACGTGATCCTTGTGTGGGATACGGTGGACCTTGGTTGTCTCGGCAATTTCACGACACCGGTCAACAAGGGTTCTCGCAAGAAAACTCTGACCGCCGTTTCTTTGCCGGTCGGCGACAAGAAGAGGGTGTTCTGAGAATTTTGCGCCCCATGCGACCACCGTGGCGATGAGCGCGGGGTGGAGTGGTTCATCGTGTTTACCGCTTATGATCGGGCGGTGGCCGGTCGCCTGTAGGTTCAGCCTAGCGCGGAACTGGGGGGGGTTAAGGAGGGGAAGGCGCGTATGGACGATCTGAAAATAAACTTCGACGAGGTCCAGTGCGAATCTAGAGCCCCGTTGTCAATACCAAAAATGACTGATAAGGTAAATGAAAGAGGAAAAAAATCATGATAAGCTAAAGTGCGAGTCAGCCAAGTCCTAAAAAAGCAAAGTTCACAAAAATGACGTACTATCGCGATAATTTCGTGTGTTTACGTGATCAAGTGGAGGAGGGACGTACTCGATCCTGAAGGTTTCATCTTCGAGTTTGGACGCCATCTCGCCCCAGGCGGAATATGCCGGAGACCGCGACTTGAAAGGACCGAATGCGAAGATGGACTCGCTGCGGGTGGAATGAATAGAGATCCATGAATGCGCGATCGATCGTACCTTGGTCCGGACTCGGGCGGGGAGAACAGATGGAAGAGGAGGTTGGGTGTGCTGGAATGCAAGCTGACGTTGGGGTAGCCACCGTACTTGGAGTTCCAGGGAGCGACAAAGGTCGACTTGTACCACGGAGGGGTGCCGTTTTCGCCTGTGGGGGAGTGACTGTTGCGGAGCTTGTTCAGGCTTGAAGGGATGAGACGATGCGCATCGAGAAGCCTACCCAGAAGATACAGGAGATGAGCTACCGAGCGCAGAGGTCCACGTCAGCACGGGTACGAAGAGTACATCCGCAGCCAAGATCGAAGGTGGAGGAAGGCGGACGCGTACCTAGAACTAGTAGAGATGCCTCTGGGTCTGCGGGCGGCCGCATTGCGTTTCTTTTCGGTCGTTGCCTGTTGGACATAATGTCTGCGTAGGAGATATGAGCGAGGGAAATCAGGGCGGGGCGTGAACTGGCACCCACGTGCAAGGGTAGTTTTTTGATAGGCAATGCTACAGGGCGATGAGAGGGGAGATGGGGAGAGGGGAGCGGGTGGGCGGACCTGGCACTGTGGAGATGAAAAGGGGGATGAGTGGCGAGATGGAGGATGGAGGGAGAGAGGCGTGCCTTTTCCTGGCCAGGGATGCGATTGCACTTGACCTTGCGGGATCTGGGGCGGGTGAGATGGAAGAGGGCAGAGGGTGTGCATACGGACCTGCAGGCATCACAGGCGGTGTTCTGCTTGCGGGGCGGGGGGAGGGTCTTTGCGAGCTCGTGGATCTGGTTTTGGACGAGTTGGGTGGGGAGGACGAGACCTGGGTGGTGTGAGCTGGAAACGAGGCGCGAGGGGGGCCGCAGACCTGGCTGGGAGAACGAGTGTGGAGGGTCGCCGTGCTGCATGATAAGGGAGAGAGAGGCGGAAAATATTAAGGTGGAAAATGACGAGGCTCGGGCAGGTGCTACTTATAATAAACGTGAGCCCACAGTCCAGGGGGCAGCTGGGGGGACTTGGCCAAGTACTTATCTTGCCATTTTCCATTTCAGGAAGCCCAACTTACCAAATCGGAGTTTCGATTTGTGTCGCGGGCGCGTCTGCTCGGCACCGCACTTGCCCGACGCCGCCACGGCACAGCCACATCCCAAACTTGTCTCTCTGCAACGATGGTCAAGGTCGAGATTGTCGAGGAACACGCCTCGCCGTACTCCTCCTCCGCCCCCTCCCGCACCAACTCCACAGACTCGCTCTCCTCTGTCGCCTCCGACGCCTCGGCCCCAGACGAGTCCCTCTACGACCGTCTCACCGCCCTCGTCGACATCGTCCCACCCGCGACCAGACAGTCCCTCTCTTCGTCCGTGTCTAAAACAACCTCCTTCATCAGGAAGACAGGCAGGGTCGTCGGCAACGTCGTCTGGATAGTCACCACCTCTGCCCTCCTCATTGGCCTCCCCCTTGCCCTATCTCTCGAGGACGAGGCAAAAATCGTGCAGCAGGAGCAGGAAATGCTCGCCCAACAACAGGGCGCCCAGCAGGTATTTTTTTCCCTCCAGATGTCTTCGGGCCGCTTTAGCCTTGTTCATTTCTTCCGTCAGATGCTCTCACCCGGCTCTCCGCTCCAATCCCCTGGGTCGCCACAGCCTGCGCAAAAAGCCGTCGTGCCGCCCGGCTTCTAACACAAAATGATGACTCGTCCATCGCTTGCCGTCGTTTGTCAGCATGTTCCCAGTCATATGTTTATTCCTATCCGTCTAGTACTCTCCCACTCCGCACTTTCTCGCGATATACTCATCGTGCCCGTTTGCTACTTCCACTTGGCAAATTGCTGTCCGCATGTGTTACCTGATCATTGCTATTATAAACTCACACCTCGTCGTTTCATGAGCTGCGCGCGGCATTTAAGCGTCCTTGCCCCGCCGTTCTTCTCGCACCATGTGAACCGTTCCTCATCGGACCTTGCTCCTCCTGGCAACGCCTTCTAAGCAACTATTTGCCTTTACCCAAACTCTATTCACGAATTCTCTATCATGTCACACCCCAGGAATCCCTACGGTGACATGATCTACACGTTCCCGAACATCGGAGATGAATGCCCTAACCTAGCCTCGACGGGAAAACCACCGGGCGTTGGAAGTTGTCTCTGCATGTGCCACACCGCTGATCAGCTCGACAATACCACGTCTCGCACTGCACACACGTACGCTGACCGATATCTTCGAAGATACGTGATCGCGTGAGTCTCGATGTCGTCCGGAACCACCCCGACTGCCTCCCAGTCGCCCGCGAGGGCCACGTCATCCAAGTACCGCCTCTCCACCTCATCTGGGCAGATAAGCGGCCACCAAACGGACTGTGCTGCCCTGGCGACCGCGAGCGCAATGGGTTTCGGAATCACTGGCGCCCGAGAAGGTGGGTTGTATGTCACGGACGACACCAGGTCGAGCAAATACTCCAACGGTAACGTCTTCGGTCCAGGGAGGGAAACCGTGCCGGGTAGTTGTGAAATATTTATCAAGTTGGCTAGCGCCTGCGCCACATCTATGACCTACAAATGACACACCCGTCATACCTAAGCCAGAGTACGGAAGAAAAACCACTTACGTGTACGGGCCTTATTTTCGCCTCCCCAAAGTTGAGCTTCCACCAGATGGGCCAAACTTGACGACAATAACGTCAGCACAGCGCAATGCGCCCAAAAACGCGCGGTCCTGAAAGCTTACCAGCCATGTTGTTTAGTAGCTTGTCTTCATGGCCATACATGACTGCCGGCCGGACGATTGTCGCGCTGGGGAAGACGCTCCTGACTCGCTCTTCGCCTTCATGCTTGGTACGGTAAAAGGCGGAGGTGGAGTCCGAGGAAGCATTCAGGTGGGACACATGGACGAAGCGCTCAACTCCGAGCTCCGCAGCGACCTTCGCGATCCTCTCAGCACCGCTGACATGGACGTCGCCATACTTGAAGTTTCTGCCGAAACGAGAATTAAAAAAAGCCAGAGAACAAAAAAAAAAAGGTCAGTATACGTCTCAAGGAACAGGGTCGAGGAAAGAAAAAAAAAGGAAAAAAGAGAAAAAAAGAACACATTACTTGGTCTCATAATCTCGGCCGACAAGATTGTAGACCGTGTCGGAATGTCTCAAGCATTCAGCTATTTGTTCCTCATTTCGTATGTCCCATTCCTAAAATACGTATTGGAAATGAAATCAATCAGACAAATTTTACGCCTCTGCCTTCTACGCGGAAAGGCTGCATTACCATGGGGACGATCTGACCGAGATCGCCCATAGGCTTGAGGTGTCTCTTCTGGTCTTCCTCGCGATACGGAACGATGACCTGAGTACCTTGGCGGGCTGTGTATACCACGTTGGTGGAGCGAGAAGTCAGTTCGGGAGCATTCAGCGAGGCTGGGTCGAGAATGTGCCAGCGCGCGCGCACGCACCCAGTTTGGAGACGAGGTATCTGCCGAGGAAGCCAGTGCATCCAAAGACGGTGACGACGTGGCCGCTGACGGCGCTGTATCCTGGCACGCCAGACGAGACGACCGCTTTCCGGCCAGGGAGCGTGACAAGGTCATGGAACGCGCGCTGTCCGTGGGGTGAGCAAAACGAACAGGGTGCGCAAAGAGGGAACCCGGTACCTTGCGCTGCTGTGCGACGAATGCGCGCTGACCGCGCAAGAGGAGAGAGCTGGAAAGCATCAAGGAGCGACAGAACGCGGGTCAGAGTAACGAGTCTATGACCCCCGCCTCTGCCGGAAAGTTCCGAAGCTGGCCAGCCCGTCTATGCTAATGGCTCAAGGCAACACCAAGGGTCTGAAGGCCAAACCGTCGTCCTCAGAGGCGAGACATGCAGCCAAGGCTGCAGCAGCCCCGAAGAAGGGGCGACGTCTCGAACCACCCAAAAAACCGACGTTGATCAAAGAAGCCGGCATGCGCAAGGTATATCGTATCTACACGCCTTGAATCACGACGTGCTGGCCTCACTGCGTCCCAGGCGCTCAAAGCCAAGGTCACTAGATCGATAGAACAACAGGTGGTGTCTGCAGCGTCTGCCGGAAAGCTAACGATCATGAAAAATACTGTCCCTACATCGTGCGCCTGCATCTCTGTCGATCTGTTGATCGCATTCACTCACAAGCGTCCCCAGAGAATCGGCAAAGTCTGTGAGGGGTGGGGAGCGTTGACGCCCGGTCGCTTGCTTTACTCCGCCAAGAGATGGCGCCTCCTGCATGTTTCCCCATGGTGCTCATGCCGCTAAAACAGCTCGTGATGTGGATCCGGTGTTAATTCAATCGATAGACCCTCCCATCGATGGGGCGCGGTTACAGCCCGACAAGATAGTTTTATTCAACAGCAATTATACCCCGTGTTGGGATGCAAGACGACGTGAAATAAACAACCTGGAACATATCATACTTGTGTCGACGAGAATATCAAGCGACGAAATTAACATGGGCCGCACCGATCGCGACACAGCAACGTACGCGAGGACGGTTAGCAGAGTAGCACAAGAGAAAATGATGCGATGTCATGGCAGAGCGTGATGAATGAATTGATGGCATGAAAAAGCAAAATGCGGAAAAAAATGAATTGTGCCCCGTGGTACTGTAAAACAGGGGAAGGGTAGCAGTGCAGTGTGTTTAAGTTGCAGGGAATTGGGGATTGCAGAAAGGATGCGATGCATGCGTGTATGAATGAGGATCAGACATTTACCAGTGAGACGTGACATATGGTGATAGGAGGATGGAGGCGTGCTAGAAATCAACGTTGCATAGCGTAAGATGCTTTTGATATGTTTTTTTTTCCCCGTGGGCCAGTGCATCGTGTGCTACATCACCTCCGTTCCCTTACGAAGGGAACACCACTCGCAGCCTGAAAGAGCGCGTACTTGATTTGCGTAAGCGCATCCCTTTCATCGGGAGTCAAAAGTGCGGGCGACTGCGAATCGACGAACAGGATGACTTTGTTGATGGCGTCCTCTGCCTCCGCAATGTCGGGAATCGTGCTTCCACTCGTGATCGGGGGCGGAGGTTGGTATACGACAACAGAATCGGTATATGCTGCAGAAGTATCTCCGTGCGTGGACAAGGAGACGTCTTGTTGTTGGATGTGCTGTTGAGCTGAAAGCTGGAGCGAGGTCGAGTGCACATCGGCGATGGCAGGATCGTGATGCCGGTCTTCCTGAGGTGGGAATGGCGGCTGAGAAAGTACATTGTGCTGCGACGGATGAGATGAGATCGGGGTCCCGTTCGTAGACAAGGGCTCTTGCTGCATGGTCCATATAGGCGGAAGTGGATTGTGAGGGGCGGATGGCTCCGTGTGAGGTTGGGATGGTCCTGCGACGGGGTGATTACCTTGAGAGGGATCGAGATTCTGATCGTCTTCCGACTCCATGTCATCATCCTCTGCGGTGGTCGAGTCCCGTCGTGCGAGGGCTTCGGACCTGGACTCGAAGGCAGGGTTGAGAGGGGAAAGGACGCTTTCATTGCTGCCTTTGCGGAGATGGGTGGCGCCAATGCCGCGCGTTGTGCGAATGGATTTGTGAGCACCGAGCCAGACGCCCTTGCGGATGTTATGGCGATGCTTGAAGTTCTCGACCCATCCTGAGCTGGCCTTGAATCTCTCGTCGGGAATTTGGAGGTTCCGGGCGGTCTCCTTTGCTTTATTGCGAATGAGGGCGTCTGTAAGAAGGGTGTTCTGCTGCTTCATTTGGACGAGCCAGCTGACGAGCTCCTCCTCGACCTCGGGGAATTTGGAAGGGCTGGTGCCCAAGCTTTAATGGAGGGTAGGATGGCAAGGGATGGGCTCACCGATGCTTGGCGACACGCATGTCGTCGTCTTCGGGGACGTTCATCCACTTTGTTTTGTGTTTGAGGATTTTGCTGATGGTGCTGCGTTCCACGCCATAACGGGCAGCGATGTCCTCTTGACGGGCGTTGGGATTCTCCTGATGGTACACGCAAATGGCCTTGCGGTCGACGTTGAAGAGACGCTGCTTGCGCTGCTTTGCGCGGGGGACGACCGGACCGACCGGGGGAGAGGGGAGGGGATACGCGGCAAAGGTCTGGGAGTTGGGTGCGGCGGAGGTAGCGGAGACAGACGTCAGGGCGGAAGCGACGCTCAGGGCGGGGGAGGCGGAGCGGGGGTTGGAGGTGGAGTAGGAGGAGGCCGATCTGGAGTGGGTGGGATAGAGGGAGAAGGGGGAGCCGGAGACGGGGGTGGGGAGGTAGCGGGGGGAGGAGAGGGGCATGGGGTAGGTGGCGGCGCGGTCGTGGGGCTGGTGGAAGCGGGCCGAGTCTGTGGCGCTGACGGGGGTCTGTGGACGGGAGAGCGCGCTGGCGGGCGACATGAAGTAGGCGGGCTGGCAAGGGGTCAAGCACGGGGAGAAGAGACAGGACGGGGCACACCTCATCCGGGTCGTGTTGTGTCGCGGTGTCGCGCCTTATCCCGAGGTGGAGGGTGGAGGGGGCACGTGCCTGTCGACGCGTGATGCGCGTGGGGCCGATGCTGGGGGGGATGGGGATGGCGGGGTGCAACTCGTGCTCGTTGCGGACGGACGGGGACGGGGGGAAGGGGTAGGCATTGTCGGGGGTGTAGGGTGTCGGGGAGTACGGGTCGGAGGGGGGGGTGGAGAAGACCTGGTCTGTCGGGGAGTGCTGCTTGGCGTGGGCGAGCCAGGACGGGTTCGGGCCCGGGTTGTGGCTCTCGGGCGAAGGGGGGGGCGGGTACACGGGGAGGGCGCTAGGACCGTACTGTGCGACGTTGTCCATCGGACCCGATGTGACGCATCTGGTCGTGGTCGAAAAAGACGTGCCAGGGCCGTCTCTGCTCTGCGTTTTATACGCCCGATCGTCCTTGCGCGCGGAGACTCGTCGCTGCTGGCCCCGTTGCCCAATCGGATCCCAGTCGACCCAAGATCCCTGAGATTCCCCAGATTCCCTCCTGCGGGTGCCGACAACTTTGTCCTGGTCCGCCTCGTTGCATTCACGCCGCACATACCTGCCTATTATCATCATACCTTTGCGGGCCCTCTTCCCCCTCGACCTCGGAGATGAAACGCTCATGTTCGCGTTCGAATGATCGTGGTACTCCACCGCACCCCCTTCAGTCCCTTCCCCATTCGTCTCCGGCCATGAACTGGGCCCGCCCAACGCCTCCGTCACATCACGCCCACCTACCCCAACGCCGACGCAGTCTTGGAGCGTCCGGCTCTCTCCCGGGCCCTGCCCTGCCCTGCCCGGCCGTCCCTGCCAGACAGTGGCCTCATGCATCATGTTCTCTCTTCATATCAGATCGCCAACTATCTGGCCTCACCTCGTTCATGATCCGAGCGAACCTGGAGGTCCCAAGCCCGAATGACTGTGCGAACGCGATGACGACCCCACGGATGCTTCTCGTTACGCAAGACTGGGCTCGGCTGCAACGCTGACCGCCTGCTACCAGCCCTGAGGGCGCCATTTTGCGACAGAGACGTCCACAGCTCGTCCTCGTACAGCCTCCTGTTGCCCTGTTGATTGGCCGTCGTGCAGTGTACCATACAAACACGCCTGCATATCAGATCTTCCATTTTGATGCGCGTGTTTCGTCAAATGCGACTGCGCCCGATGTCCAGACAGGATCGATGTCTCGTTCTCAGTCGGCTTCCTGAACCACAGGACCAATTCGGCAGGACATGCACTCGCCGTCGCGATGATAGGCTCGTCGGTCCCCACACCAGTCCCGCGTGCACACGATGCCCACCGACCCAGCTCTGGACCGGCGGTGCGGAGGTGGTCGCCAGCGGGGGAGGGGCGAGGGGCTGCCGAGTGGTGGACGGGAGCAGCGACCGCCGTCGAGCACAGCCTCGAGCGAGCGCGACCACACTGGCCTAGAGCGGCCCATCCCGGAAGCCTCGTCGGGATTCCTCGGGCCGCTCCTGGCTTAAAAGAGAGCTTGCACACCGCACAACACGCACTCGCCATCGTCCATGTCTGCGCTGGCCAGCATCGCACTGCGCCAGCATCCGCTCGTCGCCCACGTCGCACTCCGACGGTGTGTCCGCTCAGCCCATCCCTGGCACTTCGCCACCTCCTTCCATTCCGGGATATCCGATCACAACTCACTTGCCAAAAAGCGTCCGTACGAGCCCGCTGACGTGGGTACGGAGGGATTCCACACAAGTGAGTCCGTGGCTCGCACCCCGCCAAGGGGGCCGTCTCTCATGATGCCGCAGAGGACAAGAAAGCATCCCAGTCCGCGCTCACCCAGGTCGATGCGGTCAGCACAGTGCCCCAGGAGGTCCGTGGTGACTGGGTGCTCTTCCACCCAGTCTACTCTGAAGACGAGATGAAGTCTGTCGAGGCACGTCGCGTTCGGGCCCTCTTCCTCCCCTCCTGACGCGCCACCCACAGATCCTACATAGAGACGCAAAGACAATCTCGGACAGGATTGCTTGCAATCTCGTCAGGCTGGCCAGGTTCGTCCTCTGCTTCCGCCCGCCTGCATTCCTTATCGCACATCAGGTGGGGCTTCGATTTCGTGTCGGGGTACAAGCACAAACCGCTTCCGCGCGATCACAACATGTCCACTCAGGAGCTCAAGCAAAAGGGCTATATACTTGGGGAAGAGGCCTGGCTATCACGCATCTTGTTCCTCGAAACAGTCGCCGGAGTGCCTGGCATGGTCGCGGCCATGCTCAGGCATCTCGGCAGCCTCAGGCTCATGGTACACCGTTCGGTACGGTCCCGTCTCCGAATGCTAACCATACTCCCTTTAGCGACGTGATTCTGGATGGATCCACACGCTGCTCGAGGAAGCTGAGAACGAGCGGATGCACCTAATGTGTGCTCTCGTTTCCCTTTCCCTCCATGTTGATGACTGACACATGCATCCCATCAAGGACGTTTATGACACTCAAACAACCCACTCTGTTTTTCCGTGCACTGGTTCTCGGCGCACAAGGCGTTTTTTTCAATATTTTTTGTACGTACGCCTCGTGTCCCCTTGGCTTCGTCTCACGCACCGCCCTCAGTCCTCGCCTACATGATCTCCCCTCGATCTTGTCACAGATTCGTGGGACACCTGGAAGAAGAGGCCGTGATGACATAGTAGGTGCTGCTTTCGCGAGGCGATTCTCAGCTTGGCTGATCGGGTTCGTGCAAGTACGCGATGCATACAGGAGATCGAAGCCGGCCACCTCCAGAAGTGGGCCGACATGCCGGCGCCTGCGATTGCCATTGACTACTGGCGACTGGCACCCGATGCGAAGCTTCTCGATGTCATATACGCCGTCCGCAGCGACGAGTCCACACACCGGTTCGTCAACCACAGTTTGGCTAATCTCGACCCATCCAAGGACGTGAACCCGTTCGCGTTCCGTGAGCCGGACATGTTTGTCAAGGGCACAAAGCTGGGGTGTGTATCGTTGCGTTCGTGGTGCCTTGCGGACATTGACGTTTGCCAGGTTTGAGAGACCCGAAGCGGAAAAGTTCGTGCAGGAGTCTCACGACATCCTCTATCGCGAGACCAAGGCATCGGAAATAAAGCAGTGAATGTGTACGAGTACCGTCGTCTTGTATCGTATAGTGATGTTGTAATGGCCTCGAGTGCATCACCGCTCACTGCACCAGTCGTGACGTCATCGCGGCCATGTTCGCCTCCCTCGAGCAAGCGAGTCGCACGTCCTCCCTCTCACCACCTGATGACTGGCACTCCATGCCCATCCTCGTCGCCCCGACTCTTCATCGGCCCCCTGCCAGCCAGACTGCTTGCCCCCATGCACGAGACGACTCCCTTTGGGGCCGGTGACGACGATCCCTTGGATGCTTCCTACGTCGCTGCCGTCCGCGACGTGCTGGATCGCAATGCGCGCGCCTTTTTCCTCCGCCAGGGGGGCAAAGCAGAGGACTGGGACGAGCGCGCACGTGAGAACGTGCGCGACGAGCTGATGGGGCGATGGCAAGAGTGTCCCTGGACAAGCGCGCTGCGACACCGAACCCACCGTTCCGCGCACTGGGTGGGCACCACCTTTGAAGTGGGGAGCATCCTCGGCGTGAGCGTGCTTGGCCGCCACGCACCCTCTCCTGCGCCTGTCCTCGTCCCCGAGGCGTCCCAGCACGATCCACAAGCGCTTGGTGCGTCGACCACAGCGCTCTCGTCCATCGGTCCACGTTCGTACTGGACTGCACAATCACACCTGTCCCCGCCGTCGCCACAGCGTTCAGCGTCCTCTTCAACCAGCCTTCCGGAACAACACGCCGGGGATTTGTCCGCCTATTCTTCGGGTTCGCCGCTCCTCGCAACGGCTTTTGCACCTGCACTTCCGAGCGGACAGCAGCAGGGGAGTGATGCCCCTAGGTCCATCCTGAAGCGTCCAGTAGGAACCTCTTCCAGTAAGCCGAGAACGAAACGTCGCGGCGTTTCCCTCCTAGACCGTGATGCCAAGCGCAAGGTGCCGCTGCGATCAAAGGACGGCGGACCATCCCTTGATGGCACTGATCTCGGAAGACCGACTTTAAATGGCGATGAGCGGGCTGAAGAAGGGCCCGCCTCTCCTACTGCCGTGCTCGCGAGGGACGGAGACGAGGTTGCCGGGAGCAGCGCCGAAACGTCTGCAGACACAACCTCCTCTCAGGTAGCCCCCGGTGATATATTTCTCCGAGGTCCGTGTCCCTTTTTTCGACGGTCTGTATTACCTTCTTGACAGTGTCCAAGATAGGATGCTTGTCAGAGTATGCTACACCAAGTCTGAATCCCTTCCCAGCTATTTTGACGAGGCTCAGAATCGTCAAACGACCCACATGTTTCATGAAGACTGCATGGAATTTTTGGTCGTGTGGAGGAGAGATAGGCTAGAGTTGTATGAAGATTATGTGGGTCTACAACGCCATCATACTCGTTTTCCGTTTGATCGTATCTGAGCAGACCGTTCCGGGGAAAGAGTACCTCACAGGACACAAACACCTCGCTTTCGTGATCCCCTTGACCTCAGGGCGAACCTCAGTCTCCCTGTACTCTTTCGTTGATCTCACTTTTTGTATTTTGTGTCCCCCCACACCCGTGCGAGAGCGATACTCCAGGGCACGCTCCTTCCTTCACCTCTCGAAAGAAGGTACGAACGTCTTTGTCTTCAAAGCCAAGAGCCGAACCAGAGCACGAGATTGGCTATGGCACCTTTGGTGCGTACCCTCGGGTCAGTCTGGCCGTATTCTTCTGACGGTGCTCCTATAGGCGTCATCTCGGCGGCGAAGTCCCCCCTTCCATCGATATTCGTTGCCCCGACGTTGATATACGCATTTCTGTCGACGTTCCAACGCCCGAGGTTGAAGACCTCGACAAAGTATATAATGCGTTCAGTTATCAGAATATTATTGATTTAGTTCAACGCACACTCTCCTCTGAGCATCATTCTGCTGGCCCGGTATCTAGAAGCTGGAAATCAATCATAGAGCCCGAGTTGCAGGCAGGAAAAAAACTGCAGCTCGCATGGAGATTTGGTGGGCAACTCGATTGGGTGTGGCAGGAACGAGACATTGAGGGAAATATGCGACCGTGGGCCGTACTTTCTGGCTTGTCTCTTCGACAGGTTCAGTTGTTTCTCTCATCCTGCTTCAATCTTGGACGGGGAGGCCTGATATGCCATCATGGTCATTTTTAGGGACTCAGGCCGGCTCGCCTGGAGTTACGCATCGGGGAGCATTTTCCGGATGACGTT
Organism: Boletellus ananas; assembly: GCA_038089895.1. Lineage (NCBI taxonomy): Eukaryota > Fungi > Basidiomycota > Agaricomycetes > Boletales > Boletaceae > Boletellus > Boletellus ananas. The sequence goes on along the minus strand of JBBPLS010000016.1, from coordinate 120,661 downwards.
CACCACCCGACGGGGAAGAAAATGTACGAACCACCCGCTATGGAAGGGTATCTGGACCGGGTCAGGCAGCAAGGTCGCCATCGGGTGTATCTCGTGACGCACGACGGCAATTTGTTTTCCTTGGAACCAACCGACGCAAACCCGCCGATCCCGCCGAGCGCGCACCTGTCGCGCTTGATGTCTGGGCTGAAGCCATCCTTGGAGGAATACAGCCACGCATTATTTGAGCACGAGGTCTGGAGAGGTGCAGAGCAGATCCGCACCGCACATGGGGCACTGGACCTTCGAAGCGTCCGCGCTGTGAAGAGAGCGTATGGCCCGCTATCCGAAGACGACGGTGAGCATGCTGCGCGCGATGCGGTGGATGCGAGCGATGAGGGGGGACACCATGCGCGCGTTTTGGCGCACGACAGAGCACAGCTACATCTTAGGCGGACGTTCGACATCTTCCTCGCTTCCGGCAGAGTCATACGGTTTGAGGTGCGTTTCGTATGCGCGCAAGACGCGTGTTTCTTTTCCTTTGGATGACGTCTTGATTCATTTTTTTTTCCTCCGTAGGCGCATTCAGCGCATGATTGTACTGAATGGGTAACGAGGCTCCGTGCCCTCATTGCATACTGGACCCGGCGCCACCATGTAGATGTCAGGGATGAGATGGATGTCGCGTTTTCAGCGAGCACTCGTGCACGACTGACGCCGCGAATAGGAAAATGCGCTCATGGCGGCGGACACCCATCCCTACTGGAACCACCGGTAAACACTGAGTTGCCCGTCCTGACGTCACTGTACAACTGGTGCACGCTGAGTGCGTGTAAGAGCATCGTCAAGGCCGGAAGAGTGTTCACCAGAAAGGGGTTGAGGGGACCATACAGGTCAGTACGCCACACACCCGTCCTCGCCCACACACCGCCATTGATGGTATGTTTTATGTGTGTAGACTCGTGCAACTGTTCCTCGTGTCCGGTCGGCTAATCAAGTTCGACGTGTCCCCCACGTCGACGCTGCACCATCGCCGCTCGAAAGAGATTGGATTGCTGGATGCGTATGTCTGTTCGGGGTACTTTGCTGCCCTCGCTCTCCGACCGAGCGAGTACAGTCCTGAGTCGCCCAATCTGCCTCGACGGTATGGGGACGGCCTGGAGACGAACGAACGGGAGGAAGACGAGCTGTTCGTGATCTGGTATCGCAAGTCCCTTGCTGCCGCACCTGTGGGGGAACGGCCGAACGCACCTGCGGGGGGATTCCAGCCTGCGACACCTATCCCTCGTCTGTCGAAGGGGAGTCACAAGCTGGTCGTGTTCAGGACGAGGAACAAGGTGGAGCGGGATGCGTGGTGTTGGGCCCTGGGGTGCGAGATCGAGAGGGTCGTGAGGGACAATAAGGATAGGGAACGAAAGGTGAGGGAGGCGGGAGGGCTAGTCAGGCTGTCAGGCTGAAGGGACCCTGTTTCTCTCGACGGTCCGTTGGACTTCGATACCCAAACCGTCCCTCTCCGAACTGTTAGCAAGGTGATTGGGCTGCAAGAAATTAAGCAGAGCGGTATGCTACTATTGTTAACGATTATATGATTTATTCTATCACTTCGTCGTCGTCTTCCTCGCTCTCCTCTTGTTGCCTCTGTTGTCTTCTTGCGGCAATCTTTATCCTCTTTTCTAGCTCCTTGTCGTCTCTGAGTTGCTCCATGGTGACCCGCTTGTTGCAACCAGATGCCGGGCACAGCTTTCCGTCTCTTCCCGCACTCGCCAGGAATTCCCGGATAGCTGCGCGGGAATACGAATGACCGCACACTCGACTGGTTGTGGCAAGGCATTGAGTGACCCATCTCACGGCAGAGAGCACATGACACATACGACGTCATGGGGTTCTCCAAAACCCTGAGTGTAATGGGGCATTTGTAATCCTGCGTAATGCCACCAACTTCCAGTTCCTCGTCATCGTCGCTAGGATCACCGTCCTCTGTGAATCATTGTCAGCTATGGTGGCTATTTTTAATCATCGAGACAAACCCCTTGGGACGAGTTCACTGATGGGAGGTATTCTTTGTCCAGGGTTTTGTACCTCCTAAGCGCCAGGCGTCAACGGATTTCGCGAGGTGGTATGCTAGACGTACGTGTATCCTTTGTTTGAACTCCACATAGGTTTCACTAGAAGCATACTTTTGGCGTGTGGTTTTTTTGTTGTATTCATCCATCTGTTGTTTCACTCCATGTCCATACGTCTCCAGCACGTCTTCCTGCCGAAAGAGTTATACACCGATTGAGCGAGTGAGGGAGGCAACGGCGCACCACGACCTCCCCACGCATAAGGGACTGGTGGAGGTTGCTTAATGTTGCTTCATGAGAGCGCATTTCTTGATCGATATCGAGGAGCTTTTTCATGATGGAATCAACCTCATCCAATGCCTTTGATACCAGTGACCATATGAGCGGGGAAAAACGGTGGGGGAGATGGCAACACCCACTTCTCCAGCCTCATCACCCTCCATCACGTCTGCAAGCGAGATTGCGACGTCTCTGACAAGCCGGAAAGAGCTCTGATGGATTTGCTTTCGGATCATTTCCCAGTCTTGGGCTATGCCGTGCAACTTGGCTGCCTCCTTCCGATCCAAAGGCTGGTCATGAAAGTTTTCAATATCGATTCCACCGTCACCGTCGTTGCCCCCGCCATCGTGATTCGACCTGGATGGACCAGCCTCGGGGCCTTTTGGGGCGTCGCGAGCAATCTTTGGCTTCTTTTCCTTTTTCGCCGTCGCCGACTTGCGGACTGGCTGGACGTCCTCCTCCGAGCCCTCGTTGTTGTCGACGTCTTCGGCGCGTTGCTGCAAGGGCTCATTCTCCTCTTCGATGTGGTCCGACGACGGAGCCCTCTGAGCGCGTCGACGGAGCCTGCTCGGGGGGGGACGACTACGCATGCAGCAAGATGAGCGCGGAAAGACGCGCCTATAGGGGACTCTAGGGCAGGCCTCTACGCGCACCACTTACATAAGCATTCACTTGCCACACTGCATCTAAGCCTGGAAGTACGCCATGCTTTCGTTCCTCCGCTGCTTGTCGCCATGTTCGCGCATCGCTCCTGTTCCCGCCCCGTCGCGCGCGTTCAGTGCCTCTCCGTTTCTCTTCGTTACACTCAACCAGGCCATGCGCCGAAAGGCACCGCAGAAAATCAGCCCTCCCAAGTCGCCACTCCTTGACAACTGTCCCCAGAAAAAGGGCGTCTGCACCCAGATTTTCATCATGAAACCCAAGAAGCCGAACTCTGCCAAGCGAAAGGTTGCCCGTGTCAAATTGACCAACGGGAACTCGATCATGGCCTACATTCCCGGCGAAGGTCATAATTTACAGGAGCACAGCGTGGTCATGGTGCGCGGCGGTCGTACACAGGATTTGCCCGGTGTCAGGTATGTCCCCTAGGTCGGCTCCCTACGAGGACACTGAGGCATCCTTGTACAGGTACAAAGTTGTCCGTGGCGCACTAGACTTTGGTGGCGTCGTCGGCCGTACGCAGTCGAGGAGTAAATACGGAGGTATTTGTATTGATGTCACGCTCAAACTTGAAACTCACCCTTGTGTCAGCCAAGAAGCCAAAAAAGTAGTTCCTACACATCTGATACTCGTCCCCTCTATCGTAGACCAGATATGAATCTGAAGATCCCTTGCCTTCCGTCAAACCTCTAACTTGGTAACCTCTGGTGCACCCTAGGCGTCACTTCGGGGGAGAAATTCTTCTTTTCATCAGTATTCGTTGCCCCGGCATCGATATACCCATTTCTATCGATACCCCCGGCGCCCGAATATATCTGTTTCCCTTGCAACCGACGCAGACCCGCCGCTCCTGCCGAGCGCGCACCCGTCGCGTTGATGTCTGGGCCGAAACAAGACGTGGGAGAATATGGCCACAATCTGTTCGGGCACGAGACCTGGAGATGCACGAAGCAGATCTGCGCTGCAGGATTTCTGAGTGTGTGGCCCGCTGAGTGCGTGTAAGAGTACTGTCAAAGTGCGAAGAGTGTTTACCAGAAAGGAGTTGAGAGGATAGTAAAAGTTAGTACACCATGCCTGCATACTGCCATTGATTTTTTTTTTTCATGCGTAGACTCGTGCAACTGCTCGTGTCCGGTCGACTATGACTGATCAACTTGTTCGACGTGTCACCAATACCGACGCCCGAAAGAGATTGGGCCACTCGACGCGTACGTCTATTTGCCGTCCTCACTCTCCGACCGGCCGAGTCGTCCAACCTATCCCGACGGCCGAGGACTAGACAAACGAACGGGAGGAGGACGAGCTGTTCGTGATCTGGTATCGCGAGTCCCCGGCGGCCGCACCCTTGGGGAACGATCGGACACACCTGTGGGGGGTTTCCAGCGCCCGTACATCGTCCGTCGAAAGGGGGGGTCACAAGCTGGTCCAGGACGAAGAATAAGGTGGAGCAGGATGCGTGGTGTTGGGTCCTGGGGGAGATTGGAAAGGTTGTGAGGGACAATAGATAGGTGATTGAGATGGGAGGGTCAGCCAAGTTGTCAGACTGAAAGGACCTCGTTCCCTCAACGATCCGCTGGACTCCCATGCGTGCGATATCCAGACCGCCTCTCGCCAAACTGCTAACAAAGTGATTCGACTGCAAGATATCAAGTAAAGTGGTGCTGTACTCTGCCTCGCCGCGTTGAGGCCACCGAACAGCCTTGTGAACGTCGTACACTGATGCCCTACTCCAAGTCGAGACTATCGACGCGTGGAAATGCTTCCATTCCGAAATTTACCTTACCAAGACTTCCACCATGGCTGTGCGCCACATAATGTTCGTTCCTCGAGACCACAGCATTCATCAATTGTCGGTATGTAAAACCAGGGTATGGATTCAAGGTCCCTCCCCCATCAAGCCCCAGACGCAGACCGTCAAGACGTGTAGAACGCGGCACCCATGAGACCCCGTGCTTCTCACAGTGTTTCCTACCCTCTCGGGGTGAGCGCCTGTCGGATCCTGTTCACAAAGTTCATCCTATTGTTCATTACAGGCATTACCTCCTCCTCTCAGTTCCCCAGATACTCCAAAAACCACACATGATAGCGACGTCGAGCTACCTTTGATAGAGACGAAGTTACTATCCGAATCCCCAGAAAAGTCGGTTTGGCTGGCCGATGTTGCGGATCTCTTTGTCCTGTGGTGCTCCCTCCTCCTAACCGCGACGTCTGTTGTCCATGTTGCCCTTGTACTCCATACCCAGGTGATTGCGGGCAACCCTGGCAAGGCATTTTCGGTCCTACAACGAGTGATATCGTCGCTCTCCCTGGCCGTCACCTCGGCCGTGATAATGGTGGCTGGAAAGAGATATGTGCTGTTCAAGCTCGCCAGGGGTGGTCTCCGTAGTCAGCGGGTTGCTGTCTACAGCAATCCCACCATCGGCAACCTTGCTAATTACATGGCATTGCGTGGAGTGGAGCTGCCCTTGCTTGGCTTATCGGCCGTCTGGGGTCTGGCCCTGGCCACGGGTTTGACGGTCAATGACAGCTGGGAAATGGCGTCTACGCCAGCCTCGGTGATTACTGCAGCACCCTCTGGTCCGCTCGATCTTTTGCCTTCGAATTCCTCGTGGGTCGACCCGGCGATTGAACAACTATCCTTTGTCATGTCATCATGGTGTCTCGGATTGGCCAACGTAGTCGGACTCATCAATGTCACCAGGAACAATATGGCGATGGACCCGAGTCATCAAATGGGGATTATATACTACCCTCCTCTCCCGTCCCTGAACGGAGTCGTTGACTATTCCTTCTCGACCTCTACCACGATGAACGGTTTTAACATTTCCATAACACAGCTCTCCTCTGTCCCAGCGACAGCCCAAAACCTTCGTGACTGCGTACAAAGCATCGTCGTTCCCATGGAGCTTTGGGACGATGGGTCTGACAATCAGACACTTTCCATCGTTGTCGTTGACGCGGCAGAGTCCGACCCAGCCATCTATCAGATTAATGCTACTGCGATTGTCATGGGTGGCACACTCTCCTCCTTTAGCAACTACACAGAATTCGTGCCAAATGGAACATCATGGACAAATGTGATGTCAACGGGCAATCGGTGGGCTGGAGATGTTGTTGACATAATTTGCAACAGTACCGTCCCCTCATACATGGGCACTTGCTCTATGTTCTCGTCTCTCTCGGACTTTGCGGCCGTGCTGAACACTGAGTTCTCTTGGTTGAATGAAGATGCACGGTATGGCCATTGGAACACGATTCTGAACATGGCACTTGGGGCCTATAGTTCCGTAATACTCTCAGCCAGTGTTCAGCAGGGTCTGTTGCCGTTCTACGGGCCCATTCCGGTCGAATGGAATCACGTTCGATTCATGTCAAACTATGGAACCTTCATTCTCCTTGCCAATATCGTCGTGTCTCTCGTCATGCTAGTTGTCGTGGTGAGGCTGCGCCTTGCTAGCCATCTAGGACCAGATTTCGTCAACCCCACACGGTTACTTCTAGATCCGCTGAAGAAACCGGAGCTGTTCAACGCGTCCTTGCAAACGACTGTGGATGCACTTGCAGACCCCTACATACTCGTGGTGGACGACACGCTTTTGCTTGCGGAAAGGAAATTCACAAAGAAGCCGAGGATGCGGTTCAGGATTTTCAACTCTACAGCGAAGCCGTTTGATCGAGCCTTGCGATGATACCACGGGAGGGGTATCCATCACTGAGTATTGACGACTGCCTTGTCTCCCGACTGACGAACACCCTGCCAAATTATTAAGATCACGGCCCTGCAGAGTCACACGATAGTCTCGTAGGCGGCTGTGTAGTCTGTGTCCTTATAGCAAACACCCGCTGTCTTTCATGTCCCAGTGGCCACGTCCTGCATGTCATGATTGTTTTCGGTGAACGCGTTTGTGTAGGTTAGACAGTAGGCATTTCTGAAATTGAAACAGTTGATCATAGCGAGTGTTCAGATTATGTTACGGTTAGATCAACACGCTCCCTCGATCACGGGCACCGCTATCGATTTTTCTTTTCCTGTGTAGACTCGTGCAATTGTTCCTTGTGTCTGGTCAACTGATCAACTTGTTCGACGTGTCCCCGGCCTCGACGCTGCATCATCGCCGCTCAACGACCTACCAGCTGTCAGAAACCGTCTCTCGCCAGACCATCGAACAGCCCTGTTTATAAGTTCACTCCAAGTCAAGACTGAATGCATTCGTCCTCTGTGCCTGTCGCTCCGTGCATGGCTATGAGCCACGTAATAAGCGCGCTGTGCCCACTAATTTATTTCTCGAGACACAGCACTGGTATGTAAGACCATGCCTCGGGCATGAATCCAAATCCCTTTCCCCCCCATCAAACCTCAGACACAAATCGTTGGGACGCATAGAACGCGACATCCATGAGACCCCATGTCTCTTACCCCCTCAGGGTGACGCCTAGCGGGTCCTGTTTACGAGGTTAACCTGATCGTTTATCTTAGACATTACCTTCTCTTCCTCCCGACCCCCCAGATATCCCAGAAATCACAGAAAACAGCGACGTGGAGCTGCCCTTGATGGAACCAAAGGCGATCTCAAAACCTTCAGCAAAGCTGGCCTGGTTGGCTGACGCCACAGATCTCTTTGTCTTGTGGTGTTATTTCCTTTTCATTGCGGCGTCTATCGTCCTTGTTGCCCTTGTGTTCCACGCACAAGCCACTGCAAGCCCCTACTTCCCTTTCACGCCTAGCAAAGCCTTGTCGTTCCTGCGGCGGGTAATAGCAGCTCTCTCTCTGACCATCACCTCGGCCGTGATAATGGTGGCTGGAAAGAGATATGTGCTGTTCAAGCTTGCCAGGGGTGGTCTCCGTAGTCAGCGGGTTGCTGTCTACAGCAATCCCACCATCGGCAACCTTGCTAATTACATGGCATTGCGTGGAGTGGAGCTGCCCTTGCTTGGCTTATCGGCCGTCTGGGGTCTGGCCCTGGTCACGGGTTTGACGGTGAATGATAGCTGGGAGATGGGACCCTCTTCGACCCCCGACTTTGCCATCACAGTACCCTTTGGGCCGCTCGATCAACCGACTGTAGGCTCTGAGTCATGGGTCATCCCGGCGATCGAACAATTAACCTTTGTCATATCGTCGTGGTGTCTCGGGCTGGCTGACACAGCAGGGCTCATCAATATCACTGATACCAATGCAACGACAGATCTGAGTTGGGGGGCAATCATCTATTACCCCCCTCTCCCGTCCCTGAACACCAACCAGCGAATCCTCGACTACTCTTTCTCGACCATGGCCATGATGAATGGGGTCAATATCACCCTGGAGCCTCTCTCCGCAGTCCCATCCACTGCTCAAAATCTTAGCACCTGCGTACAAAGTTCCTTCACTACCGGCGAGCTATGGTTTGACGGGTCTGACAATCAGACGCTTTCCATCATTGTTGTCGACCGGCCTGAATACAACTCGACCTTTCGGGTCAATGCTACAGCGATTATTATGGGTGGTGTACTCACCTCCTTTGGCGAATACTCGGAGTTTGCACTGAATGGGACGTCGTGGCCCAACGTGATGTCAACAGGCAATCGGTGGGGTCAAGATGTAGTCAGCATAATTTGCAACACCAGCATACCCCCGTTCACGGGCACTTGCCCAATAGGCTCGTCTCTCTCAGACTTTGCGACCCTGGTTAGCCATCAAGTCGGACCCCTTGGAGACGGGTCCTATAGTCATTGGAGTACGGTTCTGAACATGGCAGTCGGCGCTTACAGCTCCGCGATGTTCTCGACTGGCAATCTCAGCGGCCTGGTAGCGCCCAACGGCCCCGTGGTCAGTGTAAGCGCCACAATCCTCGGTGTCCTGTTCACGCCAACGTATGGGACGTACGTTCTCCTTGTCAACATCATCGTGTCGCTCGCCATGCTGGTCATCGTGATGAGGCTGCGCCTTGCCAGTGGCCTAGGACCAGATTTCATCAACTCCACGCGGTTGCTGTTGGACCCGCTGAAGAAGCCGGAACTGTTCAACGCATCCCTGCAGACGACTGTGGATGCGTTCTCAGACCCGTACATGCTCGTGGTAGACGACGCGTTTTTGCTCGTGGAGGGGAGATCGACGAGGAAGCAAAGCAAGTGGTTCGAAACGTTCGCGCTACGAAAACGAAGGCGTCCGGTCGAGCCGACTGTCTCGCCGTGTGCAGTGGACTGATCGCATTCTTGTCTTGTGTCGTAGTTGCTGTCTGTGGCTGTGTTAAGAGACCTTGTAGCCGACCACTTTCAAGCACATGTCCTGCGTCCTCCAACCGGCACGTCCTTTGCGTGTATTGCGTGTTTTTCACGAGATACGATGGAACTCGACGCAAGCCATCGTACACGCCGCTCCCCCGGCAGAGAGCTCAGCCACGAAATCTCAAAAGCGACCGCATCTGGGTATCGACGTTGACCCGCATCACGGTCTCTTTGCATTTTTCCGTAAAAAAGAGGCGGCGGACGGTGCGGTGACGCACGAAACGCTGGAGGCGAGAGAGTCACTCACGGAATCTGGTGCGTGCTGTGTCCTGGCGGGGGAATCCAGCGTCGCGCGCGGGGCTGACTCTGGTTGGTCTGGTAGGGCGACCTTGGCATGCTGCCGAACTGAGGCGGAAGAGCTTCAGGGAGTTGCACACACTGTGGTACGTTCTCTTGCGCGAGCGCAACCTGCTCGCGACGCAGCGAGAGGAGGCACGGCGAATGGGTATCCAGAACCCGGAGGCGCTCGCCGCGCCGATCATGGATCGGATGGTCGGTGGTTGGTCTTCTTGTTCACTCTGTCGACTCACGCTGGTCATGTTCAGTGTCGCAAGTCGATGGCACGCCTCAAGTTTGTCCTCAACGAGCGGCGGTTGCACTATGAGAAATTGTCTCGGGAGGGAGCCATGTCCCAGGAGGAGATACTGAAGGTCCCGGAACCGGCCCGCCGCATGACGCGAAGGGAGCGAATGGGGGCACGACGTGCGGCATCGTGACGCTCTTGATGGGGACTCGTATTAGATGTGTTTAATACAATGTTGGGTGCAATTACGGGCCAGAGGATCCGCGTCGGGCTCGCTCCCAATCCACCATGGCCTGCGAGATCTGACAGTCCTTGATGGAGGGGTTTTCGTATGTCTCTATCTGTCGGCTTCCGCGCCTGAGGAGGTGCTCGATTGCAGCGACGTTGCGAGGGGACACCGAGGAGGCCTGGGTGTGGAATGTGTAGCACACATAGAGGGCAAAGTTGGGTTGGGCATGCGGTGGTTTCGTGCGCACCATGCGAAGTGCCCTGGCGGAGATGTGAGCTGCGGGGGGTGAAAGCGGGTCGCCGTACTCGCCGTCTGTACAGGGCAAGGACCTCTTTCTGCAGCCCAGATTTTCCGGGGGACATGCCGCGGATGGATGGCTGAGGGGCTTGGCGTGGGCCCTCTCGGGTCCTGATCAGTCCGACCCCTGGCACCCCCGGCTGAAGGGGCCGAGTTCAGCGGGCCCGCTCGACTCTGCTATGGTCCCGTTTGGAACATGTCGTGGGCTGTGGCAGCGATCTCATGCCTCGGCAGTCCGTGGCTTCGCTGCGAGCGCCAGGGCCCGTGCGCAGGCGGGGACGTCGAGTCCGACCGAGTATTGCAGGGAACTCGTTCGGAAACACGACCATGAAGGCTACCTTACCTCGCAGTTCTACCCTCGGCAGTACCAGGACGCATTTTACGCTTTGAGGGCCTTCTATGTGCGTGCCCGTCCGTCGTCCGTCCGTTCGCTGAGGCTTGGTATTTCAGATAGAGCTGGCCACGGTACAAGAGACCGTGTCGCAGACAGCACTTGGGCAGGCCCGCCTGGTGTTCTGGAGAGACGCCGTGAAGGACATCTTTGCAGTAAGTTGCCCTTTTGAAGGGTGTGTGCGTGTCACCCAGCTTCTGGCAGCACAGGCCACCGCGGCACCCCATCGCGCTTGCGCTCTGCGAAGCAACGCAGCGGAGTCGCCTGGCGCCGTACCACTTTCAGCGGATCATCGAAGCCAGGGTCCGTCGTCGCACCAGACGAGGCTCTACTCAAGGACTGACGTGTCGTATAGGAACAAGAGTTGCACGCCCAGTCGCATCTCACCGTGGAGTCGCTGACCTCGCACGCCGAATCCACAGCTTCGACCTTTCTGTATCTTCTGCTCTCGCTCCTGAACTTGCCATCCGCCACGCTTTCCCATGCCGCGTCTCACCTCGGTGTGGCCCAGTCGTTCACGACGTTGCTGCGCGCCTTTCCGTTCCACGCGTCCAGGGGGACGATGGTCATTCCAGCCGAGGTCACAGCCAGGCATGGCGTGAACCAGCAAGAGGTGCTCACCAAGGGCGAGAACAGCAAGGCACTGGAAAATGCTGTATTTGAGCTCGCCACCGTCGCCAATGACCACCTTTTGACCGCTCGGGCCATGTTTCGGGAGGCGGGGGGCAGGGTACCACAGGAAGCGATGCCGGTGTTTGCTGCTGCTGTAGGTCGCTTCCTGTGCGTTGGTGGACGTGCTGACTGGCTGCAGATCCCGGTTGCGCATATACTCGCTCGATTGGAGGAGGTCCGGTTCGATGTGTACGATCGCAGACTGCAGGTCCGGGATTGGAAGTTGGCCTGGCAGGTCTGGAGGAGTTACTATAAGAGGACTTTCTGAGGACATGCCGGCATGGCAATCTGGCCTGTATCTCCTCGACGTCTGTATCGCACCGTCCCAGCCCGCACCGCGCGCTTTGTGTTGCCGCTCGTGCGCGTCCACCTCCAGCAAGCCGTGGCTGCGAGTCTGCGGGGTCCGGCCAAGATGTGCGCGAAGTACTCAAATTTGGAAGTCCGATAGTCGTACATCGAGTGGCCTGCACAACAGCTTGCTCCCCACCACCACCCCCCAAACAAACCGCGCTCTTTTAAGGCCTCGTCCACCCCGCCATCGACCAATCCCATCCCCGATTTTCCGCCTCGTTTTCTCCCACTACCCTCCCCGTCGCCCTTCGCCTATGGAGCGTCTATGCGGTGCGTTTTCTCGACGGCGTGAGTCTCACACATCCCTTAGCATTCCTCCAGACGATATCATCCATCTCATCATCTACGAACTCAACGATCCCACCAACCTCATCCTCGCCTCCAAACGCTTTCTCCGGGTCTCCAAGGATCCCTATGTCCGCGCCCACTACTTTCTCCATCGATACGGTCACATGGACGCCATGTTCTGGGCTCTAGGTCGAGGAAGAGTCCTCAACGACCAGGTCATCGACGTACGTATCCTCCGTCCTTGCCCCTCCGATCCCCCGCAGAGTATATGCGTTCCCTTTCAGATCCTGGTATCAAGTGGCGCCTATGTATCTCGCTACATCATCCAGGTCGCCATCCATCACTACTTCCGTTCCGCAAGCCATTTCATCAAGACACCGTGGGTTAGGTCGATATCTCTTCCCGTGTTCACGCATTTCATGAAAGTCACTTCGGAGCTGTTCAATGAAATACCACTCGGAAAGAACGAAGACGACGGTTACATCTTTCATTCCTTTCTCAAGGAAAGCAGGCTCCCGCAGGATTTGAAGACGACGGGGTGGATGGACGTGCGCGAGATTCTGGAAAAGTACAAGGTGCGCCCTCCTTCTGCTGGGACCGTGTGGTGTATGACCGGAGTCTAGTTCATTCCGTTCAGCATGAAGGTGTGTAGTTTGATCCCTGTACTTTGTGTTTGCTCACATGACTGCCAAGGATCCTTTGATGGCTCAACTGCCGATTGCACTCGCCATCGAACCCAGACTGCTACCGTATGCAGAAGCCAACGGGTTTCGCATGGATCCAAAGGTACATAACAGCTAGTTGCCTCGCCAATTTCTCACTAGGTGAACTAGTACCGTGACTTTGTCTTCCGCAAGATGTTCGAGAAGCAAGCGCTTAACAGCGGTGATCGAACAGATGATATCATACGCAACGTTCGGGAACTGAAACGCCTAGATCCAAGGTTACTTTCCATTCAAGCTGAACGGAACGTGGTATTCATATTGGACCGGGCAGAATGTTTTTGAGTCGTACGGTGGCAGCGGAAATTTGTATGGAGGCCAAGAGCAATGAATCCGCATACCGAGCCCTCAAGGTGCTCGATCGTTCAGGAGAACTACTGTTCAAACTCAGGTAAGTCACTTCAGTCGGTCCCCCGTCAAGCGGCTACTTATCCTTGTCAGTCTCGTCGTCACTGAGTTGATGAAGGTGAGATCGTGGAATAAGATTCTGGGGGCGCGCGTTCACGTTTCCTTCCTAGCTTTTTGTGAAATCGCGTTCGATCACATCTCCATACACCATTAATGTTTTGCGTCAGCTGTACACCGATTTCCCCAGTACAGACCCAACGGTCCGAGTTGTTATGCTTTTAACCGTATGTCTATCTGATGGCACAGGGGGCTCTACTACGCCTGAAGCCATCACATCCTTCCGCGGAAAATTGGAAACGATCGGTCTGTTACCGGTGACGAGGGAGGATCTGTTTAATATTATGATCAACCCATTTTTGGAGAAACATGCCCTTCTGCTCGAGTATGCAAAAGAAGATATGGAAATGAGTGAGAAAGATGTCAAGGACCTTGCGTTAGACGTTGCGATCAGATGTCTGGAGATCGGGAGCAAGGTATGAATGCTCTTGTGTATGTTCCGTCAACTCACTCCACCTAGGGTAAGACTTTGCGGAAGCTTGCCGAATGTTACTCTCTGCACGCCGCTCTTTCGGATGCCGCTGTGAGGCGATACTCGCCGTCACTGGATGACCTTCCGCCAGTTGAAGACGAGAAAGCATGTGGTGCCTATGAAGCAGTGTTGTGTCGAGACTTTAGTAATGCAAAGATGATCAGAGCCAACTCAAGTGGATCGTCGAATCAGACTTCTTCTGGAGTTCCTGCCTCTTCTGTCGGCGAATCAGGAGAAGCCGAGGGGGAAGATCCCCGCGAGTTTGCAGTCGAGGAATTCGAGGAAATGTCCGCTATGGTCGACGGCCCCGACTTGGTTCGTAGTCGACCGTTATATGTTGATGTCCTTATGTTGAACCATCTGTAGGGGGTGATAGGGCAGGATACATTGTCCGCCATGATCCGTCAAGATGAGATGGCTCCGACTCGATCTCGTAGAAGGTCATACTATTATAGCATTTATGGCGCTGATGTGAACGGAAAGTTGGACTTCCCCGTTGGTGAGTGCTCTCGAGACCTCTCCTTTAAATGGGCAGTGCTTATGCATCAGCAGAGTCTTTGCCAGTAGGCAAGTGGGCCAAAGAACATTACGACCCATATAGTCCTATGATGGCGGTATTCATGGCCCATGCCGTGATCAATAACAACACTACCGTATGTCAATGTTGCCCTTCGCGAACCTCACTCAAATACTCTTTTAGCTTCTTCACCTCTATCTTTCGCCGACTGGTGTAGGCTATGCAACCGCGTCAACCCATGTACCCGTTACTCTCAAACATTTCAAGCTACTCGCACACCTAGGCCGAGCTCCGGTGAGCTCCATCATCCGCCTAGCATCGATTTTAACACTAAGTTCTCCTTGACAGAATTGGTGCCTCTATCACGAGATCGAGTTCGGAGCCGAGTTCTTTTTCAGTGAGGAAGACTATCTCTCAAAACGAGCCCCTCCGTCGGATGTCAAACGTTCCTGCAAATCCCGTATAAAGGTGAATGATATCAAGAAGGAAACCAGCCCTCCGACCCTGTCTCGTTCAACATGTCTTGCGGGGCTGCCAACACCATCCCACGCAAGCACTTCTCCCTGGACATCTCGGAGACGACCAAGAAGGTCTGCGGCTGTCACAGTGACGTCCTACATTATCCCGGATTCCGATGACGAAGCGATCGTGGAAGAAGATGGGGAGAACGCGATGATGGCTTTATTAAGCATGCAGGCGAAGAAACGGAAGGTGGAGTCGAACCTTCAGCGGTGGATCAAACACTTATCCGCTCTTCTCGTGGAGGAGCAACGGAAGGTATATATCGCCCCCGAGATTTCTATTGGAACCCTGACAGCAGTCGCACAGTATAAAGAAAGACGGAGACGACCAGACAGGAGCGTGGACGGCAAACGGCGAGTCACAAAGGTAAGGGACATTTTCTATGACCCATGAGACTTTAAACATCCACTCTCTGAAGACGGAATTCCACAAATCTCTCATCGTACACCTCCGTACCTTGCGCAAAGTCGACCTCGATAAACGCAAACAACTTTACGGTTCAGACGTTGCAGAGGAGGATTACAGCGACGATGACGACGACGAGGAATATCAAAATGTGCGTGCCTCAAAGCGGCGACGCATAATCACCTGAACCTATGGACACGTGGAGTGCCAGGATGTTGACGATACATACGCAACTATAACTGTATACTTTCATTACCATAATTTCCTTTGCTAGATTCATCCTAATAAATGTCATCGTCGTGCAGATCATAGATTGCAGTACTGCCAACGGTGTCAGATTAGGTGTGCAATTGTAGCCGATTAGTCTTGTTTCGGCACTGTCGTGCAATTACAAAGAGACGCAGCGCTTGTCCCCCCCATGGACGACACTTCAACAAGGAATTAATGACTGCTCAATCTCGATGTATAGAACCCAGCTCGAGTTGGGAGCGGCTTTCGTTTTGTCACGAGTACATTCGAGCTCGATATACTGGCAGTATCTCTATTTACGCGGAACCGACACTACTAGAAAGGCGGGCTATCTGATCCATCGGTGCGATTTTTTCTTGGTCGATGGGTCTGACCATCGGTGAAACACCTTCGCATGGAAACATGGTGTAGGCCCTACCACGACCATATCCGTCCAATACCATCCATCAAACCGATCGCACAGGCGAATGCCCCTATAGGACACTCTTTACCCCCAGAAAGTATCAACACAGGGTAGAATACCTCCAAACGCTCCTGCAAGAGCCGAAAAACACGGCCACCCGCCAACTGCGTATGCCAATGGAAAAGGATACCTTGCGCAAGATAGTGGACAGAGAACACGTAGTAGACGATCCCAGGAAATACATTAACCGGCTTCCGCCGTGCCTAGCCTAAGGAGCGGTATATTGTTGAGGAAGGAGAGGACAAGCAAAGAACATACAGAATCGTAGCCAAAACAGTCCTGCTTGGCTGGTCACAAACCCTTGAGCAATAGAAACAACACCTCAGACGAGGGTTAAAGTTGGGAGTCGAAATTGCAGATTGAAGCAATTCAAACTGTCCCTCCAAAGACGAGAAATCCACCAGATCACGCAAGAACAAAATACACGATCTGCGAGGACAGGTTCATCGGAACAGACAGAATCAGCACAGGGCCGCATCTCCGAAGCACGAACATTGGCGGGATCTCAAAAAGTACATATCCGATGAAGTGCCAACGCGGCATTGTATGCCAAGGCTGATACGCCCGGGTCCTGAACGACGGTTAACAGGGAGCCAGCCTCAAGGTCCTTATACTCACAGTGGTCAAACCATCGAGTCTGTAGTACATAGGATATCAACTACTGATGGAGGTTTACCTGCCTGGCGTTTGCAACGTTTGTCCTGAGCAGGCGTTCCATATAGAACATCTGCCATGTCTGAAAGAGCCTACCGGTCGAAGAAACTCAACAAGTACAACAGTGAGTACTAGAGGTAGTCGAACGTCGACCTTGCGTCGAAGCCTGCGATCTTCCGGCGAGTTATGTTCTAGAATCAGCTGCCCATCCCAACCTCTGCTGGAGGAAACTTCTCAGACTCGCTACTCCTCATTGCAGACATGGTATCCGTTTTCGGTGCTCTGGCGTAGTGTGAGAGGGTAGGGCGCGATGCCATAGCGAGATGAGCCACGGGGGCTCATGAGATACGAACGAGCACGGCTCTCAGGGGCAGTGGTCGAAATGGCAACTGGCATGTTTTGCGCGCCGATTCAATTCATTCCGCTTCCGACCATCCGTGGGAACAACATTCTTTTTTGAATCCGCGGTCAAGCCACGTCGCGACGACTCGACGTTTGGCGAGGCCATGGAAGGCTTATTTTTCAACGTGCGTGTCGGCTTGACCCATGGAGGTCCAGCGCGCTACAAGCATCTCATATAGGTCCATAGCGGCTTTCTCGAAGGGATTGTGCGTGGCTACAAGGCCGGCATCCTCAGCCAAAGCCACTACGCAAGCTTGACGCAGTGCGAGAATCTTGAAGGTATCAATGTTTCCGCCATATCAGTGTCGGGTCGCTTACTCTACTTGCAGACTTGAGGACTCAGCTTTCTGCGACCGACTACGGGAATTTCCTTGCGAATGAACCCTCGCCGCTCTCGACAATCACGATCTCCGAGAAGGCGACACAGATACTCGTCGACCAATTTCATTTCATTCGTAGCAATGCTGTAGAGCCCTTGACCAAGTTCCTTGACTATATTACGTTCGTCTCCCGTTGCTTTACTCGCAACCAAGGCTCATAATTACCTAGGTACGGCTACATGATTGACAATGTCGTTTTGCTGATCACCGGGACTTTACACGAGAGGGACACACACGAGCTTTTGGAGCGCTGTCATCCACTTGGCGTCTTTGATACTATGCCAGCATTATGTGTTGCCACAAACGTCGAAGAGCTTTACCAGGGCGTCCTTGTGGAAACCCCCCTGGGTGAGTCCAAGATCACACAACGTGGACTGCATATTTATCCATGCCACAATATAGCCCCTTACTTCCGGAACTGTCTCTCCGCTACCGACCTCGACGATCTTCACATCGAAATCATCCGCAACACCGTCTACAAAGCATATCTCGAGGATTTCTACAACTTTGTCAGCACCCTGGGTTCACCAACATCAGATGTAATGCAAACGATCCTTGCTTTCGAGGCAGACCGCAGAACAATTAACATAACCATCAATTCGTTTGACACCGAGCTGACCAAAGAGCAACGTGCGAAGCTCTTCCCCGCATTTGGGAGATTGTTCCCTGAAGGAAACAACGCCCTGGCAAAGGCAGATGACATCGAACAAGTCCGACTAGTCTGCGACAATATCTCCGAGTACCGGTCTTTCTTCGACAGCTCTGCATCGGGTAGCCACGATGCTGGGGAGTTTGGCGTTGCGGCGCAACTAGAAGACAGGTTCTTCCGGATGGAAGTACATCTGAATAAACAAGCATTCATGCAACAGTTCCAGTATGGCGTGTTCTATAGCTACATAAAGCTAAAGGAACAGGAAATTCGAAACATCACGTGGATAGCAGAGTGTATCGCTCAAGATGCGAGGGACAGGATACAGGACTTCATACCGATCTTCTGATCTCTATTGTTATTCATGCCTGCTCGCATAATACACGTCCCTTGTCAAGCCGTTTGGTGGGGCGGCTACAGTTGCCTGACTTCAGTGATAATAGCGCGCGAGAGCCGGAATATTGGAGGCCAAGTGACGTAGAATCATGACACCCTTGGAGGAGCTGCTGTCGCGACTTGTGTCGTCGGATTACTGGAAACCTCCTTATGGATTTCATCCATTGACCCGCCGTCTCCGTCGACGCGTGTAGTGGTGCTCGAGCTCCGCTTCGAAATCATCTCCAAGTTGGTGGCCACACCACGCTCGTTGCATTTGGTGGAATCGGCTGCTTCCTTCATCGTGGCCATTTTCGCCAACCGCTCTTCCATCCAGGGACCAGCGCTACTCAAGCCGCAGCCGCCTGCGCCTGCGCATGTGCAATTTCCGCCAAGAACAGCAGGAAGATTGTCACCATCCACGATTCGCAAAAGCACCTCCCTGTAATCCTTTCCGAGGATGTCGACCTTCTCTACAGTTTCTTTCGCGAGCCAGGGTTTTATAATGGACCAAATAAACGTGAAGGATGGTGGCGCATTTATGATGGCAAGTTGGCCCATGCTACACAACGAACGAATGAAGCAGGAGGACAAGTCTTTGTGAAGGACGTACGTCTCCGGGTAATAGTCTTGCGATATCTGGAACGACATTTGAGCGAGGGATTTCACTTGCCAAAATTGCGAAAGGCTGTACCCAAACTGTTTTCGTCACCAACGGACTGGAGACAATTCCAGACTCACCTGAAGCCTTTGAGATCAACGATGACGAGAGACTGGTCAATGGGGCGACCTGCTGCTCGGGAAGCAGCTGGTAGAACTTCGCGAGTGAGGGCATCTGCATTCACCATGATAGATTCCACGAGCACTTCCGGCGTGACGTGCTTGTAGAGCTCCGGGAGGTTCAAGCCACCAAAAAACTGTATGTTCACGGGTCGCCCTTTCTGCTCTCCAGGTGTCACACAACTACCCTCTGCGCCTCGATGCCCTGCTCACCTTGTCTGTCTAACAAGGAAGAAGTAAAAGGGTCCAATACGTCTGTATGAGAGATATACATACCTTGTGGAAATACATTGACCATGATTTGAATACCTCCTCGCGACCAGGATACTTGAACAGCGGGCGGTAAAATACGACAAGCGCCTCACAAACACCTATCACTCACATCGAATGGGTCCATCTTTTCATTGAGTTTATCCATGCCGATTCCGGACACGGTTTGTCTCCAGTGCTGACAGTTCTTTATCATCTTTATTGATTCGTTGAGATTGAACTTTCGTGCTCGCAGAAACCGTCTGGAATGCATCCCATGTCCATGCTTAGTGCGCAAAGCGCACGCCAGACCTACGCAATAGACCACTACACACTTACAGTAACGTCGAGTCGTCCGTGCCAATGGAATCGCCCTCGTGCAAGATACCGTTGGCGAACAGCTGTTCGCGAAAGGTCTCGAGGGTCTCAGCTTGCTGAAGGGACAGCGATAGGGACCGCGAATCGGGCATGGTGGACCGTTTGGGAAGACCAGTGGGGACAGGCGCGATGGGTGCAGTTGTAATTTAAGGGCTAGGCATCAGGTCGCAAGAATAGACCGATCCGTTACCGGACCGCCTTGCCAACCAAGAATTACGGATAGATCCGCAGTTTCACAGACGCGTGAGCCAAGAGGACATTGCTGCGCACCATAGAAGCACGCCGGCGAAGCGCCCACACTGCTAACTTGAAACGAGCCCTTGGATCTTGAACGAGACATCCCAGAGGATCCTCCCGGGAGTCCTTTGCGATATCCAACGGTATGTGGACCCCTACGCTGGTCTAGCCAACGGAGATTGAAGACGTGCTTGGAATTCACATGCCCTGTCGCCGCGTATGAGAATCCCGAGCCGCTGAGCCAGTAAGCTCATTGCTCCATCCGAGTCCGAGCCAAGACTAGCACTCGTGTCGTCGCTTCCGTCGTTCTTGTAGTCTCAACTCTGCAGGGTCATAACGTATTATTTTGCACTCAGGAGCTGGTCCTGCCGAAGCGAAGACGAGAATCATTCCCACCCACAGTGGTCGTAGCACGCACGTCTGCGCAGTCTCGGCACTCCATCCACCATATCGTGTCCTTGTGGTTGAAGGCACCATAACAGCACCTTGGCAGCAAACTGCCTCTTGTGATTTGCAAGTCTAGCCTCAGATTCGGTCGTCGCCGTTTACAGGGTGACAGTCATTATTCATCATGCGGTGCAACTGAAGAGAGGGGCACCAGTGTCGGATGCTGTCTCGCACTGACCACCATGTATATCGCCGGGCTTCGTCTTTCGATGCCCTCCCCTCGAGGAGTCGAAGTGTTGGCAGTTTCTACCACAGCAGACTTCTTCAGATATCTTCTCTGGTGGTTGAAAACGCGGAAGGGCACCACGGAAGTGGAGGGGGGTCTCCCTGTCCCAGATATTGCTCAGCGTTCACTCTTGGACAAGCTCGTGTTTCCAGTTCAATCTCTGGCGGCGTTACTCCCACCTGTGATCTACTGTGCCGCGGTAGTGTTCAACAACTTCCAGCAACCGGCATGGCTGTTGAAGCTTGCCTTGCCGGAGGACGTCGTTCGACCGGAGTGGCGGAATTCGGTCAGACTGGTGGCCTGTGCTGCTGGCTTTTCCTTGAAATATGTGCTTGGTCGAATACTCTCTCATTCTGACGAGCGCTGGCGAATGATGGGGGTCGGTTCCCCAATTTACCCTAGTCCTGCCGGTTGATACTTTATTTTCAGCGTTGCGAGAAGCCCAAGACGACTCAGACGGGCCCGTACGCCATTGTCCGCCACCCTGTGTACAGGTATGTGTTCTGCATCAGAGACATACAAGGGCTGACCTCGTTTCACAAGTGTGATGCTTTTGCAACAAGTGCTTTACTCGGTTATGTATTGGTCCTATGTCCCTCTCGCCTCTCTAGGTGTTCTTACGGGCGTGTTCGCAATCAAGATACCTCTCGAGGTACCATCTGTGATTATTCGGGTGCTCTTTATCAAATGGACTGACGAAATCCGTAGGAGAGGGCCGCCCAGGAAGATGAAGTCACTGGAGTCGACTACACCGAATATATGAAAAGAACTCCAGCTAGGATCATTCCATACGTATGGTAGGCACGGGGAGGCGGATGCTTTGTGGTCTCTCTTCTCTCCACATATGTTTTCCCACGGCCAGGGGTAATATTGGGCTGGCAGTTATCGGTTACAATGTACGTTAACGCTGCTGAACATCAAGTTTCAATGAACTTTGGGATGTTAATACTAGGCTTTTGACTTGGTCCTGCTCCATTCCAACGAGTGCATGCTGCCCACCGACTGAAGCCCTCACGTCGTCCATGACCGCCTTCACGGCTTTCCATCCAAGACCAGTCCATTCAGCAACAAGCTTTCCGTTGAAGTTGCTTTTCAGCCAGGCTCGCGCCTGTCTTTCTTGTTCCATCGCATCCCATTCTTGCTTTCTACCAAATGCCACGAGCGCCTCTTCGACTGCGTCCAGGTGGGATCCTCTTTTGGGCGTATTCGGGCTTTTGTCCTGAGCCCAGAGAAGGAAGTCGGTGTACATGTTGCGACCGTCGACTGACTTGTTAAACGCATTCATCCTCGAGGGAACGTGGAGTCGACGAGGGTCAAAGAACCGTGAGGTGATGGCGAACTCGAATGTCTCCTTCACCGTATCAAACCCCTTCATCCACCTATCCATAGACAGTCCCATGAAGTCGAGGGCCAGTCGAGGGGAGCCTGTGAGATGGAGCTGGGGGTTTGGATGAGGACTCGTGACCTGATGGGATTGAGAACACCGAAGCGTCGAACGTGCGGGTGGGACAATCACCTTTAGTCCGTAATGGCTCAGTATCAAGCCATGACTCTTTGCGATAGCTCCGATGATGATACCAAGATCGCCGTAGCCATGGACGACGGTAAAGCACTCTGCTTCCTGTTCGTTGGCACACACTCTGACATCAACCTGACAATACAAGCGGTTTGAAGGCAGAGGTTGCGCAGAATGCACCAGCCAATCCGCTTGATCAATGCTGATAGCATAGTTGGACGTCTTGTTTCCCTCGCACTCGATCCTCTCCACCGCGCCAAGGACGCGGGCGATCAGCTCCGGAGTGATCTCGCTGTGATCCAGGGGACAAGCTACGACAAAGTCGATGTCCCCGTGGTCCTCCTTTTCCGGTCTTTCCGGGGGGACTTTGACGATCGCAAAGAGAGTCAGGAGCAGGCTCGTAAAGCGGGCTTTGAGGGTCACGTAGAGTGGGGTAGGTAGTCTGGGCAGAGAGTCCGGGGGCAAGACGTGTAGGAAGGCTCTGCCTCCCATGGGGTGTTCACAGCGAACCCTTGATCTGTGTACATGATGGGTCCCCGTGGCGAGACGATCCTTCTGAAGCACAAGAATGGCAACTGGCATTTGTCCTCATTTGGACATTAATCGGGGTTTGAAATGTGGAAGACCTTGCGAGGTTGCTGCAGATAATTTGGACCCGTACGCAGCACCACAGGCCAAGGCCAATCCAGACTGTGTTCGCCGTCGTGTTTCAACACGGACGCGTGCAGCGGCATCACGTTTGGAGCGGGCGGTGACGGAGCCTCGGGTGAGCTTTCGAGCCCAGCGGCGCTGAAATGTTCAGACTCCGCCTGATCCTCGGCATCGCTGTCAGTGTCAGCCGCGACAAGGCGGGTCAGGATGTCCAAGTTTGCGCCCCACCGCAGGTCCCACAACAACCCTCGGGCGACGTCGACGACCGTGTGCCAGAAATGTCTGCAAACGGGTAACGTCTCCGGTTCACTCTGTGCGCTCTCTGGACGTGACACTGAGATCTGTAGGTCACTTCATCTACGAGTGTAAAGCAGAGCGCCCATACGTCTCGCGCCCCTCCCGAACGGAAATGCTCGAAAACCCCAAAGTACTGGCCAAGCTCAAGGCCGACGGGAAGCCCTCCGTAGACGTGCCAGAGGAATTCAAGAAGTGTGTTTCGAGTTTCTGGCATCCAGGTCTGCCGCACTGACTCTCGTCCAGAAGCGGTACGGCAAACTTGATCCTAGAAGCCAAGGAGAAGGAGAGGGAGAAGCAAAAGGCGTCCGGGTCGGACACCCGTCAGCGGAAGAAAACTCGGAGGTGAGCTCCGCCCTTCTTCGTGTGTCGCCTCAACACCCCGACATGTGTTGTCGTAGATCAAGCCGTTCGTCCAACTCCGACTCATCCTCATCGGATTCAGAATCCGAGTCGACCTCGTCTGCATCAGATTCGAGTGTGTCGGGCTCCGATTCAAGTTCAAGTTCAAGTTCAAGTTCAGAGTCCTCGCGCTCCCGAGAGCGTGATAGAAGGAGACGTGTTCCCCGGCGAAACCACAGCCGGAGTCGTTCCAGTTCGCCATCCCACACTTCAGGCAGTTCCAGTGAACGAGATTGACTCAGGATCGTGTACCGTCATTCACGAAATGTATGATATCACAGTACGCGTAAATTCAGTCGCAACCGCTGAGGCCCGACACTCGCGTGTTCATAAGGAGTGCCACAATCAGCCTAGCGATACGCATCAGCCTTGGCTGCGTTCTGGACGTACGGACAGATCACTTACCCATACAGACCGAGCACCTCGGCAAAGATCAGAATAAGCACCATGGACACAAATATGCGTTGTTCATGAACGTATGCACGAACGCACTGTTTTGAATCAGCGACATCGAACAGGAATACAAGTGAACGCCACGCACCGAGTCACCGACGAGACCGATCGCATAACCGGCAGCGATACCGGTAAAGCCACAGGAGATGCCCGCCCCAAGGTGAATAAACCCAGCAGCGAGGGGATAATCTTTTGCGGGGTTTACTGCGGGAATCCAGAATAAGCAATGGCACTCATGACGACGCATGACTTGACGACGAACGTGAGCCCGCGATGAGCACCGACACCACCAATCCGTAGACTGCGATGATGCCAGACATGACGACCGGTACCAGAGACTGGTATGACAGGATCACGATCAGCAAGGGTCCACAGACGAGACTGTCCGGGAAGCTTGCCTTCATGATCAACTCTGGTTTGAACGTACCCAGTCCAGCGATGCCAATACCGGACTTGGCAGTTCCAAAGGCAGCACCGATCGCTACATGTTCAGATTAGCGCAGCCGGAAGGGAGGTGTGACCTAGACGCACTGCTAAATATCATCTGCAAACGTCAATACGGGGCAGTGAGCGGAATGGTACAAAAAACTGCCATTTTGCGCGACAACTGACCGCAGAAGCAACTCCAGCAAACCCGAAGAAAGGAGCGTACGGTGGACATAGTTCAGATGACATGGCAACTGGCGTATATATGGCAAAAGTTGTCCGAGTTGAAGTGACAGTGGACGCGCGAACTGCGCTATGCGATCACGTGCTACCTGAGATTCTCCTACATCGAATTGCCCACTACTACAAGTACTACACACAACAGAGGACTAACCCTGCGAGACAAAAACCTAACATTCAGGGAAGAAGCTACCTCGAAAATGCTCGGGATGACAGATACCACACGTAAAGATTCGTGCGCTGGTGACATTAGAGAGTAAACCTGAACAGGGGACTATTGTCTCCGCTCTCCTTGAATTCTTCGCCGTCGGCCTCACCGATTCCACGCTCACGGCACATCCACTCTTTCTTCCTGTTCAGTCTATGGCAGTCCCACATCATAAATAGAGATAGCAGGATCCTAGCGTACCGTCAACAAACTTGACAGGCGGAGAGCACGACGAGGAGACGTACGTCACACACAGACAAGCCATGATCGTCTCGAGACCGATATGGAACCGCGGTGGGTCAAAGAAAATAAAAGAGGCACATATTCTGCGACATTTCCACCAGGTCACTGTATGCCACGGAAGGACCGAAGTCACTCACCCTCCTAGATTTCCAAACCCATTGACCATTGCAAGGGCGATACTACGCTTAATTTCGCCCCCAGCATTTGAACTTATCCATGCCAGGTTGATAGGTACTGTTGGATAAAGGCCCATGGCGACGAGCACAGTGCCGAAATATGCAATTCCTGTACGCGTCTGTGTGTATAGGACCACATATCCTATCATAGCGACCAATGCACCACATATCACGAACGGTCCGCGAAGTTGGCGTCTGTCTGAATAAATCGCGGAAAGAATAGTGCATATACAGCCCGCAACGAAGGGAGGAACGGAGAGGAGCTGAGCATTAGCAGCAGAGTAACCGAGGTCGTTTATAATGGTTGGTATAAAAAGTGCGAACCCATAGGCAGGGATCACCAAACTGGTCAGCGCAAATGTCAAAAGATCACCCTGCGTACAAAGCCTTGCCGTCCACATACCCAATGTATAAAACAAACTGAACGTAGATCTTGTAGTCCTTGAAGGCCTGCATAACAAACTTGGTGTTATAATGTGTAGCGAGTCCTTGCGCGTCTCTCTTCAACAGATTAACCACATAACGTCTTTCATACTCTGTCAAAAATGACGCGGACGCTGGGTCCTGAACGGGAATGAGGAATAATGAAAATTGGGTGTTTGAATGCACCAACATCATACATAAAGAAGGGGGCTGCGAATGCCACGACGACCGTAGCTGTGGGAACGAGCGTCGGATCGTCGCCATCTTACGCGAATTGGAGACATACCAAGGCCTTCAAGGCAGAACTAGTCACGTTAGATAAGTGGGTCGAGTTGCAATACCAAGAATGACTTACAATCCATTGCCAGCCATGGAGGCCACCGACACTACCAACAGAAAATAAACTCAGTCGATGGGGCCAAAGACTCCCAGGAAGAACTGCTTACCCTTCCATTTTTATGATGCCATAGCTTTCGGTGATGAGCGACACGCTATATTAATCAAGGGTGTGACTTACGCCATAAGGCCAGCAAAAGCACCGCCCAGAATTGCCGCAGAGATGAATAATGCGATACCTTTTGCCCGCTCAGAGCGTGGATACCACACTGAAACGTAGTAAGCCAGGCCTGGAAATAACCCGGCCTCTGCCAAGCCAAGGAAAATCCGAACGCTGGAGGATCAAAGTAACGTTAGTGGTCGTGATTCGCTATCTTCTCCGGCACGTACATAATGAGCTCCTCGTATGTCTTCACGAGACACGTCAAAGTCGCGACTGTACCCCAAACAACCATAATTCCAGGCACTACATCAGACATCCAAATCAGAATACGAAGCCACATGGAAAGCCTGTTTACTTGCGCCATCGAGATGGCCTAAGGACCTTGAGCACAATATTTCTGTAAATGATGTTGGGTTCACATATCAATGGTATGTCGTCTTGACTGACGATGGGATTTGAGCAAGACAGTACGGAACCTAAGCAACTGTTGGCCGTACAGCAGACATGGAAATAAGTGGAACCGCACGAAAAAGATCGCAGAAACAATATTGTATCGCAGTCCAGTGAGATTCAGGTCCGTCGCCATGCCCGCAATTCTAGCATTGGCTAAAAATCCTCAGTTGCACGAACACATCAAGACGTGAATAGCGCTTGCCTATATTAACACGATCCCTAAGTGCAAGGTATCAGTCAAGTAACGGGTCGGAAAGGGATTCAGTTTGAACTCACAAGAAGGAGAGGAAGTACAACATCGAGATAGGGGGAAGGATATGCCAATCTAGTTTTCTCATTATCCTAGCGTGTTCCTTGTCGCCGACATCAATAGTGCCCCAAAGGTCATCGGGGGGTTTGATGGCAGCCTCTTTACGGTGGATACTATCCGTGTCGGTACCGACCTTTAGACCGCCAGGGGATGATCGGAGCATACCAGCAACTCGAAGCGCAACTGGAGGCAGGGACGTGACCTCGGACCACCATCTTTTATTTCGTGTCTCACGAACTTCTGAAACGGATACACCATGGGTATCTTGCCAAGACCAAGATTCGTTTGGGTACCCGAAACAAGTCGGCAGTTCACGCATCACAATCTTTTGAACGATTTCTGTGAGATAAAGGTACGCAGTTGAAACGTCGGGTCAAAAAGTTGACTATTGTTCCGCGGTGAAACGTCGATGTGCAACATGGAAATGTCCGGTAGGGTTAACTTGGGCGGTCTACGATCCCTATTCACCACTTTAACCGCCTTGAATCGACAAATGCACGATGACGCACAAACTAAGGATGCTATAGCAGTGCGGCTCCCGCGGGACTTTGAAGCATGCAGCTACACAACACCGTATCTGCGTATCAGGACTCTTGGATAGTTTGACAGAGCATTGCTTCTCGGACACCGAGGACTGACTGAAAAGAAAGTAGATCTGCCAAGCCCGGCCCCATGTTCACTGTATAATTAGCTCCAAAATGTAAAACACACGGCGAAGAGGGAGGAAACAGCATCGATCATGATTACATGGTGCCTTGACACTAAACGTTGACAAAATGGGACTTGCTTCCTTGCCAGAGCAAAAATGGAAATGGAGATATATGTATTTTGGTGAAGTGCGTAGACAGTCTACTTTTTCTTGATTGCCCTTAGACGGATAGTCTCGTTGCCGATGAAAACACCCTTTTAGACCACGTAAGCGGAGGTTGAAAGGTACCGGGCGAGACCTACCTTTCCTTTGTACGGCTCGGGGGGCCGTAACCTCCGGATTTTGGCAGCAAAGTGACCCAAAGCGACGTTGTCTGTGCTGGTAAGCACGATCTTGGTGGCTGAAGGAACTTCGGCTGTGATATGGGCAGGGATGGGCACAAAGATGTTGTGGGAGTGACCGAGTTTGAGATTGAGCCGCTTGCCGTTTCCACCCGCGACGGTTCCCCGTGGGTCGTCCTCCAACGCAGCCCTGAAGCCGACGCCGACGAGGTACAGCGGTTTGGAGAAAGCAGTGGTGACACCGGTGATAGCATTGTTTATCAAGGAACGCGTCGTTCCCCACATGGCGCGCTGGTGCTTGACCGCGCCATCCTCAACGGAGAGAGACAAGACATCGGGCTTGGGGAAGGAAAGATGCATGTACGGCTCGAGCGGGACGGTCGCTTCGCCAAGGGGGCCCCGGACGACGAGGGACGTTGGAGACTGCGTGAGGGCAACATTGGGTGGTACCGCGACGGGCTGCTTGCCAATGTTTGAGATGAGCCCGCTCCGTCGCGCGGACGTGCTGAACCGTCGCAGCGTATTCATGGCGAACGAGCGGAGTCTGAACATCCCAAGCTTCCACAAAATGTCGCGGTGTATGCCCCACGGACGCCGTGCAAGTCAGCTCTCCCAACGCGATGCACTTGCTGCTGTTCACGTCGCAAACACGGCCCACATGGCTCCGTGATGACCGTCGTAGTTGGAGTCCTAGACATGCAAGTTGTTGACTATCCCCCTCAGTTCCGCACCGGCGCCGAGCTGCAGATACCGTTGATGCCCTGAATGACGCCCGATGGTCCATCGCAGTGCTCCATGTAGGCACGCACTCTCACCGAGGCAACGTTCGACTCACTCACCCACGCCGTGTTGCCCCACTCTGGTAGTTGGACTTGGCTTACCCTGTCTATACCAGGGACAAGTCTAAGCCTGTCTCATTCTGTCCGGGGCGCTAGTCTGGTCGTTTTTATGATTATGTTGCCATATCTTGATAGCCAGACTGACTTCGTCTCTGGTGGTACTCAAGTAGGGGAAACTATGCTGCAGGGATCATCATGATCTTGGCTTGCAAGCCATCGTAATCCAATGGCGCAGTTCCCCGTGTCGGTCGCATGCGTCGAACAGGCAGTGGCGAGCGTTTTGTCTCCGGGGTTTCCGAGTTGTACACCCAACACGCTTGAGGCGACGCGCCGTGCCCGACTATGGCCTCGTCGTGGGCTTCGGCAAGCAGCGACATGCATACCTGCGACCGTCGACAGGATGCATTCACGTAGCAACGCGCCGAACTGGCATGCACCCGAGCCGCAGGCGAGACGCGCCGCAAAGTGTAAGCCGTACATTGCTTGTGAGCCGAGACAGACGGTCTCCCGAGGGTACGTTTGCGGTTCCCCGCACGCTGAACATGCGGGGGATGGTCGGACCAGCGTGGTGTGACACCAAGGCGGCAGAGCAGCGTCGTGAGGAGCGATGTCTCAGGATGGCAGGTACACTTAAGCCTGGAGTGCACCAGGCTTGTTCACCTCCGCCGCGCTGCCCTCGCCCCAATCCCACCAAACCCTCGTCACAGCCCGTTTGATCTGCTCCTCGTCCCCCCACTCCCGCTCATCCTTCCGCTTCCATCCACCCCACTCTCACGACTTCGCGTCACCTTACGCGCCCTCACAAAAGATCAATATGGCAGCCTACTACGCCAGTGACTCCGTGCTCACCCATGCGACCTCCTTGCATCCTTATGGTCAACCCGACGATCCAGACCGACAGCCCCAAAGCTCTACCATATATAACCTACCTACAGACTCCGAGGGCGAGGCGGAGGTGGACGAACTCGAATCCGACACAGGGTCGGAGCGGGGGGCCAGCGGATCCACTTCTCAAAACAAAGCAGGAAAAAGAATGGGGGAACGCGTCCCGGGAACAACGTTGCTCCCCATATCCAGGGTCGAGAACATTGTCCATGCAGATGGTATGCCCCCTCCCTCTCGGAGAGCGGATGGTGTTGACGCAATTCCACCTTCGCCCCTCAAGGCATTACAACAGCCAATCTCTCCATGTCAAGGGAGGCTTCCTTTGTCCTCTCCATTGCAACGGTCCGTGTTGCTTCCGTTCACTCTGATTCAGGGGTTCATACTCCCTCCTAGGAAGAATTCGTAAAACGCATGGCCCAAGCCGGCCACCGACAAGCCGCCGCGTCCCGCAGAAGTGTTGTCGACTATGTAGACATGGGTCGGTCCAGCATCACTTGTGTACCCGCTTTCGTTGACTGCTTCTTAGCCGCTTCCGCTCAACAATACCAGGAATTCAGATTTCTCCGAGGCGAGTTCTTCCTCGATCCAGCTCACTATCGTGCAATGATGTGCTATATTACTTCAGATACAGTCCCAGAGCCGATTTCGCTTTCCAACGCGCTAGAAAGACGAAAGACAAAGGAAAAGGCGGATCTAGAGACGAATCCCGCCATGTCTTCGGCACTCCAGTCAACTTTCCCTGGGTTGGCGCCCGCCGGTCATTTGAATGGCAAACTAAAGTCTAGAAGCCGTCAAGTGAACGGAAAGGAAAGAGGGAGCATGAGTGCAGCTCTGCAAGGAGAACATGGGCGGCAGCTGGGATTGTTTGATCCACCGGATGATCTCGCTTCTGTGAATATTCTCAGAAGTTCCAGCGGGAGGGTTATACGGAGTACGAGAGCTGCTCGCCAAGATGAAGCGGCTGACGATGAGAGTGGGATGACCAACGGTTTCGTGTACGCTAGCGACCCAAACTCTTGGCCCGGTTCAACATCACCGAGACGACTGCCGGCGTTGAACAGACCCCCTCACGACGTTCTTAACTCGACACCAGTGTCGTTCACACCTCCCTGGCCCGGTCAGTTTACGGGCCCTGCTAGTGCATTTTTGCAGGACTCTCAGAGTACATTTGGACGAATAGTACAAAACCCAGGCCGTACTATTTATTCGCAGCACACGCGCCCGGAGAATGGGTCTTATTCTTAGCTGCAGCGTCGTTCGTTCGTCCTCGATGTATTCATTACTCATCACTTAATAGCCATGGGACCATTTGGTCTTCACGCGAACGTTTCACATCACGGTGATTCCCAAGGCCTGTGACTACGGCTCGAGGCAATACACTGTACTGCATCCATCAGCGCTCAGCTTGGGAGGGCGCGTTCATGAGCCATGGGCGACGCGATCTTATCTTATCACTAAATCCTACGAACAAACCCGATAAGATCGAGTTCCATGTCCGGGTCAGTTGGACACCACTTGACGATGGGAGGCGCTGAGCTCGGATTTCGACTACCGATTGTCAGCATCGCACCGTACTTGAATCCCCAATCACCGACCAACCGTGCGGAACGGGAGGCAGTGTCCAAAGCGCTCCATTCGGCCTGCGTGGAATACGGGTTCTTCTATCTGGACGTCTCTCAATCCGTCGAGCTCGCCGAAGCAGAAGAGCTCACTCGACTTGCTCGGGAATTCTTCGCTCTCCCCCAGGCTGAAAAGGACAAGATTTCGTTGCAGCATCAAGACTTTGCTCGAGGTGCACCGACCACACAAGCTGATCCCCCCTCGTTCATCGTCTCACTCGTGTTGCGACCACAGGTTACCAGAGACTTAAGGAGAACGTCACAAACGGAAAGGCGGATAATCACGAAGGCATCGATTTCTACAAGCCTGTAGAGAACCCAGACAAGTCGAAGCCGCTCTGGGGAGAAAACCAGTGGCCAGCAATCCCAGACTTTCAGACCAGGTATGAGAAATGGATCAAGAAAATGAAGGAGCTCGGAATGATCCTCATGGAAGCGCAAGTACCAAGCCATTGTGAACGTGCGTGAAACTGAGTAAGTCACCAGGATGGCATATGGGCTAGGGATGGACGCGGATGAGTGGAACGAGCTCCGCGCACAGGTAGACGATAGTTTCTGGGTGATGCGGATCATCGGTTTGTTCTCCAATCACGTCCGAGTCCCTGCACGGGACAGAAACATTCAAGATACCAACTTCCCCGCTTTGCAGGCTATCCGCCCCTCCCCGACGACCACGACGGTTTCTCTTGTGGGGCGCACAGGTACGTTGGGACACTTGACTCAATCTCGGAGAAGCATCTAACTCGTCCGCAGGGACTACGGATGTCTGACGTAACCGCTACTTTATGACAGTAAGGCAAGTTCTCTGACCAAACGATCCCAGGCTTCTCTATGCGGACCCCACAAAATCAGCTCTGCAAGTGTTCTTGCGCAAGGGTGGACACGCCCCAGGATCCCTCGATGGGCTGCCGGACGAACACGGAGGCGAAGAGGGATTCTGGATTAACGCAGATCCGATTCCGGGATGCATCGTCTGTAACGTTGGGGAGAGTGAGTCCATCTTTGAACTGGAAAGAATACCTGCCCACGATCGTGCAGTGTGGGAGATATGGACAAATGGGCTGTACAAAAGTACCCTGCATCGAGTAGTCCACAGAGGAGCGAACTATCGGTATGTTCCGCTCTACCACAGAGCTCGTCGCATTGACTGACCCTTTCAGTGTATCGTGCGGTTCCAACTTGACCCATGCTGAGCAGTACTGACTTGCTCCACTGAAGGATCCCATTCTTCTTCGAGCCAAACTTTACGGCGCACGTCAAGCCATTGCAAACTGTAGTGCGTGCCATGGTGGAGAATGGCGACTCACCTGACAAGGTTTATACGCCGGTTGTATATGGTGACTTTCTGATGCGTAAAGTGGGCAACAATTTTGCTATCGATGGCCGAGGAAAGTACGACTAGCGGGACTCGGTGGCGGGAGTAGAGTTGTAGTCATTACGTCACGTGCCTGTTTATCATCTCCACCAGACTTGGGGGGGATGAACGTCTCGGTTCGCAGACCGTTTCATCGACACCGATTGTTCCAACAGTGGTCGCCTTGCAGATCTTTTGTAGTGAGGACGATGTCTTACGAAGCATCACTATCAAAGCTACCTCCCCCATTAAAAGATCTAGTTGCAAACGCGCAAGCAGACTTGGGAAAGACCGATGCCGACAAGTCAGAAGTGGTAGATTGGATAGATAAAGTCGCTGCAGGCGATGTCGTCAAATCTGAACGTTTTGCGGTGAGTCCTTTGGGGAGGCGTGCGCTGCCCACTGACGCCCCCGGTGCGCCCGAAAACTCTCCCAGGAGTTGGAGTCCCTCCTGGTCCCTCGGACGTACGTCGTCGGCAACTACCTCACAGCCGCCGACGTCGCGCTGTACGGCGCCCTTCATCCAACGCTGGTATGTCGTGGGCGTCCTTCCTGCCGTCTTGTTTCCCGTCTCACTCTACTTCAAGTCTCAGTTGCGACCGGTCCAATATTACGCGACGCCTGCGGTCACGCGTTATTTCGATCACATTCAAACGCGTTCGGCTGTACGAAGTGCGGCACAGGCGCTATCGCCCGCGTTTTCGACCGTCACGTTTGAGTTTGAATCAGCACCCAAGATCGAGAGGAAGCAGGAACCCAAGAAGAAGGAAAAGACTCCAAAGACCGTCGACAAGCCGGCCGCCGAAGAGAGCGCTACCTCTGTAGCAGCGAGTTCACGAGACAGCGCTGGGGAACCTCCGAAAGAGAAGAGGGAGAAAAAGGAAAAGAAGAAGGATGTTGATGCCGCCGCTGCCGAGGGTGGGGGAAAGAAGAGCAAAGGAGGAGCTGGTGGGAAGCCTCCCGCTGAAGACGCCGGTGAACCTGTTCCGTCCATGATAGACTTGAGGGTTGGCCATATTATCGATGGTACGGTGCCTTCGGATCTCTTCATCCCCACTGACAATTCGGTCTTGCTCTCAGTGAAGAAGCATCCAGACGCAGACGGGCTCTACATTGAAGTAAGCATGGCTTTGTACTACAGGCCGCATTCTAATCCTCTTTATTACAGCAAATAGATCTCGGGGAAGAAACAGGCCCTCGCACAGTGGTGTCAGGTCTTGTCAATTACATACCTATAGAGGAGATGCGTGACAAGTACCTCGTTGCAATCGTGCGTAGATGTTAGTTGTTTTGGATTTTCCAATGACCCGATGCTACCCAGTGCAACCTCAAACCCGCAACTATGCGTGGTGTAAAAAGCTTTGCAATGGTCCTCGCAGTGCGTGCATTCTCCCAGCGACAGGTGTTACACTCAACGTCGTTCGCAGGCTACTTCGAAGGATGGAAAGGAAGGTGGTGTTGAGCTGATACAGCCTCCTCCTGGCTCCAGACCAGGAGAACGGGTATACTTTGAAGGGCCTGAATATGAGAGTGCGTTTGTCGCCCCTTTCGGCCTCGGCCTTGTTCTAAAACTGCTATCAGATGCCCAGCCGGTATCTCAGTTGAACCCCAAAAAGAAGATTTTTGAGACCATCCAGCCAGGTACAGGTCATCACGTTATCCGCATCAGGTTGTTTTTGACCAGCATCTTCACACCACCAGGCTTCACAACCCTAGACAGCAGGGAAGCGGCTTGGGTCAACCCCACGACCAAGAGCGCGCACAGAATCCGCACCAAAGACGGCATTTGCGTTGCCCCCACCTTTGTTGGGGCATCCTTGTCGTAAAATACATTGGTATGCACACGTCATTGATACACTACGGAATGTACCGATTCTCTCCTCCCCTGATGGTTGCAGGTCAAAATGGGGGGCTGCTGACCTCATTTTGGTTCGCTGTCCACGCTGACGTCTATGTTGGGTATGGGTCCGGTGAACCAATGCCGGGCGGACAAGATCCAGGAACCAGATGCAAAGAGGAAAATAGACAATATGATCACCACCGAGTAGTCTGTTTGTCGCGTTGCATGAGTGAAAACGACATATGAAAGCGAATAAACAGATCAAGCTCACTCATCGTCTGCCTACTCGGGGTCTGGGTCCAGGGAAAGAACAGCATCACCACCATGAAAGCGACCCATGTGATCGCCGTCGCTCCAATAAATCTGGACCAACGCCCGAGGTGAAAGGGCCCGGGTTGAAACCCGTCGTGTCCGGACGTTATGCGGAAGTAGATTGGGGTAACGTAGGAGATGTATAGCCCGATCACCGAGGCACTGCGAAGGAACGTAGAGTTTGATGGGCAGCATGAGGTATCCAACGAAGTTACGTACGATGCGAGCGAGTCAAATCCCGTCACGGAGAGGGACAGCAATCCGCAGGTCGCGGAGAGGAGTATGACAAACCAGACAGCATTCACGGGGGTCTGGGTGTGGCGGTTGATTCGCTTCCACCAGCGGGAACCTGGCAGTGCGTTGTCTCTGGAGAAGGCGAACACGACTCTGGATGCGTCGACGGTCTGGGAGCATCCGCACAGGAACTGAGAGTCTCATCAGGGATGTCTATATCGCGGGACTGAACGTGGACGCACCTGAAGTACAGCCATCGACCACCACAGGACAAACGTACCTTTTCTGCCAAGAACGTTCAGGAAAACATCCCCAATTGGCAGCGCCAACCTCGACTGAATGGTTTCTGGGACCGAAGCCGTTGCGAACGATACCGCGATGTACATTAACCAGCCAAGGATTTCGGTGCTTACGACTCCGACCATGATAGCAACTGGAGCTGCCCAGGCCGCATTGGAGGTTTCTTCTGCAATGTGCACCGCAGAATCGTCTTGGCAGACATGGTTAGCGAGTCAGGACTGACCAGTCGAGACAGTTGGCAACCTACACCCTGTCAGGGACCACATTGGTTGAGTGAAGGATAGGATGAACGCCCAGCCATCTGCCCCCATGAGTCCACACGCACACATGGTCAATAGAAACCTACTGTTGAACCAGCCAGTGTTATTTTCAAACTTGGTGAACGCGTCCCTGGGAGAAACGACACCCCTGGAGCAAACTAGGAGTGACACGAAAGCGCCAATTGCCGTGGCCACTACCTATGGTTAGCTGCCAAATGACCAGTATAATCAGTTCCACGCACGAATAATGACGGGTGTCAATAATGTCATTCGAGCTAGGAATTTCGTGCCGGAGGAGCAGACGACGGCTTCGATTATATGCAGCCCGAATATTATCCCGAATGTCGCTCCAGAACCCAGCACGAGGGCCCCATCAGTAGCCATCGCAATGCCAGTCGTGATGAATTCGGAGCTAGTGATGCCATAAACGATACAATCAAATGAGAGGACGCAATATTAACCACGCGTAGTTTATGGAGCAGATTAGAGTGATTTGACCGGTGACGTTGGACCACCCAGTAATCCAAGAAGCAAGCGCGGATCGCTCTTCTGATGCCATCTTGGCAGAGAAGTAGTAAAGCCCCGCGCTTGTCCTTGTTTTGGAAAGTCAGGATCAGGTGGAGACGATCGATTACCCAGAAAGCATACGGCATGGACGAGGCGAGTTCAGCCATGGAGGCCGCCACGCATGTAACGAATATGCAAGGAATGAACCAGCCCCACACCATGGCAAAGTGCCCGCCTTGACACTGCCTATGAAAAGATGGATGCAAGTGTGGAACCTGTCACTTACCAGCTAAGAGAGGGTAAGAGTAACCGGTAGTGACACCGCAGGAGACGGCCAAGATGGCGAGAGAAAATGATATCGTCTCGAGGAGCTGTGATCTTCGGGTTGGTGGGTGTCGTCCATGGTAGATGTCGTTGGTGTGCGCACCGAAAATTCCCTTTTGAACTCGCTCTTATAGCCAAGCTTTCTCAGCAGAGTATCATCCGCGCGATGAATGGAAGACAGCGATTCACGACTGTTGTTCATGAACTCGATGCCTTCGAAGCTGGGTGTTTAGTGGTCAGGAAGAGGACTGTAAGAGCACGCTCGTACCTGCTCTGGTTGTCATGGCCTACAAGACGCGCAGAATAAAGATGAAAGAGAGCAAAAAGAGGAAGAGTCCGAGCTGGTGCTAAATAAGGCGAGATAGGCATGAGGTAGGTTACCAAGGATTCATCGTGCTGCGACTTACTCCACTATGCAGTGCTGCCAGTGATCCATTTCGTGGGGCACAAGATGGAGGTCGAGCCAGTCGGCGCAAGATCGAGGTTGACACGCGAAGACGAAGACTGACTGGGGGGTTGAGGAGTTCTGCCTTGGACGCGGCGTCGTGTGCGTACAAACCAGTCCATCCTCGCGGTCAAAATCAAAAGTCGATGCCTGACCACCTTCCACGGGACCGCAACGATATCCACTAAGACAAGGGCTACCAATGTCGTACGCTACCTGGTTTCTGCGGACAACCGAATGCATCGTGCACTCGACTTTAGTACGTGTCACGATTAAGATTGCTTGCCAAGTACAACACTATAGACTGAGTGGGGCTACACAGATTACAACATACACGAATAAACGGGCCTAGGCTCTCTCAGTCAACATTAATCTTGACGTTGTCCTCGTTCTCCATCTTTGGGGCCCTCAGCGTAAGAACTCCGTCCGCCAGTTTGGCTGTGATCTTTGAGCTGTCGATTGGGCGAGGAAGCCAGACGGTCCGCGTGAACGACGCCGTCCGGGAATAGAGACGTTCCGTGGTCAGCTGATTGGACGGCGTCTCGCTGACGACGGTTCCTGCGCCTGTGACCACGTCAGTCGGCCGGAGCGATCCTGCAGAGCGTGCACACCTTGGCCTTGTGCAGGGCCAGTCTCGGCAGTGGACTCGGGGGAGTTGCCCAGGCGGCGACTGGCCGTTCTGCCCTGGATGGTGACGCTGCGGCCACCGTCGCCGACCGTGACGTTGATGTTCTCCTTCTTCACGCCGGGCAGCTCTGCCTCGACAATGTAGCTGTTTCCCTCCTCCGTCATGTCCAGCGCTGGGTGGACGGCGCTGGGGGACGCGAGGAACGGGTCAGGGAAGAACGGGCGGGCATAAAAGGTGGGCGTGCCCCGAGCGAGGGGCTCCTCGAGCATGCGAAAGAGCGGCCGGAATTCGTGCAAGAGTCTGCCGATGGACATGGTCACACAAAACGGCGAACGACCACCCGCTTTTATAGGGGCCGATGACGCGTTTCTCCGGCATCCTCGATTTTTCTGGAACTCGGCTACACAGTGCCCGGGGTCCCAGCTACATACGCCACTCATGTCCCTGGCCATTCGACCACCCACTGCGCCAATACGGGATGCTCCTGGTCGTCGTCATCCTCAAACTTTAGCCTGTACACCTCAATGTGCTTGGACGACGTTCCCTGTTTGGGCCCAGTCGTGAGCATGCGCTCTCGCCGTCCTCCACGACTTACCTGGCCGGATGGCTGAAGGTCTGTCGGGGATGCTATCACCTCCGCACGGTAGAAACAACTGGTATCAGGATACAGCGCCATGACGGTCGATCCTGCGGGGAATTCTTGATACGCATTTGGATGTGCCGCACTGTTTGGCGGAGCACTGGGGTCGGGCAGAGGAATAATAGCCCGAAGTGTCGTATTGTAACACTGACCGGGCTGCCCGTCTTCTTGTGGCTCTGCGTCCTGAACTTCGTAGCTGTAATGCACCCGATGAAGCGCGCTACCCTCGGGGGCGAAAAAAAAAAAAAGACCCACCGATTCTTGTCTTGATTGATGCATCTCGTGATGACAGCTAGAATCCATGTATTCTCGTCTACGTCGGCAGTACTCCCGTCTGCATTTTTCCCGGAAGGTGGATGGAAGGCTACGTTACGGCCCTCTTGCAAAGGCAGCTGTTTTGCCAGCGCCTCTCTCCGAGCTTTTGGTTCTCGAGAGAACGGGATGGTGGGCGCTGGCCCGGTGGAACCCCGCACGGGCGCGGTGGTCGTGGTGCGCGGTGCTCCAGCTACAGGGGGGGTCACAGAAGTGGACGTTGGGGAGGGCGACGGTGGCCGCGGGCGCTTGTTGCGTTTCTCTGTCGCAAGACGCCGTCAGAAGACGCGAGAGTCGTTCGGGAGGAACACAGACCCTGTGGCAACGTCTCAGACGCCCTTCGAAGTGCGATCAGCACGCCGACTCGTTCGATGGCGCTGTTGAGTGCTCTGTGGAGAACATCATGTCCACCGTCAAGTAGTTTGTGGGAGACATGTTCTCACTCGACCTCGCTCTCCGAGTGATGGCGCACCTCTTTCAGCGCGGGGGACAACCGTTCGTAATTACTGCTGAGCGTCTTGTAGCTCTCTGCGTCATCGGTCGGCCACATGGACATCAGCCTGTTGACGCGTCCGATCGTCTCGTTGCTGGCCGGGTTAGTATAAATGCTGGAGAGCGCCGCCAGCGATTTGGTTGCGTGCGACCAGTACTCTATCTCTGTCCAATGGTCCGGATGCCACCCACTCAGGGAGGAAGCGTGTGAACTTACCTTCGGACGAGGCTGGGCGTGTCGAACCTCGCCTTCGATCCATGGCCGGATGCTCAGACGGCGGGACGTCCTTGCGAGTCGCGAGCGTGAAGACCGCCAGAGATACCCCCACCCGAAACGTGGAGGGGAGCGCAGCCAGGAACGGGCCAATCCCTACGCGTTCTTTGCAAGCAAGATCGCGGAGTTTGACAACCGTACAATACAACGTCGACTACACATGTGCTACTTTCTAACCGCATCCGTCAACTTGCGCAGCGACACATCGTAGACAACTGGACGACTCAAGGTGGTAAGAGCCAGAACGGGCCGACCGAGTGAGACTGACCTTCCTCAATCTTTTTGAGATCATATTTGAGGCCATCAAACCGTCGCCGCAGGGCGTCGTTTTTCAGATTGAGCTTGATGTAGAAAGACACGTTAAACCCCGCAGCGGATACTTTGAGAGGCATTACCATCGAGAACCCAGAAAACAGATCTTTTACAAAGACTGAGATACGAAGTGGTGCTTCGTAATCTCCGAGCGTCACCGCGTTCACAGCAAGCCGTGACTGAGAGTATAATGAGTCAAGGAAGCCAGCTCTGTACATTCCGGGGGGCTGAAAGTCGACGGATTTCATTTACCAGTTCGTTGACAAGGCTAATGAGTCCATGCAGATAGTCTTCCACCGTGATCGAGAATCTGTCCGACCACTCCTCTTTCACTACAAAGACGTGAGTGTCTTGACTTCA
This sequence comes from Boletellus ananas, assembly GCA_038089895.1. Lineage (NCBI taxonomy): Eukaryota > Fungi > Basidiomycota > Agaricomycetes > Boletales > Boletaceae > Boletellus > Boletellus ananas. The sequence goes on along the minus strand of JBBPLS010000016.1, from coordinate 80,849 downwards.
ACTTAAAGGGCGATATGCGGCGCACCCCCAAGCAGCCCGCCAGCTTGCGAGAGGGTGATAAGGGTGCCATGACTCAGATACTCTACCAGGGCGGCAGAGTACACTGCCGTCCGAAGGGAGTTTGACCACATTTCCTTCCAGCGCCAAAGTTGGTTAGGAGGGACGAGGGAGGCGATGGCAGCGCTGGTGTCCTGACAACTGCGCAGAATGGGCCGAACCGAATCGAGGAGCGGTGGGACTTGGGAGCCGAACGAGGTTAGATATCGACATGGACGGCAGGCGAGAGAGACTGACGGGCACCCGTCGGAGTGGAGTGGATCTTGTTCAGGATCCCAAGGATGACACGGGTCTTCTTGTCGAGATAAGAGACTTGATCTCTGATTTTCTTCCGTGGGTTCACATGAGTTTCGGGATGGCTGCGAGTGTGTTTGCCGTACCTCCTTGACCTCGATGTCTTGCTCGAGGAGCCCGTTGAGATGGTCCACGTCCAGCGCATCCATTTTCTGACTCGCTCTTGACAGTGATCGACGGCTGACTCGCTCCCGGGTTCCGACTTTCGGCTACATGCCATTTTCGGAACACCAAGCCTCTCCCTTCCTCCTCCACCTCCGTCCCCATTTCGTACATGACCGCCGATGTGGACAAGGTCAAGGCTTTGCTCGTCAAGCTTCGCGACACGCCCGTCAATTCGGTGGACGGCTCGGACGACGTGTTGTTTCCCGTCTTCAGCTATCTCATGAACGTCCCGTCCAACAGTTCCGACAAATGCTACCACTGGTTTTGCTCTCGTGCAGATCAAGTCACCGTTGATGCTGCAACGTTTCTTCTGAGGCTGTTTGCCTACGATAGCCCCAAGGTCAACGAATGGAAAGCCCGGTTGTCTGGTTGCCTGGCGGGCTGTTGTGCTTGCGTCAAAGCGTTTGGTGAGGTCAAGGTCACATCTCGGTCGACGTGAGTCCTCCTTCTCCCTGTTACACGGTTGGTCGAGAAGGTGGAGCCAGACTGCTTGCATTCTCGCTCCTTGACCATTGCCAGACGATGAAGTTCATATAGCTGACTGAGGAGACTAGGTATTTCGGCGCATTTCCAGAAGATGTTCTCCGGGGATTCTATAGGAACTTCGACGATTGGGAACTAAAGCTCATAAAGGATGGCTTAACTTCGGCTGGAATCGATGTTTCTTCTCGAGACGGCCCCTCAGCATTGCACAGAGCACCCCCTGGGACGCTCTATCACGCAGTCTCGAATTTACGAACGCTCCAAAACCCCGATGTCCTTGCGCTAGTGCGTTCTCGCCCCACAGTCTCGAATTGGCCAACGGACGTTCCACCTCCCGGACTGTTTCTTCTCATGTTTGACGAGTCTCAAGAAGTGCGGCAGTGGTCAAAATCATTCGTGGCAGCTTGCTCCGAGACCCCTATGACACAGGCTCATTTTGTCACTGGACATGAGGTAGCTCTCCGAACGATATTTGGCCTTGTTGCGAAGACTGCAAACCAGCACGACTCTGTTCCATCGCCCATGCCTTCGGTGGGAGGGGAGACTTTTCCCGTCGGCCTCTCGTTTTCTTCGACGTCGGACTCAAGTGAGGTGTGGGTCGGATTCTGCCAGGTTCTACGTCAAATACCCACCGACGTAATCCTACGGCCCTATGGGGGAGTCGACTGTCGAAGAATCGTCACAAGTCACTTGCATGGCGTAGGTCCCCGTATGTCTATCAAGTTTCCGTGTGAACAATGTACGACTGACCGGCCCTTTCGTCAGACTTTGTGCATATACTAAAAAGCTTCCTCGTCCTTCTCAAGCGCTTGAATGTCGGTATTTGGAAAGGCGAGCCACCCGAGTTTCCACAGGTCGTATTCGATGCCATCAAGGATAACCCATCTTATATCAAATTAATCGAGGAGATAGATCCTCTAGACGGAAAACCCTGGCTTGTCTCGTGGTTTGGTGACTACCTATCGTCGTTGAAAGATTCTAGTACCTTTGGGGATGTGCTTGCAAAAATGGTAGATCTACTTTGCGAAGAATTGCAGCATGAAAGGTTCAAGGAAGTCCGTCCCGCAGTCATGCTTGCTGCTGTCCGAGTCAGTCTTTGCATCCCACGTTCAGGGTGAAATCATACCTAACAGTTTGATAACAGCTGCTCTTGTCGTTGGTTCGCAAAAGTCAAGCCGAAGAACTGTCGCGTCAGGCGATATCCGGAGTCATCGACATTCATCTTGATGTGTTCACATCTGTTGCCTTTGGCCGTCAGTACGCAGACGAAAAGTGGAAGTCTGCCCGCTGCGCTGCTCGTGAGCTCGTAACAACAAGCCTCGCCCGAGACGTTCAGGGAATTTCCAGTGCAATCAAGCAATCTTGCGTGTTTCTTGCTGGTCAAACGGACACGTTTTCAGTATGTGCTGTGCGAGAGCACATGTGGACGAAGACGTACGAGTCCTTGCAGACAAATGACGCGGACGGTGCTACCTCTCTCCTTGATCTGGTTGCCCGGTTTGCCCACCTGGACGTTTTAAACTCCCGTGCTTATAAACCAATTTTCTCGAAACCGAACGCTCGAACCGCCTTTGATGCCATCAATCACTCTTTACAGGTTACGAGACAAGGTTTCGTAGAGGCGATTTCTAAGTTTGCCAATTACAATCAACCATCCTTGCTGCGTAATGTTCTTGCTTGCCCGGAAGTCTCCAGGAATGTCATGACTCTCATGCTGTCTCCAATTGACGACATTCAAACCGCTGCCAAGACCTTGGTCGGGCAAGCGTTTGATGTGGATGTCCGTCTTGATTGCTTTCGCGCAATGCTCTCCAATTTACCTGACCCCTCTCTCTCTGCCGTTTTTGGGTTCCTCGAAACGTTCGTACAGTACGCGCCTCAAGTCACCGAAGCGTGCAGTTTGTCAAAGTCCCTTGTACGGTGTCTCACAGATATCATAGAAGTATTGTGTTCCAGCCCCGAGGGTTTACTGCATTCGCACGAGTTCTTGCGGACTAAAGACCTACATGGTCCCGGATCTCAACTCCCTCAGTTGTGGGCACTCATGACGCAGTCGATTACTGTGATATTTAAACGAACACCACTGTGGGCAGACTTCTTCGAGATACCCGACATGACCGTGTGGATGCGGGATGCGCTCATTTTTGGCCGAGATATGCTGGCTCAGTGGAGGGTTATGGAATGTGCTGCTGTTGCGTCTATAGAGGAAGCCTCCGCCTCTCTGAGTCGGAAACCATCCAAGTTATCTCGGGTAGGAAAGCGGATGATGAACGATCTTCAGCCTGTCTTACCCGGGCTTGCGCGGTGGCTTCGGCTGTCAGACGAGGAGCTGCTACATCAATCATTTACTCTTATTCAGACCGTCTTGGACTGCTTCCGGACAACAGGTGTACCCCCTTCCGAGGCGGGCTTGGCGAAGTTGAACAAGCACGTAGAGGACGCTCGCAAGGCAACACAGGGAATTCTGAGGACTCGACTCGATTCCACACGCATAGCAAAACTTGAAGATGCCCTTGCAACGTTTGAAAGTGACGACGACGACATAGAGATCATTTCGGTGACAACTGCCAAAACTCGCCCTTCGGATCCTGCACCCAAGGAGACCAAGCCAGTACGCAAAGAGGTGCAAACGACACTCAAGCCGTCGGTTTCCCAAAAACCTGCCAAAGCTTCTCCTGTGGATGGATCCAAGGTGGAAGCACCCGCCTTTCCGACTTTCCAGAGGGCGCGGCCAACTGTCATTTCTGGCCCCAGCCATCCCCCTCCTGTCCGCAATGATGCGCGCAAGGCACCACAGGCGGTGGACTCGTCATCTAGTGATTCTGAATCTGATGCAGTGGGGGCGAAGGGTTTAGCAGCCCTTGCCAAGTTCCAGAAGTCCCCCGGGGTGAACAAGCCTGCTGAAAGACGCCAGATCAGATTACTCGATGTCGCAAATCAGGCTAAGAATGCCACGATGGAACGGTTTCATCGGAGGGACGATGCACGCAGGAGAGCCATGCGGCTTAAACCAGACATATCTGGACTACATCGTGCTTTATTGTCGTGGGATTACGATCACGATGGCCCGGATCCTCCCTCTCAAGGAACAAAACCAAAGCTACTTCACGTACCTGACAAGTTTACAGACCATCGCCAGTATCTCAGCGTATTCGAGCCACTCTTGTTACTCGAATGCTGGGCTCAGATCGTCCAGTCAAAGGAAGAGACTCAGCCTTCATACGACTGCAAGATTTGCTCAAAGCAGTTCACGGACGACTTCGTTGACCTAGAGGCTACTATATCTGAGGCTCTGAAGAGAGATTGGCGCCTGTCGGAAGCAGATGTAGTGCTGCTCAGGCATCCCTCTGGGAAAAAATCGCTTCTCGCCAAGGCCTTGTCTTACCGGGCTACTCAGACTGGCGCGCAAATGGTTCTTCGATGTTTCACACCCAATGGGGTTGATCCTGGTTTGCAAATAAACTCCGTCTGGAGTTTGAAGAAAGTATTCAGGTAAATCGTTCTTTCTGCGACTGCGTTTACGATGCCGACCTTGCCGCAGCTTGGCTACATTGCACCGAGAATATGGCGCCTTGATGGCGCTCCCTTTCTATGATGCTTTCCAAACCGTCTTGCAACCTCGCATTTCCGCAATGCCACACCTGGACAGCCACGATATTGAGCAGACAATGTCAGCTTATGGTGTCAATGAACCTCAGGCAAGAGCTATTCTTGGTTCATTACAAGTTAAAGGATTCGGGTTGATTCAAGGGTAGGTATGGTTGCCCATCTCGACAGCATGATTGCTCAGATACTGTGAAGGCCACCTGGAACGGGGAAAACATCGACTATATGTGGGCTGGTCGAGGCATTTCTGTCACGACGTCCTCGAGCCACGACCTCAATACATGCAGGGCGGAACTCCACGCAGGCTGATAGAGCGCCAGTACAGAAAATTCTCTTGTGCGCCCCGAGTAACGCGGCAATCGACGAAGTTGCTAGTCGCCTCAAGGAGGGCTTCCGAGGCACTCAGAAGCGCGGGGACCCCATCAAGGTAGTCAGGATCGGAAGTGATAAAGCAATTGACATCAGCGTGCTGGATATCGCTCTAGACTACCTCGTGGAACAGAAGATTAACGGCGAGAATACCCCAAATCCCTCCAACGATGCAGGAAAAGAAATAGCCATGTTGCGGCAGGACATAGAATCCGTCAAACGCGCCAAACAGGAAAAGCTGAAGGAACTGTCCACGATTCAAAACAATACTGCAAAAACACTTGCCATTGAGGAGGAGATCAAGCAGCTGAATTCGCGTCGAATGACCCTTACCCAGCAATTTGATCGTTTGAAGGACAAACAAAAGTCTGACAACCGAACGTTGGATGCTGTACGAAGGCGATTTCGCATAGAGGTATTGCAAGAGGCAGACGTGATTTGCGCTACGCTTGCAGGGTCTGGGCACGAGTCGATCGAGCAACTGGAATTTGAGATGGTCATTATTGATGAAGCCGCTCAAGCTGTCGAGCTGACTTCGCTGATTCCTCTAAAGTTTCGCACTTCCAAGTGTATAATGGTTGGAGGTGAGGGTTCAACCCCCAATGTGATATGTGGCTCATCCTTGCAGACCCGCAACAGCTGCCACCGACTGTACTCTCTCAAGAGGTGACAAGCCTTTCTGTTGTGGCGTTTTTTCGTCCTGATAATCCCTCTTAGGCATGTAAATTCAACTATAACCAGTCCCTCTTTGTTCGTCTACAAAAACACCGCCCAGAAGCTGTCCACTTGTTGAGGTGAGCATTTTCCGAGGCCCCCCGGACAGCCGCTCAAAGGTCCGACAGCATTCAGTACCGTATGCACCCGGAAATCAGCCGACTCCCTAGCCATTTGTTCTACCAAGGCCGTCTGCTTGACGGACCCGACATGGACGTTAAAACCAAACGCCCCTGGCAATCTCATCCAAAGTTTGGTTGTTATCGCTTTTTTAATATATCGCGCGGTAGGGAAGAAGGGACTATCGGCCACTCGATGAAAAACCCAACAGAAGCCCAAGTGGCCGTTGCACTCTACGCCAGGCTGCGGAAAGAATTCTCGGCCATCGACCTTGATTTCCGGGTCGGAATTGTCTCAATGTATCGCGGTCAAGTACTCGAGCTTCAGCGTGCGTTTGACAGGAGGTTTGGGGAGGACATTCGCGGGAAGATACACTTCCATACTGTCGACGGCTTTCAAGGTCAAGAAAAGGACATCATCATCCTCTCATGCGTACGTGCCGGTCCAGGCGTGCAGTCAGTTGGCTTCTTAGCCGGTATGGCTCATAGATGTTGAAACATACGCGTTTCTGATATTCCTTCCACCAGATGTCCGTCGAATGAACGTGGCTCTTACTCGAGCGAAATCTTCCTTGTTCATCTTGGGGAATGCTCCGACGCTTGAGAGGAGTAACACAGATTGGAAAGCGATTCTGAACGACGCCAGGACTAGGTCATTGTTGACCGATGTAGTAAGCCACCCCACTCGCACTAAAACCCGACCACAATTTTGCATCCCCTGCAGGCGGACCTGTCTTACTTTACCGAGGCTAACTCCGTGCGGTCGGCCCGGCCCGCCTCGCCAATAAAGGCCAACAAGCAGCGACCAATTTCCAAGGCACCGGAGCCAGCCGACCTTGCTACCCCTCAGAGCTTGGCCGAATCCGTTCGTGCTAAACCGCAGTCGCAGGGCCCTTCTGCACCAGCCGGTCCAGCTTCGGCTCAAACAGCTACGGAGCCAGGCAAAGACACTGAAGAAATGCCTTCGTTGCTAAAGAGGCTGCGTGTCGAGGAAGCGCTGCCATCGACCTACGAGCACAGCTCAAATCAGCCACCACCGCGCAAGCGGCCCAAGAAGGACAAGGGTAGCATCTTCATCCCAAAGAAACCCAGACCGTAGACGTCAACACATACGATTACGTTCTCTTATTATACAGCATCTGCCCCTCTCTCGGAGCCTCTCCGCACAGTGCATGATTTGCATAGATTACGCATCTCTACATTGGTTGACTGCATAAGATATAATGTATTTTTTTCTCTATTATCACTACGATTCAGCTTTTACTGGCGGTAGTTCCCACTGGTCCGGTCCAAACCTCGGTATCGTCATCAAGACGCCCGCATTATTTTTGGCCGGTTTACTGAACGTGCACAATGTCGGCTTCCCGAGCGAGGAAAGCCATGCTGGGTTGATCAGCGTTACTCCTTGCAGGGCTATTAGATACAGTTCTAGTGACGCTTCTGACAAAACTTTGTACCTTTCAGCCACGGTTTGGTTGTCCTGACGATCTCCGTGAAAATGACATAGGATGGGGGTGAACTTTGAGAGAGAACAGACGAAGGATGTATGAATACGTCCTCCTGGATGCCTAGTGCCCTATAAGGGACACCTTTAGAGGTCGTATACTGAACCCCGGTGGCCGACTTTTTTTGTACGAGATCCTTCCGTACGGCTACCTGATCGATAAACGCGGCAGTCAACAGCTGGCGAAGGACCTTCAACTACAGAAGGATCGCTTCAGTGCAACACCCGCCACCCAAAAATGAAAAAAGAAACCAACTTGTGTCTCGTCGGGTGGCTTGAGGGGCCGTGCGAGGCCCGTGTCTACACCAGGAAAGGTTGTGCTTACGATGTTGCAAATCTGGGCCCTCAGTTTATGGATCTCTTCCATGGCCTGTGAAAAAACACGTCAGCGAAACGGGGCACAAAACCAGGATCCCGGGTCGTGCCTTTTGTCGGACGAAATGCTCCGAGCAAAACTGGAAACCACCCCCAGCGAACTCGTACGCGCCTACGACGGAAAGTACGCGAAAAATGTCGCTGGTTAACCTTCCCAAGGAGGCGTGGAGCTAGAAAGGAAGGAAGGAGGGAGGAATGTTGGTACTGTTTGGACATGAATTATACCAACACACCTGTTGTGTCTCGAAAAACGCCTTCCGACGCGCCCTGCGGGTCTCTTTCGCCTTGACTTGTTCGTTCTTGATGTACTCCAACTCGTCGTTGTCATTATCACCGGAATTCTGACCCTCGCCAAGCACTTCCTCGTGCAAGAAAGGGTCCCCTACTGTCATGATGGACACGACGGCGATCACGTATGGCAAGCAACCGTGCTGTTGACCGGTAACTAGCATTCGAGAGTATCGGGGAACCAGGGGGAACAAGCTCATGGACTTGCCGAGCGCCGTAATCTTTCCTCCGATCGTGGCAGTGAACATTCCCGAGGTTGCAGACGATATACTGCTCACCGCACCAAGACGAGTCAATACCGTCTCGGCCTTCCTCAGAGACTGTGTGTCCGGAGGAGTTGGGAATGGGAAATTTACTACTGTATCGATACCCATGCTCTTCATTTGAAGAACGACGCCATCTATGGGCGTACGAAGGATCTCGGGCTGTGAGAATGATTCAAAATAATGTTCATAAAGGGCGGATGAGTAGAGCCTGTAGCAATGTCCTGGGCTCGTCCGACCAGCTCGACCAGCTCTTTGCGATGCCGAGGCTTTCGATATCCAGTTCACCTGAAAGGACTGTATACCGCTTGTAGTATCGTATCTGCGCTGATGCCCCATGAGAATAACGACACGTCGATATAAGCAAACTTGCCTCCTTTGCTCTGCCACAGTCGACAACATATCGAATTCCAGGGATGGTTAACGATGTTTCGGCCACGTTCGTCGAAACCACCACCAGGCGGTGTCCAGGCGGTGGTGGCTCAAAAATACGCATCTGTTTGTCGCTCGACAGAAGGGAATATAATGGAATAACATGCATTGGGGCTGAAGGGTATGTGTTCAGGAGTAAGATTAAGTATCAGAAGATCCAACCTACAGTCGCTCTCTTCGACATTATCAACGGTGTCCTCATCTATACTATCCAAAGCCTCGGGATCTTCTTCGGGGACACCGTCGTCAACGTCCAGAGCCAAGTCTTGGTCTCCGACTCCCAACTCTACGTCTTCCGCCTCCAAGACAACTAATGGACCATTCAGTGATTACTGCCAACAAACTGGATAATGGGATAACATACCTTCCGCGGCAGCGGTCATTTTTGGTGGGTCATAGTTCTCATCCGTAAAAAACGAAGAGGCATTCACCAACCGCTTCCTATTCGTTCGCGTTTTGATAGCCTTGTAGCTATATTTTGCTTCCAGGGTCTTGCAGACACCCAATATTTCATTCTGACCGGTTAGGAAGATCAAAATGCCGCCTGGAGGTAGACGAGCATGGATCTTGGCAGTTTTTTTGATCGCTTCCTGGACATAATCGGAGGGTGTCCGCCGGTTGAAATGGATTGTCACTGGATACTGGCGCACAGAAACATTGATTACCGGGGGAGGGGTCGGGAAGAGAAGCTTATTGTCCGCAAAGTCACTGATTTGGAGGGTGGCAGACATTATAATCAGACGCAGAGGCTTTGCATCGTCCTTTTTGTCCTTCCATAGTTGCTCCCGCAACTTCAAGACGCGGCTAAGTACGCCGATAAGTATGTCTGTGTTCATGCTTCGCTCGTGAGCTTCGTCAATGATGATGACAGAGTATTTGGATAATAGAAAGTCTGAAGCCAGTTCGCGCAGCAAAACGCCATCAGTCATGTACTTGATCGTAGTTGATGGGGACACAGTTGCATCGTAGCGGATCTGGTATGAGACCCGTGATGACGTTAGAGATAGTTCATGTGCAACACGCGTGGCCATTGAAACTGCCGCGACCCTTCGGGGCTGCGTCACACCAATCATGCCAGGGTTGTCTAGGAGATAAAATGGTCACTATCCCCTTGCTCAACTCAGAATCTACATACCTCCATCGGGGTCCCCGAATCCTGCTTCATAAAGAAACTGTGGTACTTGTGTGGTTTTCCCGCTACCAGTCTCGCCACATATAATCACCACGGGATGAAGTAGGATGGATTCCATAATTGGCTGTTCTTCTGCGGTTATAGGCAACATTAACCGGGCATCCTCGACGTCTGCGGGTCGCACGACGGAAACAACCTTGGGTTCCTTTTCGAAAGAGGTCGAACCGGATGATTGTTTCTTTTTTGACAAGTACTCTGCTAGCGCAGTGGTGGGTAACTCTAGGTCCTCCCCAAGAGGACCACGCATTACATTGCTGCGAGTTGGATGTGAAGTCTTGCGCTTTTTCAGAGGGGGTTGCGTGGTAGTATCAGGCACCGGTTCTGCCTGGGTGTGTGGTTCATCGACAGGGGTGACGTAACCCTTGGCCGCAGAAAGTTGTTTTATCGCCCATGTCTTGAAAGTTGCGCGTTTTACAGATGTAATATCGGTCTCCGCATGGAACGAATCATCGTCGTTCAAATCACCGTCAAATGCGGACCCTGAAAGGGAACTGGCCTCGTCTTCGCCTTCGTTGGTGTCATTTGCGGAATCTGAGCTATCGAATGATGAATCAGATTCGGGCACGGGGTCCGGTAGCACAGATTGTTTCGACCATCGCCGAAAGCTTGCCTAAGGAGGGATAACGAAACTATAAGCTATAAATCATCGACGGACCGACCTGTTGACGAGTCTTTTTTCGTTTGACGACACGAGGCATCATGGGAGTGCCATTTGGATTTCGTCTGAGGGCACCACCGACAACAGGAGACTGCGTTGCTTTCTCCGGGAGAGCCAGACTGACGGACATGTCCACAACCTGGACTTGGTTTGAAGTCGTAGTGTTCGGTGGACCGATGCTAGCATCGAAACCCATTCCGTCGAGATCGGTATCCTCATCCGTGTCAACGGTTTCCACAGAAGAAAAGATATTGTTACGCCATCTTCGTTTGTTGGATGGACCATCCATGAAACGCCGAACACCAATGTCTTCAGATTTGTCCAATCGTTCCCGATGTGAGACGGGAATTCCTGTCCCCAATGTGGAAGAGGATTGCAGCTCCAAGGTCTGCACCGACGCCTGAGTCTGACTATGTGACTAAGCGGCTGCACGGAGAACACGCAAGCACACGTACGCCAGCTTCTTGAATATCAGCGTTCTCTCTTCCTGTCTGAGTTTTTTGTCCTGCCGAAAGGTACATCAAGAAACACACAAAGAGGGGAGGCACGCCTCACAATGTATTTTTCCAGCCTCTTCCGCCTCTTGCTGGAGACCTTGCCCTCCGATTCCGCTGCAAGCTACACGAATGGGGGATGGGAAACGACATCACGGAGCCTGCGACTCACCTCCCGAACGAATCTCTCCTTTCTCTCCTTTTCTTTCTGTTCTCGGGATTTCTGAGCGAGGATTTCTGCGTTAGGATCTACCGTCTCTGTTGGCGTGGTAGGTGTATGCCGGGGCCGCTTCCCCTTCTTGAGTGATCCAGGGCATGACCGGCGCGCTTTGGCGTTGTACCTCTCCCGAACTCGCTTCATGAGATGGCGTTGCAGATCAGAACGAAATATGTGACTACCATTCATTACATAAGCATAGGAGAATACATGCTTCCGTTTGCAGAAGAGTCAAATGCCTGATGAACAATAGTAAACGCGAAAAACAACGGTAGACTGAGTAGGGTGTATCTGTGGTAGCGTCATCGAAGACCAGCACCACTCCGACATGCGTCCAGCGCAGGTCAGGACTCAAGACGAAAGAACTAAAGCATTGAAGTTGTAAGAGGGCGGGTTGGGATCGAACACAAAATTGTCAGACTGAAGGTCGATAATAGTTTGACCGTCCCTTTGTAGCACTGCTTTCATATGTCCGCCAGGGGCAATGGGAAGTGAAAGCTTTGTTGCCCCAGCTGCAACGATGAACGTCTGCGACTTCGTGGATGACGTCGAAAGCGTGACGCTCGCTTCAGAGCATGCGAAAACCATCGCCCACACCCTGTCCTGCATCTATAGCAATAGAGATACAACTCAGACTATGGCATGATTGGGGAGAAACTCTTACGATTTGATAATTCTTGGGAGGACCAACTGAATCGGGAGCAGTAGCAAAAGTGGGATGGGGACGAGACCAGAGAACAATCTTGTCCTCTGAGATGGTTGGGTACATTCCTGTCTTGAACGCGGTGGCATAATACGATGTCATGTTGAGCCATCCTTGAGGACAAAGGTTTGCTGTGACAAACTTTGAGAGCGTGGAAGGGCTCACCGGTGTGCTCAAACCCGTTCACCCATGCCTGACTATTTGGTTGTGCACCTTTGATAGGACCGATATAATGAGATTCCCCAAAGTCATTCCAAGATACGATCTGAGCAATATCGATTTGATCGCGAATGCTAATCAATTCTTCCCAACGCCGCGCATAGAGATGATCGTCCGACAGGTATATCCACTGCAATGCGGGTCAGGATCGATCTGTGGCAGGGAATATGTAACTCACGTTCTTATTGTACGTTTGCGGGCTGTAGTGCGTGAAGAACCAAGGGGCCACTGCAGCCATGTAACATCCGCCCGTGGGAGATAGAGCATTGAGATACTCTACGTCGGTTGTTGTTGCCCCGACATACGATGCAAGCGCATCAAGGGCAGCGGCCCCATAATTAGGGACGGAACTCGATGTGATTTGTGTGGGCCATGCAGAGTTCCACTGTGATGAGAGAGATGTATATTAGAGTAATTGACAACGCAATGGTGCATCACACTTGCGTTGAACATTCCATCGATGATTCCAGAGAGACTGTTAAAACCGGACGGATCCACGAAAAAAGAAGGAACAAAGTGGACGGAATTTTTTCCCGTCAATTGCTGCACAAACTGTGTGGACCATCCGCCCTGAACTGAAGACTGTCCAAACTTGCAAGATTGTCCAGAGAATGCCGAAGCAAAAACGCGGCCGTCGTAAATCAATTGGTTGGGATGGGAAGCATATGTAGTGATATAATTTCGGAGCGCAGCCGCGTCACCGGCGCTACTGCATGAGAGAGAACTGGGGACAGATGTGAGACAGGAGCAGAGCGGACACGGAAGACATACGTCATGTCGAATGAGAGGAAAAGCTTGAAGCCAGTGCCCGACTGCTGCGCGGCCTGATATCTGGACAAGCATGAGCCCGAGTCAAGAACACACTGCCCGCACTGACGCATGCGAGACTTGTGTGGCTTGCCAGGAATCGCTTCCGACGT